>JADWQK010002070.1:1200000-1800000 GCA_017933935.1 Sesamia nonagrioides
CCTCTCATACAGAGAGGATTGAGCGTAATCACCACGCTTGCTCAATGCGGGTTGTCAATTTCAGACTGAAAAGTCCAGGTTTCCTCAAGACGTTTTCCTTCACCTTATAATCAGTCATTGGTGTCCAAGATATACTTAGAAAGTACATATAACTTAGAAAAGTTACATTGGTACCTGCCTGACCTAGAATGAACCCGCCCAGTCATACTTGAGAGGCTGGTGTTTTAACCACTAGGCCACCACGCCCATGTATTCATCTGAAATTGAGGATGAAGTGCAAAGTATGTGCCAAAATTCATCCAAATCCACTCTACCGTTTTATCGTGAAAGCGTATCAAAGAAACTCCCTGAACTATACCATTTATAATATTAGTTAGATCTAACGGCGATGACTATCTTTCCTTCGTACATTTTACGGATGCAAAACATGGAAATTTCTTTACTATATGTTTTGATTTTTATGTAGATATTATAGAGATAAACCCACCAAAATAAATTCTCTAAGTGATTGTTGTAACGGCATCAAAATCCGTGGCGAAATTTAGAAAAACAACGCAGTCACACAGCCAAACGAGAAAAGCGAATTTAAGTTATGATAAGTATAGTAACAGATATTAATTATTACTTCAAATTTACATAATAATGACAAGCATAGTTCTCCCATCTTAATAGCATTTTTATATAAGCATGGACTCGTGACGTAATCAAGCAGAATGGACTGGAAATAGCTGCAGTAAAGAGAACAAGCCCTTTTAAAGAACTATCGGATTGAACTGATTCCAACTTTTTTTATCACTTTATTGTACAGAAGATCGTTAAGATTTTACTACGTTGCAGATAAAGAATAGATTCTAGATACCTAGTATTTTTTAACATTTACTTCGCGGCTCTTTTATAAAATATTTGAAGCATAAACTTTCAATAGAGAGTTAATAAAACTGCTGACGATGTTGTTTTACGATCACCCTTAATTGAGGAGCTTACGAAGTTATAATTAAAATGTAGGTACTAGTGTCAACTCGCGTTATCCAAGCTTGTTACAAGGGTTACTTCAACTAAAACTGTTTCATGTTGCTCTTTCAACCTTAAATCAAATCATTTATTTCAAATAAACCAGTTACAGGCACTTTTGAATTGTCAGAAGGTCGGTCAGTCAATAAGATTAAGCTAGTCGCCCATTCCAAAGAGTAGGTACCTATGGACAAGAACGGACAAAAAACTCCATGGACGAACACTCTTTTAAATTTTCAAGCTATTGTTACAAATATTTGATTACATCATTCAAGCTTAAGCTTCATCTTTCAGCGCTGTAACACCACTTTTTAGTATTTGTTTGATCTAGTATTGCACTAATTGAAAGTCTTTGAAACTGCATGGCGCATTACAAAGGTAAAATGGATGGAACCAACATTTTCAGCTGTTACAGTATGTTTATCAGCGCTTTACCTGTGTTTGCCATCTGTACAAACATATTGTGAATGCGTGTGTAAGCGCAGGAGCTCCGATACCACAAAATAAATAGTACAAGTATCAATACCGTTCGCGACAATGGTGAAGTAGAAAATGTGTGTAATTGTCTTCAGGTACGCATTGACAGCGTATTTGTACACTTAATTACCACAAGAAAATCCCGAGATAAAAATGTGTAAGTACACTTCTACTGTACATAAGTTCACTACAGTGAAGTGAACGATATAATAGAGTGAGATGTCAATAGAAAACTATAGCTGACTAGCGGCCGCCAGTGACTTCGTTCGCGTGGAGTTAGTTATGCTCCTCTCCTATGGGTCGCAGCGTGATGTTATATAGCTTAAAGCCTTCCTGGATTAATGGGCTATGCCACGCAAAAAGATTTTTTCAAATCGGACCAGTAGTTCTTGAGATTAGCGCGTTCAAACAACGAACAAACAAACTCTTCAACTTTATATATTAGTGTAGATATATGGGACAGCTCCATACTGGAGCAGAGGATGCGGCTACATGCTATTGTGGCGTAGTAATGTATAGATTGTGTTGTTTTTCGGGTGAAGATAAATACTAACACTAGTTTCTAAGACGTATGTAGGTATGTATAATTACTAACCAAAAGGACTACAGATATTTGATTTTCAATAGTGTTGTAGCATATCCTCCCGTGGGTGTCGTAAGAGGCGACTAAGGGAACTCTCACCAGGGAAGCGGGCAGCAGCGCTTTTCCTGTAGAATATCAAACTACTGCGATCCCCAACCCGCCTGCTAAGCGTGGGGATTATGGCAACAACCCCCCCCCCCCCCCCCCAATGTAACGAAAACCTTGGGGGAGGCCTTTGTCTAGCAGTGGACCTCTATAGGCTAAAGAAGATGAAGAACGCTAATCTACAAACGCCACATGCGAACAACGAATCATACTGACGGCACACAGATCCTGCACTCCGTAAGCAGAGTTTACCGTGCAACTAGTATGTACATACCTCCACAGCTTCCCACCATCAAGGGACACTGATCTACAAACGCCATATGCGAACAACGAATCATACTGACGACACACAGATCCTGCACTCCGTAAGCAGAGTTTACCGTGCAACTAGCATATGCATACCTCCACAGCTTCCCACCATCAAGCATTGGGCAAGTGCCGCCGGACACAACACCCGTCTGGTCGGAGGCTCCTCCTTTTCTATGGAGGATGAGTCAACTTTACACCGTATGTCTTATAATTCTAAAATGTCAATCCGCTAAGGATTGACATTTTAGAATTATAAGACAATTAATGATAAATGGATGATAGCTCACAAGTTTTCACGTCATAATCGTAAAAAATCGGACTGCTGTAGACGAATTCAAGGAATACTTTTGGCTGAGTGATTTTGTATTCCCTTTTTTTTATCAATCTGATAGATTCCACCATTTTCAATACAAACACCTTCTACAGCTTCAGTAAAGCGAAAAAACTAACAGAAGACCGTCATCTGTTTTCCTTTTTTACAGCATTTGAATCATTCAGTGGCTCCACTCTCAATAAATCAATGTAAGTAGGCACTATTGTTCAGGGATACGGAATAGAGTTACCATTCTATGAATGGGAGCCATTATTAGGGTTATAAAAACATTGTTACCCTTGGCTACCAAGTAAAGGTCGTTATTTTACTTAATAAATTATTTTTGTCTGGTTTTTGACTAAGTAGTCTCGTGACTTTGTATCATAAATCATAAAAGCAAATAAACTATTGGTTGTGAAGTTGACTGTGGATTCGACTTTCGTAGATATTTGTCTCGGACTGACGAGTGAGGCCCGTTTTTCCTGTAATGGTAAAGTCTCGATTAGAGATTGCACAAAATTTCATAATCATGACAAAACGGACAAATCTTTTTCTTTTTATTTTGGATGGGAAATCATCAAATGACCTCTCCCGCTCTGGGCGGAGCGGAAAGGCGTGTCAGGCTTTTACTGACAAAACCGACCCGTGTTTCTTCACTTGCTTGTGTGCCAGAGCCAATTGTGTAACACTCTATTACTATCCTTTTGAAGCATATTGCTAATAATTGCTCTATATACTCAAAAAAGTGTCAGCTCAGCAACGAAAGTAACGCAATGAACGTTGTTGAATTGTCAAAATTAAATCCATTGCTACTGATGTGTTACGCAATTACCCTGTTGTTTGTAATTCAAAGTTTTAATTTTTCAATTGAAATCATATATGCTTTCAGATTGGTCCCAAAAAATTTCATCAAAATCGGTTCAGTAGTTTGGTGCTTTACTAAAATTACTGGAACCTAAATTAAAATGTTGCAATTCTTAATTTACAGCGGGCCGGGCACGTTGCTCGTAGGACCGATGCCTGATGGGGCCGACGGGTTCTCGAGTGGCGACCACGCCCCGGAAGACGCACCGTGGGTAGGCCCCCGGCAAGGTGGACCACCGACCTGGTGAAGGTCGCGGAAAACCGTTGGATGCAGGAGGCGCAGGACCGGTCATCATGGAGATCTTTGGGGAGGCCTATGTACAGCAGTGGACGTCTTTTGGCTGAAATGATGCTGATGATGTTGATATGAAATGGCGTCGCTGACGAAACTACATAAAATCATCATCATGGTCTGCCTAGTTTTTTCCCATCTACGTTGGGGTCAGCTTCCAGTCTAACCGGATTCAGCTGAATACCAGTATTTTACATGGAGCGACTACCTTTTTTTTTGACGCTGTGGATATGCCTAAACGCACCATACCCGCCGCATGCTAGGCGACCGGCGTGTGTGGGACTCGCCCAGCCGAAGCCGGGAATACCCACTAAAACCACAGCGGCACATCGACATCGCCTGAGTGGCAGGGTCATAGGAAATTGCAGAGCCTGCGCTACCAATCCCCCGCCGGCGATTCCCGCCTAAAAGGTGGGCCCCCAGTGGTCCCTCCATAGGAAGGGGCCGGGCTGGGTACGTCTTCTTGTGCGAGAAGACGCAGCAGCCAAGGGTTTTTTAGCGAGGTGTCTTTCCTCTTAGCCCCACTCGTTTGCACGGATGCAAACGGGCCCCCAGCTCCTATCAGTGAGGAGACCAGATTGCCCGACGGTGACCCAGGGTTCGGGTCACGTCAGCCACCTGGAGTGGTGGCCAACCCACCGCACGTGTGATCGCCGAAGCGGTACCCGCGTCTGGCTTTGGTCCGCGCCTGTAAACCGGTAACCCCCATATCTGCGGGCGGTCTCCCTATCCACCACCTGGGGACGCGTCCGATGGCAGGCCAAAAACTCCACACGGAATGGAGCGACTATCTACCTAACCTCCTCAACCCAGTTACTGGGTAATACGATACCCCTTGGTAAGATTCGAAGCGTAGGACGCCCTTGGGCGAGATGGAGCGACGACATCAAAAATCGAGCTTGTTGGTGTACCATGGAAGAGGCCTATGTCAGTAGTGGACGAATAGAGGCTGATAATGATGATGGTAAGGCTCGAGGTCAAACTTTCAAAGATTTACATATGACAGCAAAGACCAACGGCTTATCGTGCTTTCCGAAGCACGACGAGAGGTCTCGATTTGTGAAAATGGTCACCCATCCACAGATCAACCGCGGCAAGCATCGTTAAACCTGATCAATCATCCTATGCGGCTGTTGTCATTGAGAGGAGAATTTTTCAAACTGCGAAACTACATAAATATTGGTCTGAAATTAAAATAAATATGGTATGGTCTGAAATTAAAATAAGTAGGTGGGGAAATGTATCCTTGCTGCCGCATTAGGTTAAGCAACCTGTAATGGTAGAAAGTGTAAGATTAAATAAATAAATAAATAAAAATATCATATTTCTTAATATACAATATGTAAAGAAAACCCTGTCCGATCCGTGAAGGTACTGTTGGTATCGATAACTGATTCTACGAATGCCTACAAAGCCGGGCTAAAATTTAAATAAAAGATCCCCCTAAAAAAATATTATTTCGCAAAAGGAGGTAACTTAATATATGTGCGGTAGGCAATACATGCACGGGCGAAGGGGGGCAGGGCACGCGGTACGCGGTCGCATAGCTCATAATAATACCGTCGAAAACGGTGTTGTCACTTCTTTTTTTTTACATTACCAAATTTTGGGGAAGTTGTAATTAATTCGCTTATGGTTATGTAAAATTTCAAATTTTATTTAATCAAATATTTTTTGTGTGTGTATACCTAGCCTATGTATGCTTACCTAACCTTTATTATCCTTATGGGTCGGACGGGGTTTTCTTTACATATTGTATAAGTTTTTCTTTTCTTTAATTTTAGTTTTTATTATTGGCACCTTGTTTTACATTATTTTTTTCATGTAATTTATTGTGCTATGTTTTGTCTTTTTCTTATATAAAATATAAACTAGCGTTTGACCAGTCAGTGAGTGAGGCAATCATTGATAGTAAAGCGCGCTAGTTTATTAAGAGCCTATTCACTCTAGTCTTGAAGTCACTCAAATTGTAGTCCAACTTGAATTGTCCGAATTGTATGACAATAATAAATGTTTTAACTGTCTAGGTATCTATATCTTTCCTTGTCCGGAATAAAGCCTTAAGGCTCTAACACAATTTTATTTGTCACACAAATCAGAAACTCGCTTTTAAACAACATTCAGAACAGTAGGACCGAAATCCTTTGCTCATAAACTAACATCAAACGAGACAACCCCTATCTAAAAGTGAGCAGGCACACATCAGGGCAACTCAAAAGGAAGACAGTAGATTCCAAATCGAATTTTGAAGCGAACCACGGCGGTCCATTAAAGCATCTGTACATAGAAATGCTGTGCGCTTGGTTCGTCGGAATATTCTAGACATTTGCATATGGCGGCCGATGACGTCACGGCATGTCGCGTGCAGCCAGACGAGCCGGTATTCATGCGGGCCTTAGTATAAAGCTGCGGACGTAAAGGGAGATAAATGTCCAAGGATTTGTCCGGACCCAGCCAGTTCGACTTTAGTAAGTAATGGTGAATCGTTTGTTGCTATAAAGGAAACTAACAGATGGACTTTGGAAAACGAAAAACAACTGTACCTAACATAAATTTTGATATTCTTCAGAATTCACATCTACATTTTTTCAGAAAGCGGTTTTTCGGGAATTTACGTGACACTGATGTCACTAACATAATCGATTAGTTACCTACCGTGTAACAATTGTGCCTAAAAATTCCAAAGTATGCTAAGTTTTGAACCGTATTGACATTCCACTAATCGTTAATATTAAGTGAATTGGGCATGCCACAATAGCGGTGGTAAGTCCCCTCTTTGAGGAGTGGCTAGAAAGGCGCCACGGCGCCCTTACCTTCCGCCTGACACTCGTCCTCCCCGGACACGGCATTTCGGGACGTCAGGAACCTCCCGTATCATATTCCGTATAAGGCGGATAACGCCAGGATGTCACCACTATAGGGATTGCCCTGAGGATACGGTGGAGCTTACGGTGGAGCGCAGTCCGGCTTGGGTAGAGCAACGCCGTGTCCTCGTGGCGGCGATCGGCGGCTATCTCTCTCGTCCGGCCCTGGTCCAGGCCATGGTCCGGAGCGAGAGTGCATGACACTCCGTCACCTCCTCCTGCGAAGCAGTGATGATGGCAAAGGAGGAGGCGGAGCGCGTGAGGGAGTGAGAATTCCAGCGCCCTCACGCCTCTAGCCGCCGCAGGAGACGCCCTGGTCGGGAGGCAACATCCAATTCCCAACCACCGTAGGCGCGGGCTTGCGGTAAGGACCAGGCCCGAGTCGACGGTACGTTGTGTTTCATGCACGCCTCAAAGAGATGTCAGCACATTGTGACGGGGTCCACGAAGACCGATGCCTCTTGGGTGAGGGTTGAGAGTTGGTTAAAAAAGAAATCGTGGTCCTGGCGCACAGGCAAGTGAAGAAACACGGGTTAGGTTTTAGTCAGTATAAGTCTGACAAGCCCTTCCGCTTCGCCCGGAGCGGGAGAGGTTATTTGATGATTTCCCAACCTAAACAAAAAATAAAATATTAAGTGAATAAACATTGACTTCGTTATGTCCAATCAGTGTTAACGATCCCTTAGTAAACCTTCTTCGGCACGAGATATCAATCAAATAAAAGTCATACTCAATGCCAAATGCCCTCCAAGACCCTCATAACCATTCTTTATCCTATAACGGGCTATCCGTTATCCAGCCTCCATGTACGGCTATCCTGCACAATAATGAGCTCAGTTAGTGAGTCCACGGCTTAAGGTCCTGTCTAACGACGCAAGCTGTTGCGTTATTTTACCAGTCTCTCCCGAGACGGTCCAGTGATTAATAATGGCGTCCGAGCTTTATATTATTTAGTTACTTAAGCGGAAAATAGTCGCATAATAACGGCTCTCTAAATACAGAGCGTTTCTTGACACCTTAATATAAAAAAAAAAAACTGATGAAAATAGGAGCAGTAGTAACCCATTTGTAATGGGATTCGAACCGAAATAAGCGCTTCACTTTGCTTAAAAAAAATATCGCCAATGCTCTCAAGATGGTGAAGAAATATATTGTGAGGAAAGCTGCATGTCTTAGAATCAAGTCGAAGTCGAGCACGCATTGTGGATTACAGCCCACTCCCTCTTATAGGAATGAGGAAAATTCAATGAGAACATTACTTACAGGTGGATTGTGTATCATGTACTGGAGAAAATGACAGATCCTTATAGTCTAAGATTCCATTAGGAACAACCTTCACCTGTTATTTTTGAGGTTTCTAATCTGACGTCGCAAATAATTTCATTTTTTCCGCTTACGTTGCAACGCAGGCTGAATCCAACAAGATTTAACAAAATAATGTACTAAGTTGAAAAGGTCTACAGAAAACTCCGTAATGTCTATCTCTTATGGATATCCCATAATATTTTTTTGTCATTTACTTTTTACGACAAATAATAGGTAATTTTCGAAGCGATTTTAACCAATACAGCAATAATCCTTATCCAATTAAATACCTTGAGTCCATTGTTGATTTAATATAGATCTACCTATATGGCCCATTACAGCATATGATTTCGATTAAAATTTTCGAAGATATTACAGATTTAAAAATTGCGAGACGTAGCGTTTGCGACGATACGGCCGGGTCGGGGGGAACAGCGGGGATGGGAGCGATTTTTATATACAACGTTCACAGTTTTTCTGTAGTGTATGTAAATATCATCAGCGACATCAGCATAGAACCCGTGCGAAACCAGGGCGGGTTACTAGACTACTAGTTAAATAATATAATCAAAAGTACCAACACTCACATAGCCGATATATTATTTAATATATTAAATTTGATATAAGATACGTTTCATCCAATAAACGGATGGGTGGAGGTCGTTCCTTATTGTAATCTCTACTATTATGGTGGCCGTTATAATATGACGGAATCACGGAACCGTTCATATGTATATGAAACCGTAACTTAAAGCTATTAGACACTTACTAAAGTCTACTACAAACCTTCATGGTAATCAATAGACCTGCTGACGTCAATCCGCATGCCTGAAATATTTAAATATTCAGACGACGTGCCAATGAGTCAGAATAAGCTTTCTAGAACTTGTCGTCCCATTATATAATAAATCGGAATGCGAATAGGTAGGTACTTCAATCTCTCTGCTTTTTCCTTGTATTCTTGAATTGACGCCAAATTCGACTGTAGTAGGTAATGGGACGCGACAGAATTGCGTGAATTACCGTTTTCCTGCCATCTTACGTAATTTCTGTAAGTTGACCGTCGACGTCATTTTTCTGCTTCATGAGTCTAACTCTAAGGAAAGCTAACGCCATCTAGTGGGACAGATTGAAACCGTCGAAGGTACCGACTGAAAGATTCACCAAGGTAGTTGTTGTTTGCAGAGCCGAGCCTATTTCATGAGCCTTGCCCAAGCCATAAGTCTAAATAATTAGTCTAACCAGAAAGACATTACTATTAATTAAACAATCTTAATTGTTTATATAACTTAGGTATGTACACGTTAAAGGAGTGGAATTAATTGGCTAACTAGACATCTAGTTAGCCAGCAATTCTAAATTAGCTGGGAACAGTATTTTGAAACCAAAAAGTTAATAGCTTAGGTACCACCTATTTTTAAAAAGAAAGATAGAGTGTTCGTACAGTAAGTATATACAACTAAAAATATTGTCTTTTTCTCCAGCCAACCATAATCTGCTATTACAATAGTGTCATAATGATCGATTTTGACAAGAATAGAATAGAATAGGTACTCTTTATAATGTACACCATAATATATAGATTACAGCACATAAGTATAAAATTTTACAAAGGGTAACACAATGGGCGGTCTTATTGCTAAGAGCGATCTTTTACAGACAACTACTATCTACTAATATAATGTCGTCATTATGACTATCCAGTGGTCAATCACTGACACGACATTCCATATTAATAAATGACCAAACTGAGTAGTCGTTTTTAGAAAATCATTTCTACTAACGGATTTTAACGGCAATGTCATTGTAACACCATTCCATTAACTCCATGCCGGTAATTGATCGGTCATTATTTAGCAGATTACGAAAATTTAGCACAGTAACAATGGAATCGTGTTGGAATGACAAATTTATAAAAATAGCAGAATAGGGCTCCAGTCGGAATGCGTCGCCTAAACACGCTATTGCCTCCAGTTGGAATGCATCGCCTAAACACGCTATTGGCTCCAGTTGGAATGCATCGCCTAAACACGCTATTGGCTCCAGTTGGAATGCATTGCCTAAACACGCTATTGGCTCCAGTTGGAATGCATCGCCTAAACACGCTATTGGCTCCAGTTGGAATGCATTGCCTAAACACGCTATTGGCTCCAGTTGGAATGCATCGCCTAAACACGCTATTGGCTCCAGTTGGAATGCATTGCCTAAACACGCTATTGGCTCCAGTTGGAATGCATCGCCTAAACACGCTATTGGCGCCGATTTTGTTGTTTACAAACTAAACAAATTTTAAGTTAAGTGCATCTTTTTCTTTTAACTTTTTTTTTTAATTATTATAAACTAGCGCTTGACTGTAATCCCGCCTAATGGTAAGTAGTGATGCAATCTTTGAAAGTAAAGCGCGCTAGTTTATTAAGCCCAATCACTTAAAAAAAAAACTTTGTGAATAGGAAGGAAGACGGCAGTTGAGCGAGGTGGTGCAACGACAACGCGACCAACGATGCTGCGCCAGAGGGAAATAGATGTGGAGACCCTCCACGACCAAACTCCCGACACAACAACATTTGACGCATCGTACAGAATACCAATCAGAATCGTATAGAAGATAACATTTTAGTTGAATCCTGTCAAATTAAGATACTCCATAGACAATTTAGACGCGATTATAAACATGGCGATTAAAAATACGCCAGTTTAAGTCAGGAGCGCACTAATTTGACAGGTCTAAACTGTCATTTTATCTTCTGTCCTTTTCTTAATCTATATGTATACTAATATACAAAGCTGAAGAGTTTGTTTGTTTGTTTGTTTGTTTGTGCGCGCTAATCTCAGGAACTAATGGTCTGATTTGAAAAATTCTTTTTGCGTTGGATAGCCTATTAATCCAGGAAGGCTTTAGGCTATATAACATCCCGCTATGACCAGTAAGAGCAGAGCAGTAACAAAAAATGTTGCGAAAACGGGAGCTAATGCAGACGTACATATTGCTTCCATTATTTTAACAAGCGCTTATTTTATAGCTACTCAGCTCTTTTTAATTTTTTTCGGAACGGGACGAACAGCGCACTCAGATACCATGGAATTTAGCTCATGAGGAAATGCAATATTAGTAAAAGCAGTGAGCGCGGAAGAATGTTACAGCAGTGTAAGTTGTTAGTTTGGGATGAATGTGATGATATTCCACAAAAGGGCAATTGAAGCACTAGATCGCACAATGGGGGACATCAAAGGCAACCAAGATATCATGGCAGGGACGGTGGTACCTTTATCTGGTGGCTTTAGGCAGACCCTTCCGGTGATTACTAGGGGTATGCTGCCGGCAGATGAAATAAATGCCTCTTTGAAAGCATCTGCATTATGGGTTCGCGTGAAAAAGTATTGTCTCACCACGAATATGCGAAGGAAACTTCATCACGATTCTTAAGCCGGGTATATGCAATCTGCAGCTACTCTTTTAAAAATCAGAGTAGATCGCATGCCAACTGACAGTAACGGCATGATTAGAGTGAGTCGTGACTTCTGTCAAGTTGTGGATAGCTCAGATGACCTATTAAATAATTCTATCCGGATCTTCAAACAAATATGGCCAACCGAGAATGGCTATCCGAAAGGGCAATTTTGGCGCCGACTAATGAAATAGTAAAATGAATGAACAAATCATGTTAAACGTTCAGGGATATGTTATCGAATACCTCTCAGTGGACAATATTACGGACACTGAACAAGTTACATCATACCCTATAGAATTTTTCAACTCTTTAGAATTATCAGGAGTGCCAACCAATAAGTTGATACTAAAAGTTGGTGTTCCAGTGCTATTAATGAGGAATCTTGACGCTCCAAAGCTGTGTAATGGTACACGGTTACAAATAACACATTTAGGTCACAACATTCTAAAGGCTACAATCATAGCTGGAATGGCAAAAGGACAAAATGTCTTGATTCCCCGTATTCCATGGACTGATTTGCCATTTCAATTTAAAAGAGTACAGTTCCTTCTGAAAACAGCATTTGCTATAACAATAACAAAGCCGACAGACGCTTAAAGTTGCCGGAGTTCATTTATAAACAACATGTTTTTCTCATGGGCAACTCTATGTGGCATGCTCACGTGTATCAAATCCAGAAAACCTCTATGTTTTGGCAAAAGACAGCAAAACAAAAAAAGTTGTTTATAAAACCGTACTTACTTAAATGTGCTCATATTTTATCAAGCATAATAATTTAAACCCTTATTTCATAATATTCTAAGCATATCCAAAACACCAACCAACGCAAAATAATTAGAAGTATGATATTTGATGTTTCTTTCCTTTGCTAAACCTTTAAACGCGGTAAAATTAACGTTGCTTAGACCTTATGTATCTTTATAATCCTACTAATAATATAAACTCGAAAATGAGTGTGGATGTTTGTTTTGTGTCCCCCGGAAACGGGAATCACCGCGCGCTGTAAACTGAAGTCTACGCGGACGAAGTCGCGGGTAGCAGCTAGTGAAATAGAAAGAAACAGGTTTGTGAACAAGGGAATCGGAGTCTAAGGTCCGTATTACAGAACGTCACTCAAGCATTGATCTCTGCTTAAGCATTACTTAAAACTAGTTTCAACCAATCAAATGGCTTGAAATGAGACTTAAGTGGAGTTTGAGTTTTGAGTGACGTTCTGTAATACGTGCCTTAATCTCGTGTTCGTTTAGCGTAATTTCTTTTAGACTTATTTAAATTTTCCGCTAGTCCTACCCTAATTAATGCCTAGCCTATATACAGAGTGGTGCTGACATCATCATCATCTCAGCGTTTATCCCGGTTGCATCCGCGGCTTTCGCGTTGGAGCTCGGGGTCCGCTTTCCTGCACATTCTCCTCCATTTCGCACGATCTTTAGCGTCCTGTGGTAAGAGCTTGTTGGCACGCATGTCATCTCTTACAACGTCAAGCCAGCACTTCTTTGGTCTACCCCGCTTGTTCCGGCCCGGCGGAGGCGCCATGGCAAGACATTTGTTACCCACGTAACATGCCTGCATGTTTGCGTAAGACGTGGCCGTACCAGCGTAGGCGACCCTCCTGCAGTTTTTCCGCAATGTCACGGACACGAAGGCTGCCCCGGATGCGGGAGTTCCTGATGCGGTCTTTCCGCGTAACTCCACACATCCACCGCAGCATATTCATCTCCGTGACACGCAGCTCCTGCTTGTGTCGCTCAAGCACAGGCCACGCCTCACTGCCATACAGGAGAACAGGTCTAATGATGGTTTTATAGACCTGCCCCTTAAGCTTAACCAGCATTTTGGGGTCACAAATGACACCTGTCACCTCACGCCATTTCGCCCAAGCTGCGGAAATACGTGCCTTGACGTCGCAATCAATGTCGCCGGACGCGTGAAGCACAGACCCCAAGTATTTAAACTGGTCCGTGCGCTCGACCATGTCTCCGCCTATGCGCACAGACATAGGGTCTGTCGTGTTGCTGGCCAAGTATACGGTCTTCGACACGTTGAGTTTCAGACCTCCGTTCTCAAGCGGGTCCTTCCACGCATTCACACGCCGCACCAACCGTTCCCTGTCCGCGTCCGCCAGCGCGATATCGTCAGCATACATGAGTAGCCAGGGAGGCTGCTCATGTGAGTCCTTGATACTGTCCGACAAAACGTCTAATATCACGCTGAACAGAAACGGACTAAGGACGGATCCCTGGTGGACTCCGACGGTGATAGGGAAGGGTTTAGTGTCGCCAACAGCGGTCCTGACAACGGAATCGGAATTGAGGTACATGTCTCGAATTATGTCGACATAGGTTTCAGGTACCCCTTTGGACCTCAGTGCCCACCAGATCACCCCGCGAGGGACACAGTCGAAGGCCTTCTGCATATCTAGAAAGAGCATATGCAGAGGCGTGCTCTTCGATCTGTATCTCTCCATGGCGATCCTTAGTGCGAAGATAGGGTCCATGGTTCCGTACCCTGGCCGAAACCCATATTGACACTCCGAGACAGCACCCTCCTGCCGGATTCGGGAGTCTACGATCCTCTCAAAGATTTTCATGGTGTGGGACATGACCTTGATACCGCGATAGTTGCCACACTCCTGAACCGAGCCCTTGCCTTTAAAGACTGGAGTAATTATACTCAGCCTCCATTGGCTCGGGATTTTGCCGGTCAGGGGCACGCGATTGAAAAAGTTAGTTAGCATGCCCACACCGCGAGGACCCATCGCCTTCCAGGCCTCAATGGGGACTCCGTCAGCTCCGACAGCTTTCCGATTCCCCATACGACGAAGAGCCGTTTGGACTTCCTCAGGCGTTATCAGAGGCACTAGTCCAAGGTTCGGAGGGAGTTCCGGTGTTTGCACCTCTTGATGCTGCTTGTTCAGCAACTCGTGAAAGTACGAGCGCCATCTCTCCTTCACCGCGAGGTCCTCGCATAGCAGGTTGCCATTTGGGTCTTTTACACAACGGCACTTGGATATATCCTGTGCCGCTTTGACCCTGGAACGTGCCAACTTGTAAATAAGCTTTTGCCCCTAAGACGATTCCAACTTCTCGTAGAGAGGTTGCAAGTGGTCTCGTCTGGCTCTGGCTACAGCTCTTTTGGTGGCACGTTTGGCAACCTTGTATGCGTCGCGATCTTCAGGAGATCCGATCGCTTGCCACGTTTTGAAGAGGGCTTTCTTCACCTTAGTCTCCCTCTGGACTGTGTCGTCCCACCACCAGGTTTCCTTGTCACGTTTGCGGCCGCCCTTAGAGACGCCTAGTACCACCCGCGCCGCCCCCGTAATAGCTGCCTGGATCCTGTCCCAGTGGTCTTGCACAGGTTCTCCGTCGGTACCGACGCACTTGTCGCCAATAACCGACGCAAAATCCTGGGACCTGTTTTCATCAAGCAGCCACCACCGGATCTGGCGCCGATAGTCCTCTACACGTCTACGTTGGGCCTTTACGCAGAGGTCCATGACAAGGAGACGGTGTTGTGCAGTGAGACTCTCACCGGGTATGACTTTGCAGTTGGCTACTTTGCCGATGTGGTGCCTCCTCGTTAGTAGAAAATCGATCTGGGTAGCGCTTCGCCCGCTCCGGTAGGTGACAAGGTGCTCCGGCTTCTTTTTGAAGTAGGTGTTCACGATTGCAAGGTCCGCAGCCGCACACATTCGGAGAATGCTGTCTCCTTCCGCGTTGCGGCTTCCGTACCCAAAGCCACCGTGAACACGCTCAATCTCGCCACACCTCTCACCCACATGACCGTTCAAATCACCACCCAGAACGATTCCCTGGGACAACGGAATCCCGCAAAGCAATCCTTCGAGCTGGGTCCAGAACAGCGTCCTTTCGGCTTCACCGCACCCGGCCTGTGGAGCGTAGGCACTTATCAAGTGGTTATAACCCCATTGACAAGCACCCGCACCGACATTAGCCGATCGCTGATGCGATTCACCTCCAAGACGTCATCCTGGAGCTCGTCAGACAACACCACGGCGACCCCATTTCTCCCACTAGGCGCACCCGTGTAGATCAGCTTGTAGCCATTCCCAATAAGCCGGGATCTGCTGCCTTTCCACCGAGTTTCCTGCAGGAACGCCACGGCCACCCTCCGCCTGTGGAGAGTTTCGGCCAGCTCTCTCGCGCGTCCAGTTAGCGTGCCAACGTTCCACGACGCGAAACGGATTTTCATGGATTGGGCTCGCTTCTTCAGCCGTGTCCGCCTCTGACACGGTAGCCCTAGCCCACAGGTCACAGGAGTCGGGCGAGGCTCCTGCGCGCCGTTTTGCGGCGGCGCCCTAGCTGTGACATGTGCATTTCTTATTTTCCTCTCCATGATTGATTGGCTTGTTTGGCTAATTACGAGTGCGACTGCCGTCTGACCACTCAACCCCGAAGGAAAAGCCGGCGTCAGAGCCCCGTTCGTGAGTCAGCAGGTGCACCGTCTGGCAGGTGGGGTTGACTTGGGTCCCAGAGATGGAGGTGGGACCCCAAAGCACCCCACACAGAGTGGTGCTGACAATACGACAATAAATTAAACATACTGTACCTCAACACATTCTCAGTCTACCTATAAAAAAAATTATATAAATATATCCATTAGTTTAGTCACAGGAAATTATTTTTCACATTTTCTACATGATGTACATGTTGATAAGGAAGCGCTTAGAGGTTGATGACCGCCGCAGCCAGCGGTACTAAACTTTAATAATAATGGCGCGAAAAAGCAAGTCGATACATGAACGCGCTGTCGCCCGCTGATCGGAGGTCATTGAACCAATATTTTAAAGGATGTTCTATTCCGTTCGCAATTTTATGCGATTTAGTTTGTTCGAAATTTTCATTTTTTTTTTATTTTTGATGCTAGGTTTTTTTCTATGGTTCAGGTTTATTCCTATGAACCAGCATGGTCTGTGTTTTCACTTATTGTCGTATTGTCAGCACTACTCTGTATATCTATAGACTACCTATCAAAACCAAAAAGAAATTTCCAAATACTACAAGGAATTCCAGAGATAAGTGAGCCCAATCAAATTACGAGACATAACTTGTCCTATACACCAGTAGCTACTATGTATGACTTTTTAGACTTTTCTTGTTATGGCGCCGATTCCCTTCTTTACTAACTAAACGAAAATTAAGTTCTACGTATCTTTTTCTTTCTACTAAAATAATAGAAGATAACGTATTATTTTAGTTCTGTCAAAATAAGATACTCCAATTATATTCCATAGACAAATTAGATGTAATTGAAAACATGACTAAGTACTAAAAATACGTCAGGTGCTGACTAATTTGACAGGAATGAACTAGTATTTATCTTCTGTCATTTTCTCTATGAAGTTAAAAGAAAAAATGCACTGATCATAAATCACTTACTAAATTGAAGTTAACTGCATATTTATTGTATTTTTTATATTGTTTCCACTTCTTTATTACCTATGTGTAACTTTCTTAAATAGGTACCTATAGGCCGGCTATTGACAATGACGCAGTTTGCAGGTCAAGGCGTATCGATCGAATACTATTTAAATGCCACTCGTAACTTCCGAACAAAACTTACAAAGATCTAAGCAGAAAAGCGTTCCCAATGTACGTTATTTCAATTTAAACAAATATCAACTTTATTTTAGTAATAATTAAGTTGGTTTCAGAGTGACTAGAATTATTTAAAAAGTATTGATAATGGCCCCGATTCCATTGTTCACAAACTAAACTAATATTAAGTTCAGTGAATCTTTTTCTTTAAATTTCATTAAGAAAAGGACAGAACATAATATGCCAATTTAGACCTGTCAAATTAGCCCGCGCTTGACGTAAATTGATGTATTTTTGGTCGCCATGTTTATAATCGCGTCTAAACTGTCTATGGAGTATCTTATTTTGACAGAACTAAACTAATGGCGCCGATTTTGTTATTCACAAATTAAACTAATTTTAAGTTAAGTCCATCTTTTTCTTTCCATTTCGTAAAGAAAAGGATAAAAGATAACATTTTAAACATAGCGACTAAAAATAAGCCAGTTTACGTCAGGAGCGCACTAATTAACACAAATAACAGGTCTAAACTGTCATTTTATCTTCTATCCTTTTCTCTATGAAATTTAAAGAAAAAGATGCACTGAAATTAAAATTTGTTTAGGTCCGTATTACAGAACGTCACTCAAAACTCAAGCTCTACTTAAGTCTCGTTTCAAGCCATTTGATTGGTTGAAACTAGTATTAAGTACCTAATGTTTAAACAGAGATCAATGCTTAAGTTTCCTTCTGAAATACGGACCTTAGTTTCTAAACAAGAGAACTGGCGCCATTTTCAGTCTTAAATATTAGCTAAAATATTAATTTTAGAAGTTCTGTTGTTTAACTATCTAGGTTTTTCTTACAGATATCGGCGATTGAATGAGTTTCGTATAAAACTCTTTCCTCTGCAAACATCTACTAGCAAAGCAACATTCAGTCCTTAAATTAAATGAGATTCCGAACTGATTCATGGTTTGTCTGCACACTTCCCCTTCCGTGACTAATCGTGGCCGGTCGAGCTATCAAATTCACAATACAAAACTATACATCATACTTACCCTCAGAACCACACAGTGTTTAGATGTAAACATTTATATCATCACTTCCCATCCCTATGGCCATAGGACCGCTCGACCGGTCAAATTAGAAATTAAAGGATCGGTTTTCGCGCGGATTAGGTAGAGGTAGACAATTTTAATGAAACAAAATACATATTTATTATATTAACAAAACCGGCAATCACTGGCGACAGGTGTGATCGGCCCCGGTCTCCCGGTCCTGGAAGGTCTTCAAAATTCGGAAAATACTTTTTAATCAAATTTTAAACATGACTAATTATGTTCAATTTGAATTGGGGGTCCCTAACCAAATACCTAACCGTAGGGCTATAATTAAGAGCTCACTTTAAAATATGCATTCTCTTTTTTCAAGGACTTCTATGCATTAGTCGACAAAGTAACTCCCACATATAAATACATAATAATACAAAAAATGTTCCTATATACAGGCCTCCTGTCGGTGAGAGGGAGTGGGCCGTAATCTACCACGCAGGCCCAGTGCGGGATGGTAGATGTCACATGTCTTCAAAGTTTTGGCTCGAGGAGGTTTGGTTTCCTCATGCTGTTTTCCTTCATCGTTTTTAGTCAACGAAAAGCCTTACCTATCCAGAATGGGACGCAAACAGTTTTTAATCCCGCTCGCGTCGTTCATTTTAAAATTGTCCTGTTAATGTTGACGAAGGAATTTCTATGTAGCTTCTTTTACCCATCATCTATAACTAATTAAGTTCTATAATATTTAAACGGACTAGAAAGGTGAGGCCTTCAACCATTAGTGATTACGTTAAATTTCTTAATATTCATTGTTCCATTTGAGATGTAAAAATATGCTTATACATAGTTGCCGCAACATGCAGGACGGATTAAGATCTTTTCCTCGAAAGAAGGGGTTTATAGCACGGTTTGTAGTAATAAATTAACAAATACAATATTCCTCACGTATTAATACAAATAAGTCATCATTCTCCTGCCCTTATCCCAATTTATTTGGGGTCGGCGCAACATGTCTTTTTCTTCCATGCATCCCTATCAGAAGCCATCTCCGCAGTCACTCCCTTCTTAGTCATATCATCCTTCACACATTCCATCCATCGTTTCTTTGGTCTTACCCTACTCTTATAGCCATCAACATTCATAATTAAGACTCTCCTCACGACATTCTCCTCAGTTCTCCGTAACACATGCCCGTACCAGGACAACCGATTTCCACACAACTTTTCAGCTACCGGTGCCACTTTCAGACTTCCTCTTATGTGCTCATTTCTTATTCTATCCATTCGTGTAACACCACACATCCCTCTTAGCATTCTCATCTCGGCTGCATGCAATTGCCTTTCATTCATCCCTTTCGTAGCCCAACATTCTGATCCATACAAGACAGAAATAAGTACCACTTACATATCAATGTACTACTAAAATAGCTTATGTAAGTACAAATTGAAAATGGGTGGTTGTTAAAATCGTAAAATAATACGTAGGTTTTCGATAGCAATCAAAAACTTTTATTTTACTCTTCCTTTCCGCAAAAAGTTAAAAATAACATAGATTTCATGGGGAAAAAACAACATTTACGCTTTTTGCTTGGCCTTTTCTTAATCCACTTTTATAACTAGGTACCTACTTAGGTACGTGATACTCAGAACCTCAAAGATTGGACTCGACGACTTACATTTATATTCCAAACATAACCGCACTACTTTACGCAGCTTGTGTTAAAGCTCGCAAAAGGGCACTTCCGATATATCAAAAAAGCCATTAATTGCGTTCCCTGTTTCCGCGACATTTGGCTAATGTCAGGGCCGGCCACCCCTCCAGTTGGGGTAGTACGTAGATACCGACTGCCCCTGGAAACACGACGCTAGTATAATGTCAAATATTTGAGGTGAATTAAAGTGAAGCAGCTATTTTGTGTAGATTTAGCACAACGGATATATGCTTGTAAACCTAGTTAACCTTTTGCCTGCGTCATCATACGTGATTTTTGGTTATGAAAAATATAATATAGGTTTTGACAGCCTACGTGGCGTAGCGGTAGCAAACACAGCCGCCGCGCACAGTGAAAATTGTATGCATGAATATGAATGTCTGCACTGTTCCGGGTCGTGTCTCGGAAAGTACGTTAAGCGGTTGGTCCCGGTTACCATACGAACATCTAATGGCAGTCGTTACGGGTTGTTGAAGCCCTCAAAAGTCCAACAATTGGTCTAACTGCAATGCTTCGATATCGCCTTCGGGTTGTGGAGGTCAGACGGCAGTAGCTTCACGGAAAATATGGAAGTTTAGCCAAATGATCAGTTAGACTGGTAAAGCGGGTCCCAGACTCCAAAGCTGAAAAAGCTTCGGATGCGACTGGGATTTACGCTGAAATGATGAAGAAGGGTGGTACCAACCGCCTGTAAGCCGTAACAGCAAATAGCATGGCGCACTCTTAGTTATCCATGCAATTATGTGATCCCCTCCGCCGCCTTTTGTTTTTTGTTTGACATTAATTTCGATGATTCACATCTGTTGGGTATCCCGTAATTACCAACTTTTTTGTTAGTTATCACAATAAAATCAACTACAGGGTTTTTAGCCTCCGTGGCGTAGCGGTAGCGGACGCGGCCGCTGCGCAAGGTGGCGCGGGTTCGATCCCCGCACAGTGCAAGTATTTGTATGCATGAATATGAATATTTGCACTGGTCTGGTCGTGCCTCGGAAAGCACGTTAAGCCGTTAGTCCCGGTTGCCATACGAACATCTAGTGGCAGTCGTTACGGGTTGTTGGAGCCCTCAAAAGTCCAACAATTGGTCTAACTGCAATGCTTCGATATCGCCTTCGGGTTGTGGAGGTCAGACGGCAGTAGCTTCACGGAAAATATGGAAGTTTAGCCAAATGATCAGTTAGACTGGTAAAGCGAGTCCCAGACTCCAAAGCTGAAAAAGCTTCGGATGCGACTGGGATTTACGCTGAAATGATGAAGAAGAGTGGTACCGACCGCCTGTAAGCCGTGACAGTAAATAGCATGGCGCCCTCTTAGTTATGCATGCATATGTGATCTACCTCCGCCGCCTTTTGTTTTTTGTGTTGACATTAATTTCGATGATTCACATCTGTCGGGTATCCCGTAATTACCAACTTTTTTGTTAGTTATCACATTAAAATCAACTACAGGGTTTTTTATGAACGACATGTCAATCATCCAGCCCATGGTGGGGGATGATGTATATTATTTGATAAAGGCCCCTAAAATAGAATACCGAAACAAAAATTACCAGGTAGCCAGGTATGGTGGTTTGATACTGGCGCCGATTTACAACATACTAAACTGAATTTAAGTTTAGTCCATATTTTCTTTCTATTTCAGAAAAGGACATAAGTAAAATATTAGCTTAGTCCTGTACAGTACAGGACTAAGCTAATATTTTACTTATGTCCTTTAATTTGACAGGAGTATCTTAATTTGACAGGAGCACACCCCTGTCAAATTAAGATACTCCATAGACAGTTCAGATGTGATTAAAAAATAGCGACTAAAAATATGTCAAGTTACATAAGGCGCTGACTAATATTTTTTGTTTTTAAACTAAACTTCTTGGAAATGAAAAATCTGCACAGAACTTAAATTTAGTTTAATTTGCGTTTTATCCTGACTTGGATTCTCAGGTCAGGCATCTGAAATATTTATATACCCCGATTCCCTTGTTCACAAACTAAACTAAATTAAATTTAGTTTAGTTTGTTCAATGCATCTTCTTCTTTCTATTTCATTAAGAGAAATCATCATTCTCCTGCCCTTATCCCAATTTATTTGGGGTCGGCGCAACATGTCTTTTTCTTCCATACATCCCTATCAGAAGCCATTTCGGCAGTCACCCCCTTCTTAGTCATATCATCCTTCACACATTCCATCCATCGTTTCTTTAGTCTTCCCCTACTCTTATAGCCATCAACATTCATAATTAAAACTCTCCTCACGACATTCTCCTCATTTCTCCGTAACACATGCCCGTACCATGACAACCGATTTCCACACAACTTTTCACCTACCGGTGCCACTTTCAGACTTCCTCTTATGTACTCATTTCTTATTCTATCCATTCGTGTAACACCACACATCCCTCTTAGCATTCAGCAGAAATATAGAAGATAAATATTAGTCAGCGCCTAACGAAAATTGACGTAGGTAAGTATTTTTGTTCATCGTAATTTGATAGGACTAATGTTTTTTTATCTTCTATTCTATTCATAATCCATACTAATATTATAAATGCGAAAGTAACTCTGTCTGTCTGTCTGTTACGCTTTCCCGCTTAAACCTCTCAACCGATTTTGGTGAAATTTGGCACAGATAATCTTTAGACCCTGAGAAAGAACATAGGCTACATTTTATCCCGGAAAAATTTGATGTTCCCGAGGGAAATCCAAAAAGCGCGATATAACCGAACTCTACGCGGGCGAAGCCGCGGGCGGAAAGCTAGTTTAATTATAAATTAGAAAGAAAAAGATGCATTAAACTTAAACTTAATTTAATTTGTGAAGGCGACTCCCTTCACTAACTGCATTATCAGCAGGCCGGAGTTTGGCAGTTGGTAGTATACCTCCGTGTCTAGAAAATCACGTACAGCTGTTGGTCCTTTTCTCTCGGTCGTGTTGGAGTGCCGTCCCATCGGATTATGAGAGTAAAAGAACAGAGAATGTCCTATGATAGTTTGCGTAGGTACAGACGACAGCACATCAAGCTACTACAATCTATCAGATTTCCTTATTAGATTTTCAACTTTATCTCTAAAGCAATAAGGCTCAGGGTTGATTGGGACTGACAATTTGGGATAACTTGACCTTTTGTCGTCCGTACATACTTGTACTCTATGTTCTATGTTATTGGTTTGGTTTCCGCACTTTCCGCACTCAGTCCCTCAAGCGGACCATTGTGCGTGTACTTGTACTCTATATCTTCCTTGTACTCATTTAATCTCCGTTGAGATTGGTCACCTTGACTGAAATCGGTCGAAGGGTGGGGGAGGATTATTAAGGTAATTTGCGATATCTTCTACACAAAACATACATTTCTGAAAGTTATAAATCTTATGATACTCGAAAACTGGGTTATAAGCTAATATAATAATATTGTTACGGGCTAGGGGTACTAAAATGCCGGTTAAGGTTTGCGAAGTTTATTGACAACGATGGTACAGTCGATAGTAGACGATTACAAGTAGAACGTAGCTGATGTTGCACCAAAGTCTTCTCTTATGTCCACGAAGTCCATGTCGTACACACACAATAACACTACAGCTGTTACTTCATGTAGTCTTCAAAGTTCTCGTTGAGTTGTCGCTGTAGATCTTCTTAATTATCCCTTCTTATTCGTCGCTTGTTTCGCTTCAATATTCAAATGCAGACTGCGCGTTGGCGTCACGGTGCTTTATATAACAGGTCAGCTGATCGAACATTCCAGATCTGTCTGAAAGTAATAATAATAGCGCATAACTTCGAGTACGTTAGGTACCTACAGGTGCTTCACACGAGACTAGTTTCTACTAATTTCGATATCGGCATTTCGTTGACAATATTGATGAAACCTGTAACATTCGATAGGTCGTCCTTGGTCTATCAATGCGTTTTATATTGTACCTCTACAATGCCTAGATCTCAAGTTATAGGGCTTAAAAGTTACGTACGGCATGTCACGCAATATTGAACCTTATGCCATTGACATAAGGTGCATTAGTAACAATATATTAAGGCCCTTGTCCAAGATCAGAATTACCGCCATAATCTTGGTTTTTCCAATACATTTCACCAAACAACTGTACAACAATGTTTACAAACTTCACTCCCCTGTCAACCTCACTGGACCGCAAAGAGATTCATGTAGCAATGCACAGACGCACATCAAGCTATCAATTTCAATCTGTCAAATTTCTTTAATAGATTTTCAACTTAATCGCTGAAGTATGAAGGTGTATGGTTAAATGGGAAAATTTTACAGGATCGAGAAGTTCGACTTAAGAGGCCCATACACCCAGTCCGCCTGCAGTCTCTGGTCCTAACGGGCGGCTTGCCGTCCAAGGTCTGCATAGCTCACTCACTATGGCGATTATTGCCCGCCGACAATGGTTGAACAACGGCTCTGAGTCTACACACTAGCAGCAGGCCTAGTATAACTCATACTCGATCGTCGATATCGAGCGCGTTTGGCGCTCTCATTGGTTGACAGTTCTTACGATCTTGAAGCGGGCCAATCGCTGAGTCAAACGCGCTCGATATCGACGATCGAGTTTCGTAATGAAAACTCATACTAGGCCTACAGGTGGCAGTCGACAGTTTCACACGTTTCGTCATGGACTGTCCGGCCGATACCTGTCGACGCAGGCCTGTGACAGCAAGCGGCCATATACTATGGTTCACGAAATCGTCAGGGGGACTGCGTGTCTGTGATCTATTCCGGTTAACTGACTGACTGTTAACCGCCGGCTAACTGTTAATGTGTGGGTCCCTTTACTAACGTTTATACCTACAGATCAGTAGCTAATAAAATCACATTTTTCTCAGTTACTTAACAAAGTTTATTCACATAAAAACAACGAAAAATAATTATTGTCAAGGTAACATTTTTCTTAATACAATTATAAAATAAAATAACAATAAAGATTTTTCTTACATAATTTGGTTATTAAACAAAACACATTACCTATAAACATTAACAAAAATATAATATTTATTTGGAATAAATATTACTACCTATAGACTGATTTATATTGAGCATAGTTTCCTGTTATCAAAGCTAGAAATTGTCAACACACACTGCTTACGATTCCGATAAAATATGTATAAAGACAGACACTGAAACAAATTGTCCAATGCCTTCATACAAACTTTACATAATTAAGCAATTTTCTTAAAAACAAAATGGCGCCGATTCCCTTGTTCGCAAATTAAGCTAAATTTATATAGAAAAAGATGCACTAAACTGTAATCCATTAATATAAAGTGCGTATGTTTGTATGTCTGTCTGTATGTATGTATGTGCCCGAGTTGCTCAAAACCCTCACCACTATAGATAATCATATAGATCTGGATGCGCTGAGTTCAAAAAAAAAAAAAAAACTTTTTTTGTCTCGGTCCTTTAGTTTAGTTCGTGTAGAAGGGAATTGGAACCATTATATTTTTGTTACTCAAATATACTTCTTTATGTTTTTTCAAACAACATTCTTTATTTACATTACAACATAGGAACTTCATATTACTATTTACATATTTATTTTTATACTGCAGCTTTGTCAAGTATGCTTCAGGACGTTATGAATTACTTTTTCACCGACTAAGTGCGTTGAAGTTGCTTCGAACGTTTCTTTTAAGCTACTTAAAAGCAATATTGTCATGAGAAGTGTGTGAATACCGCACAACATACGGAATCGCGAAGCAAATATTCATTGCTAATAAATTGGATTTTTAGTAAGAAGATGCATGATATTTCAACCATATGAAATGAGGGAGAGACATATATGTCACAATAGTTAAAACATCATCGGCTTGCCCAGTTGCAATTTTTGTTTTGTTTTTTTTTTTTTTTGCTTATAGGTACATGTCCATTCCTGTCTAATAACCAAAAAATCCTAAATATACTATACAAAATATACATAAAAAAACTACATTAATATTCTACGTTCCATGAACGAATTATCTCACTAGCCATCGTCGTACAAAAATATTATATATATTACTATTTTTATAAATAATTTTCTAAAATACATAACCCTTTTTCCCAGTCAGGTATTTATTAGTTTTTCTCTTTAGTAATGTATTCCGCAAACTCTGTTAGCGGGCACAGCTTTGTCTGAAAAAAGAAAAATAAATTTATTAGTAATTTGCCAACGGCGCGGAAACACCGCCGTTGGCAAATTACTAATAAATTTATTTTGTAATATATTTAATAATATATTCTGATTCTAAATACAATTTAAGTGTGTTCAAGGCTAGAGGAAATAGGCTGTTAAGGCGCTCTGCTCAGTAAAAATAGGCTTCAAAAAACAGTTTTTTAGCCAAATGTATACATTTCAGAGCAGCCAAAAATTTATATGTTAATCTTGATTATATGTAGCAGGAAACCATTGTTTTCAAAACACGTTTTGAATTAATTTTCTGGATAGAAAAAAATCCTAATTGAATTTATAACAGTTGTAACTGTATTATTAATCATCAAATCTTGATAAAATTGAGAAGAGCGATGTAAAATATAATAGTAAATGAAACCATTGTTTTTGTTTATCGATTTAACTAAGATATTCTGAAATAAATAATGTATTTAATGATAAATAACGTGAACGAAACGTCGCTCCATCGCGGCGTCCATTGCCTTCTTTTTCACTTCTATGCGACAGTGACCGCTGAGGCGAGCTGCTTGACGGACCTATGTCAGTTTTTGCTTTACCCCGCACAGAAAATAATTATATTTACGTGTCTGTTTGTTGATGAATAATCATATTTCGTTTTTGCCCGGGTTCAAACCCCAGGTTTACATTATATGCTTTTTGTAGATTTTAATTGAAATAAATGCTTTTTAATTTACTGTTGTATTTTGCCGATATTTTATTTGATTTTTTTCTGTAATTATTCTTTTTACTTTTTCGCGGCAAATTTTTCTTCACCTGTATGTGTTCGGTTTCAAACCCCAGCTTTACGTTGTATGCTTTTTGTTGGATTTCTCATTTGCAATTGTTTTTTTTTTTTTAATTATTATTAATTTAGCCGATTTTCTGTATTTTTTGTAGTAATTGTTCCATCTTTTTAAATATATTTTATTAGCCTCCTCCAAGTGCCTCCATCTATTTCAATCTTTTTGTGTTGTGTCATCATTCTAAGCACTCGTACAAACCCGACTTCGATAAGAGTTGCAGTTTTGAAGAAAATATCTTTTATTTTTTTAAATATCCGAAAATGTATTTTTTTTTTAACAGTTACTCTAAACAGCTGTTTATAAATAGTAATTTCTAGAAATGATATATTTCTAACAGTTTCATGAAAAAAGGACATAACACAAAAATTTTAAGCAGAACGGACAAAGCGCATTATAAAAATAAAAAAGAAAACAAAAGTAATAATAAAAAATGAAAATATGTATAAAATATACATTTTCGAAAATCGCAAGGTAAAGTAAACGGATGTGGGATTCGAACCTGGTGCTCGTCTAATGCGAACCGGGACTGTGACGAACAGAGCCAACCATGCTTCGCGGTTGGGTTGTGAAATTACGCTTCTAAATGTAGATGGAATAGAGAATGGTTGGTATAGATTTAATAGAACGTGCGTAATTCTCGATGCACGACGCCTCACGCATCGATGTACACGCGCGGAGCGCCCCGCGCCCCGCAGTGGGCGGGGCTAGTCGTGTCCCACTTCGTCTGCTTCACCCCCTCAAATACCTAAAAGTTGGCTATTCACAGCGTCTTAATAAACTAGCACGCTTTACTATAAACGATTGCTTCACTGCTTACCATCAGGCGGGATTGCTGTCAAGCACTAAATTATAATTACTTATATAAAAAAAAATAGTATAAATTAGTTTATGAGTAATGATAGGGTTTTGTTTTTATAATTTACTAGCTACGCGCATAAGAAGTATCTCTCGTAGCGGTACCTACAAACGCCACATGGAACAACGCGTCATACTGACGTCACACGAATTCTACATCTCGCAATCAGAGTTTACCGTGTAATTAGCATACATACAACTTCCCAATTTCAACCGTTGGGCAAGTGCCCGCCAGACATAACACCCGTCTGGTCGGAGGATCCTCCCTTTCTATGGAGGATGAGTGAACTTTCAAAATCTCGTCGCAGTCTAATCTCGGCAACAAACTAATGTCAAAAACTTGTCAATATAAAAAAGAAAAAAAAAAGAGAAAACTAAAAAAGAAAATCCTCGAATTCTGATTTTTCAACGGATTGAGACTGAAATTAGACTGTGGACGTTATTTAAATTACGAGAATTGCCGGTCTGATTACAAACTATCTCTATAATGGCAATACGGCAATTAAATTATTACGAGACGACTGAGATAATTGATCAATCATTATGAAATTAGCAGATTACGAACTTTTCAGCACAATGATAATGGAATCGTGTTGGAATAACAAATTTATAAAAATAGCAGACTCAGGTCAAAATGAAATCTGATATTTATAAGCACATTACAAGAAAAAAAACTACTAACTAGACTAGTCCATAAGTTTAAAGTCGCTCAGCGAGCTATGGAGCAGGCTATGTTGGGCGTCTCTCTGAAGGACCGCATCAGAAGTCCTCGAGTGGAGACCGCGTCTCGGCAAACGTAGCGTAGGACGCCCTTGGGCGACATCAAGAAGATGGCTGGTAGTGGCTGGCGGAGAACTGCTCAGGATCGAGCTTGTTGGCGTGCCATGAAGGAGGCCTATGTCCAGCAGTGGACGAGTAGGGGCTGATGGTGATGATGATGATGAAGAAAAAAAGTGGTCTAACGTAACGCTTTCGCCAATTAAGAATGCTAAAGCTGGTCGCTCTGATTAACTCAAGACAACGTTTATGTTCTTTCTCCGGAATTAACTTACTAACACGTTATATGAGTTCATATAATTTACTTTTTTACAATGTATAAATATGTGAGCTGTCACGCCCTTTATACCTGGAGCTTTTATTTAAGTAATAAGTTTATACTTATTTACATTTTAATAATATATATAGATATATATAAGATATATATCCATACCAATATTATAAATGCGAAAGTAACTCTGTCTGTCTGTCTATCTGTCTGTCTGTCTGTTACGCTTTCCCGCTTAAACCTCTCAACCGATTTTGATAAAATTTGGCACAGACAATCTTTGGACCCTGAGAAAGAACATAGGCTACCTTTTATCCCGGAAAAATATGATGTTTCCGAGGGAAAACTAAAAAGCGCGATATAACCGAACTCCACGCGGGCCAAGCCGCGGGCGGAAAGCTAGTATATATATATATATATATATATTATGTTTTGCTTTGCTGGTATTTTGGCGTGGTAGCTAGCATATGGTAAATAATTTCATTGTTGTTGTATCTTCTTTTGTTCATCACAATACATAGTATTGTATAAAGTCATGTGTTTTTTTAAATGAATAGACAGCTGTGCTGCTTCTTCTGTCACTTCTTCTTCCCAGCGAAAGCAGGGTGTCACCAGAAGTGTCGATGGGTGGGCGTTTTGGGGGACTGTCTTATGTAATATTGACGTTCAAAAAGACCAGCCTAATTTACGTTCAAAAAGACCAGCCTAATTTGAATAAATGACTTTTGATTTTGATTGGTCGCGAATCAAAATAAAATACAACTCACCGATCATTTTGGGGTACGGCAAGTTCAGATTCTCCATAATACTGACGAATTCCTTCAAAGGCTTCGTCAACCTCGGGTTGTATTTCTTCTCCTCCCACACCGTGGTTGCTGTCTGTCCCCTGTAGTCGTGTGCTGGGTACAGTTTGTAGTGGTCGGGGAGCGTGAAGATACGCTGATGTACCGAGTTGTAGAGGTTTTGTGGCGAACCTTCTTGGAAGTCAGTTCGACCACAGCCTCGGATTAGGAGGGTGTCGCCCGTGAATGCTAGGCCCTGGAACAGAAGCCTACATCAAAAGACTAATACAGCATTAATTCTTATCCTATTTAACACATACATTGTTGATTCGAGCGTGGGCTCCTGTGCCACCTGAATCACCAATGTCAGACGTACCATCTAATGACGAATTTATAAATATTGTTAGAAAACTACCGGTCAACAAATCATCAGGGGAAGATAAAATATCTAATAGGATGATTAAAGAAGCGTGTAAAACAGTGGGTGATGCCATCTTAACTGTATATAACCGATGCATTGCTGAAGGCGTTTTTCCTCGTAAATGGCGACGCGGTTTCATACGAATAATACCAAAGTGTGGTGATAAACCACCGGATGATCCGAAGTCATATCGGCCTATCACGCTTCTACCATCTTTGGGGAAACTTCTTGAGCGCCTCATCGTTCCACGTTTACTACCGAACAGTCCAAAATTTCATAGTAATCAATATGGCTTCACCATCGGTAAATCAACAGTCGACGCGGCGCTTTCTGTCAGAAGAACCGTTAACCAGTCGGAACACAAGTACGTGATTGGTATCTTTTTGGCTATTTCTGGGGCTTTTGATAACGCTTGGTGGCCTATGCTGTTGTTAAAATTAAAAAACCGCGGTTGCTATAGAAACATATATAATCTCGTTTACTCGTACTTTATAAACGGTTCCGCGGTACTTAAGCTCGGTCATTTTTCTAGTATTAAAGCACTAACCATGGGATGTCCTCAGGGTTCAGTTGTCGGTCCTTATTTATGGAATTTGGGTTTTGATGATTTTCTCGCGATCCCGCTTCCTTGCGGCTGTTCACTTACTGGTTACGCGGACGACGGCCTACTGCTCATTCAGTCAAGCACCCGAGCCGGACTTGAGAACTTGGCCCATACTTGCCTAAATCTAATATCTCAGTGGGGTGATCGTAACCGCCTAGCGTTTGCGCCGCATAAAACCTATCAACTTTTACTAAAAGGTAATCTTAAATCATTGCCTACTATTAAATTTAATAACGTTCCCGTTAAAAAACAGCAATCCGTATGCTACCTTGGTATGGTCTTAGAAAGGAATTTTTCATTTATCGAATATATAAAAATAGTTGGCGAAAAAGCTAAAAGGAACTTTTATGCCCTAACTAGAATATCCAAAGCAACTTGGGGTCTATCCTTCCTAACTTTAAAAACTATATATGGAGCTACCTACTTAGGATGTATGTGCTACGGTGCACCTGTTTGGGCCGATAGGGCCAGCATAGGGGCGGCGCGACGTAAACTGCTTCAAAGCCAACGTTTGGCATTGATATTTTTATGCAAGGCGTATAGAACAGTCAGTACTGAAGCCTTACCCGTTCTGGCAGGTGTACTTCCAGTCGATCTTGAAGTACAGTGACGTGCTTCAATGTACTACTCCGCGAGGGGGGAGGCCATGGACACTAACTTTGCTACACAACGCGACCTCAATAGAATTTCTAGATTATTTAAACCTCAGACTGACGTCTGGGAGGACCTCTTATCCGAATGGCAAAGTAGGTGGGATAATTCCATCAAGGGCTCCATCTGTTCTTTCCATCCGTTAGCGATCGGCTGGCTAAGACATGGCTGGAGGTTGACCACTGCGTTGCCCAATTTCTCACAGGTCATGGCAACTTTAAAAGTAAACTGTATTCTTTTAAACTTGTTCCTTCGCCTTTGTGTCAGTGTTCTACATCGAACTGTGAATTTGAACAGTCCGCACATCACATCTTGTGGGAGGGTATTCTTTGGCAGAATGAACGCAATATTATGTTGGATAGTGTACAAGTTACATCCGGAGTTGTTTATTATACGGACCTTGTTGAAACTAGAACTAATTTCCGTGCGTTCAGGCGCTTTTGCCATACCTATTATTGAAATCAATTGTAACAGCAAATACCTACTTAGGACCCATTAACTTGATCAAATGTTATTCCGTGGTGCTTGGCAATCTGGGCTTCTCCCAGTTGCAATAATGTCCCTTTGTGCCGATTGGCCTAGTTCTATTCTGTCTCCTGCTTATTATGGAGGGAAGTGGAAAAAATATCTTTTTTCTTACTCCTCCACTATTCTTTTCTGATTAATTTCGTTGCGGGACCCAAGACAGTTGAAACGTTTCTCCGGGACTCGTCGAGCTTCATTGCTCGGCGTTTTTCTGGCGGTCTCCACTGTTGATTCTGGCTTTCAGGAGTTGCAGTGGGTTGGGAACAGTGTGGCGGGTTTTGTCCCATAAAAAAAATACATTGTTGATTTAATATAGATCTATATCGCCTTTGCATCATATGATTTAAATGAATATTATCGAAGATATTACCGATTCAAAAATTGCGGAGCGTCGCTTCCGGAACGACCGGGAGCGGCGGGCCGCTATGTTTTTTATACTACGGTCACAGTTTTTCTGTAGTGTATTTAGTATCAGCATTGCGGGTCGTGGTGCACTCATCCATACGTAAATAAATATACAAATTTTTTGAACTGCTCTGTATAAACAGAGCAGTTCAAATAATTTAGCTAGTCTGCCATTAGGCAGACTAGCTTTCCGCCCGCGGCTTCGCCCGTTTGGAGTTCCGTTATATCGCGGTTCCAAAAGAACTCTTCAAAAGTCCGGAATCAAAACTATCCTATGTTATTTCTCAAGGTCAACTCTATCTTTGTACCAAATTTCAATAACATCAGTTCAATGGTTTAGACGTGAAAGCGTAACAGACAGACAGAGTTACTTTCTCATTTATAATACTAGCTATCCGCCCGCGGCTTCGCCCGCGTGGAGTTCGGTTATATCGCGCTTTTTAGATTTCCCTCGGGAAGATCACATTTTTCCAGGATAAAAGGTAGCCTATGTTCTTTCTCAGGGTCTAAAGATTGCCTGTGCCAAATTTCATCAAAATCGGTTGAGAGGTTTAGGCGGGAAAGCGTAACAGACAGACAGACAGACAGACAGAGTTACTTTCGCATTTATAATATTAGTATGGATTAGTAGGGATGTAAATAAAGAACTCCGGAGTGTGTGCCCTGGAGTGACCATAGTCACAAGTTTGTGTCCACCGAAGCTTAGCCACTGTATCAAATGCATATCTATCATAGCTTTTATTTTATCTTTATAAATATAATTCTACTGTACGTGTGTATGTCATTGAACTCCTCCTAAACGGCTTGACCGATTTAAATAAATTTTTCTGTATGCGTTTGAGTGGCGCCCTGGATGGTTTAGATTCACAAATCAGCCGAGCTGATTTGCGCAGATGGCGCTGATTTCTTGAAAAAGCATGTGATTTCGGAAACGTTGTTTCGACTTCTCCTACAGTTTTGTGCTACCTTGGTACCTTGCACCTCTACAAACTAGGCACAATAAAAGTTCTTCCATTTAATTATTATGGTTTAATGATGAATGAGCATCATTGTTTCGGCTTCTCCTACACTTTTGTGCTACTCACCAGAGTAGCACAAAAGTGTAGGAGAAGCCGAGATCAGATTGGTTTCATTTTCTCTACTTTGTGGAGGTGCAAGGTACCAACCTTGCACCTCCACAAAGTAGAGAAAATGAAATTTATTATATGTATTATTGTGATTTAATGATGAAATGTTACAAGCCGATTGATTACAAGGTGAAGGAAAACATCTTAAGGAATCGTGGTGATTACGCTCAATCCTTCTCCTTATGAGAGGAAAGCTAAGCCCAGCAGGGGGACGATAAAAAAAGGTTGATGATGACAATGATGAGCTTAATTTTTTCGACTTCTCCTACACTTTTGTGCTGCCCTAATTAACGTAAATTAAAGTCAAAATGTGATATTATCGCCTTTAAGGCGGAACAGAGTTCGCCAGGTTAGCTAGTATATTTATATATACTTTACTAGCTTTACGCCCGCGGCTTCGCCCGCGTGGAGTTCGGTTATATCGCGCTTTTTAGGTTTCCCTCGGGAACATCAAATTTTTCCGGGATAAAAGGTAGCCTATGTCCTTTCTCAGGGTCTAAAGATTCTCTGTGCCAAATTTCATCAAAATCGGTTGAGAGGTTTAAGCGGGAAAGCGTAACAGACAGACAGACAGACAGACAGAGTTACTTTCGCATTTATAATATTAGTATGGATTGTACACCAAAAACAAAATATACAATGGGCAGCCTTATTGCTCCAGCCAACCAAAGAATGGACAGAGATTCTCTTGTGTGGCTACCATGACTTCTCTTTACGACACTCGAGCATACGCATCGACCGCGTTTGGCGTTCTTATTGATTGAGAGTTCTTACAACCTTGAGGCAGGGCAATCGATGTGTCAAAGGCGATCGATATCGATGATCGAGTCTTCGTAATGAAAATCCATGGTAGCCACACTGATCCATAATAGGAATCGGCACTTTTGTTCTTACCGAACTTAGTACAAACAACCTTTATGAACTGACCTGTTCGTGACAGATGTACGTAAAGCATCCATTAGTGTGCCCCGGAGTGGCCGTGGCCAAGAGTTTGTGTTTACCGAAGGACACCACATCTCCATCTATCAGATGCAAGTCTGCAGCAGCACCGGAATCCTTGCCTATCACACTCTTGGTTTCTGGCAGTATAGCCTTCAGCTTGCCTGTGCCTGTTATGTGATCTGCATGCATATGGGTGTTCACTGGAAATGAAAAAAAAAACACGATAAATCAATCAATTACAGTATGGTAATTAGAAAGCGGAAATTACGACAAGAAGTTCAGGTGTATAAACCTGAACTTAAATAAAATGCCTACGAAAGAATAATCTGGATACGCCTTTTGACTAACCAAATGTGCAAAATCATTTTTATACTAGTAGGTACATACATAATTTTTTCCTTTAATTAATGACGAAAAATCTTGTTATACGCCACCTGGTGGTATTTTTAGAAATATTTCATAAACAAAACCTATAGTGGCATACATATTAACTACGTGTACCGAAAGGCATATCCATATTTTTCTTTAGTCAATTCAAGTTTAGGTATTCAAACGCCGGAATATGCAATCTCTAAGATAATTTGAATTTTCTGAAAGGTGTCTCCGAAAATGTTGAAGAAGGAAGCAGAAAATAAACAAATAATAACTGAACCAAGTCACATAGGGCACGCATGGATATACGGCTGACTTTCGGGAAGCCTGTGTCCCAGCAATGGGAATGTTATGGTTTGTGGTTAATGGTGGAGAGATTGTGCCGGATTTGGGTCACGAAAACAATTTCAAAAATTTCGAATTTAGTGCAATTATTGTTTCTTATTTCGTTATGGGCTATATTTAATCGCAAAACAGCGAGATCCTGTTTTGACTACCTTAATAGTAAAAACTGCCTAAAGACATGTTTTGCATAACCGAATATTCCTCATAAAATTGTTCCTGGAAAGGCCATGATAATTCAGTAGCGGCTGAGTAATGGAATTCTTTCTGGCAAGGAAATTTTACCTTCAGGATAATGAATGACAGAACTAATTATAGGTAAGTATACTTTTCCTTTTGATACCAGGAAAACGTGCCCAAGTAGGTAGTCAGTTCAGGCCCTAAATGGAGCAACATGCAAGATCTCGCACAGAAACAAGATATAACTACACTTATGTACAATGATTTAGCATAGTCATGATTCATCATATAATAGCAAAATTATGTAATTAGGTCGCTTACGTAGTGACGACCAGCACGCGTAGTTGACCACAAAAATATATCAATGTAATAAGAACTAACTATCATGGAAACGGTTTTTTTTTTTTCAACGGAAGACTAAACAATTTTTTTTTTCAAGAAACGTAACTTAATCAGTTACTTTTTTTTTAATAGTTATAAACTAGCGCTTGACCGCAATCCCGCCTGATGGTAAGCAGTGATGCGATCATTGATGATAAAGCACGCTAATTTATTAAAATCCTATTCACTCTAGCCTTGAAGACACTCAAATTGTAATGTGACGGAAACACCGTCGCTGGCAAATTGTTCCAGTCCCTCGATGTACGCGGTATAAAAGAGGAAGCGAAACGCTTCGTCCGGGTCGCAGTGGTGTCAACAACGTAAGGGTGGAAACTCGCCGTACGAAGGGTCGTCCGATGGTGGAACGGAGAAAATATCACTTTTCTAAAGAAATCTCTTTAGAAATGTGTCTGTCTATTCTAGTTTTGCTTATTCTATGGTGGCCATGCATGCTACACGTGTAGGGGCCAAGTCTAAGGTATCTTTCTACACTGTTAGTTTTGGCAGTTTTGCTTTACAAAATCTGTCAAAAATACACATTAGGTATATTAATAGACTTGGTGGTCTGCTATACAATACATACATTCCCTAAAAAAATCCAGCAGTTAACTGTAAGTCTTACATATAATACTATCGTAAAACACTCACTGGCATAAATCAGCTTGAATCCCAACTCCTTTACCAGCGCAGCGTCTCTCTCGGCATGCTCAAGTACAGGGTCAATGAGCACAGCATCACGTGTTCTATTGTCGGCTAGCAGGTAAGTATATGTACTACTTACTGTGTCGAACAACTGGAATAGAAGGACATGCAAGATGTTGAGAACAGTGTCGTTCGAAAATAGCTCATGAAGTTGTTAAAAGATGACTGCTTTTTGCTATGTTATGGTGCGATCAGCACCTATAGTTGAGCCAAATTCGATAAAGAATAGAGGTAAACAAACCGTTGCTAGGCAACGAGTAGTTTACGCCTAAAAGACACATGTTAACAACCTTTTCTACATAGATGATTTTCATAAAAGTAATAATCCTACTTCCCACTAATCTAAACAGTTTATTTATGTTTAGATATTTATGATTTGCATAGAACGCTTAACCGATTTGAATGAAATATGACACACATGTCAGCTAATTTCCTAATAGGTTAATTTTTTTGATACATATAATTATAATTAGTCCATACTTGAAAGTATTACAATGCATGTGTTATGTAATTGATTTGAAAGTAATTAAAATACGCAAAATTGTATTGACAAATGCCTCAACTTTATTCATTGGTTGAATTCCACAAAATGTGTTTAACAACTGGATTTCATCCATCTTTCTTTTTTTGTAGGGCTATCACGTAAAATTAATGTCGACTTTTAATGGTTTTTCGAAAAACCAATTCCTATTGCAGCTTATTTCAATAGAATCACTAAAATAACATGCATTGTTATTTTAGTGATTCTATTGAAATAAGCTGCAATAGGAATTGGTAATAAATAGCTAGCATGTAAAAGTCGATAATCATGTAAATAACAGGAGATTTGTAAAATGTGAGTTGTGATAACCCTAAATTGGTTTGTTTACCTCTATTCTTTATGGAGCTAGGCGATGGTATAAATACGTAACACACTATGACTATCAATGGGAATCATTGTGAAGCATATTGCTAATTCATTGCTCTATACTGTGTAAAAATGTGTCTGATCAACAAAGTACACATATTGATAAACTGTCATAATGAAACCCATTGCTACTGGTAGTATGTTACGCAATTACCCTACTGATTGGTGACCACGGCCTAAATTTGTACAGAGAGTTTTATTTTGAAATGGTTTATGTAACATTTATGTATTTTTCCTACTGTCCCTTTCTGTACATGTATGTTTTCTAGTTTCTTGTAAAATCTATATGATTCTGTGGATATAGTTTCGAGTAAGTTATGGGTTTGTTTAAAATTATAGATACCTTATACCTGTTATACCTTAGATAACTGTTAAAGTTGTAATGCATAACTGTATTTTGTCTCTAAAAAAATATATAAGACCGTCAGCAAGGACTTCTAAATGTGTCGATGCTTCGATAGCGATCTTAATAGAGGCGCCCTGGAAACAGTTTAGCATTTTCAGTAGCGTCCATCGCTTCGGACACGCAAGAATGCGAACGCAAAATGCAAATTATCTTAATGGGATTGATAAGAATGTTTGAAAGTGGAAAAATGCATGTGGTAATTAATGATTAAAAGCGGGGAATATTCCTTAAAACTTTATATTTTTTCTAGAAGCAGCATTTGATATGATAAAACTTTATCTACGATTATCCACACATACTTGACAATAAATTATTGTATTGCATTTATAGAGACCGCTTTGTTATTTTATTGATAACGAAGAACTTGACTTATTCAGTACTTATGTAAGTGGACAAAGCTTTCTTATATTTCCACTAAATAAAGCAAACTTGCTCAGGGGAAAGAAGTATTCCAGTAGTGCTCGTAGAGATCTTGACCTTCTTCCGGGCTCTGGAATTGTTCTAAAACCCTGGTATACCTCCACTATTAAAGCGCTAGCAAGATATGTTGCTCCTGCGAGGATCCCAGGTTATTAAACAGAGATACCGTAGCTCCAGGCGCACAGGCAAGTAAATAAAATAAAAATAAAATCTGACACGCCCTTTTGCTTCACCCAGAGCAGGATATTGGATGATTTCCGTAAAAAAAAGACATGTCACCTTGTCGATACGTCATGAATTCATAATGTACAAGCGGCAGTTTCCGGGGGCCCATTAAGATTATTATAGTCATGGTCCTAGATAACCAGTTCACATCAACACCTCAACAGTTCATCTCAGTCCTACATCAACCGAGGGTTGTCCTTAGGTGCACTGGCAAGAGGCATAGTGCCTACAGGGATAATCGTCGTCCTCGTTGGTGGCTCATTTCATTAATACATCAAACAGGCTATAAGCTGACTTTGGCCCCTCATATGCCATCAAAAGATCCAGGACCGAATTTAAATCCGCCAACTTGAAATGAGAGGCGAGGTCTCTCACGAGTACTCACAAAAATTGAGTCTGTTATTGAAAGAAATTCAATTACTCGGATGACTATAATGAGATCTGAATGTTAAAGAGGTACCGTAGCCCTATGGCACAGGTAAGTGAAGCAACATGGGTGGGTTTAATCAGTAAAGGTCTGACACGCTCTTCCGCTCCGCCCAGGGACTGAGAGGAAAAAGTGTGACTATATGGATAAACAATTATGAACAAGGCTTCAAGCTTCACAAACCTAAATAAAAACACAAATCATACATGATAAGTACATAAATTACATGTTATGTACAGCTGCTCACCTCTAGGAATATCACTCACTAAACGTGCAATAGACATGCATGAGTAGAGATTTATCGATTAATAACTATGACATTTATTGCTTAAACAGTAAGTTTCAATTTACTGTTTGTTAGACACTCATTATTGTAATATTGTTTCAACTTTCTCAAACAATTATCACCAACTGTTTTAATACATTATGGGAAATACAAGCTTAGTAATATTAAAGTATAATATCACTTATTTGATAAACATTCGTGTGGGTGGACATCATACCGAAGACGAAAACCATATCTGTTGTTCTCCTTAACATAACCATACCATCACGACTATACCTAAATCTAGAAAAGGAAGGCAGAGTGTACTACAGTCACATTTCCTTATACAGCGTGTATCAGAAAAGTATGGTCATATTTAAAAAGGGTGATGTACAAACATCAAACTGAATAATTTTCTCCATGATACCAACATACAAAGGTGTATATTACAGGGTTTAGGGAACACCTGAATTATATTTTTACTAAGTGAACAGTGTGAAGTATTCGCCCGTTCTCACGCTCGATGTTCACGATAGAGAATCAATAGGTCGAGGGCGAGATTTGAAAAATTAAATTTTCGAAAAGACACTGAACTCTGAGTAATTATTATAGGTATTTTTCCGGTGTAGCGGTCCAGAAATCTTTAAAATGGTCTCTCATTTATGCCAGAATACATACACAGTACAATGTCACGGTTGAATGAATTTCGAAATAAGCTATATTATCACATATTCCTTAAGTACGTTACATTCTATCATAGTACTTAATGTACAGTCGTAAACACTTGAATGTTTCATTACTATTTACCTACCTAAAACCTACTTCAAAGAAAATTGTTGCAGAAAATAAGTATTGCATTTCCCAACTCAACGAATGTTACAGAGACGTCAGATAGGTAATTATATCGATTAGATGACACAAGTAACATTTATTACTGCAAGACAAAAAGTTTATTAAACAATTGGTACTTGTTGCAGAAGAGAAAAGATATACTAAATATATACCTATTGAAGAAACATGAACCGTTTGTTTTAGTTCATTGTCGATCGCTGCCTATAGAGTAGACATACTGTTGCATTAAAACATATTTAATATTTCCGTAGTTTTAATCTTATAGTTATTCAGTGACAGCGAATGACAAGAGAGTTTTTCAAAATCTGTTCTAACATAAAGGCCGGAACATAATATCTAGTAAAAAGGTACATAAAGCCAGATATACAATATACATAATACTACATTACTCCCCCCCTTAATTAAGTTGGTCTAAAACCCCAAAAACCCGAATCGTGCAGGTGGTTTTGTCTTTCGTCCTGACCGGCGCGGCGATGGTGCATTCGGTTGGACAGACTGTGATGTTGGAATACTGGCGTTGTCTTGGTGATCCCTGCTGGTGGAAGCGACAGTTGCCTGCGATGACGTGGAACCATCAGGATGACCCCTGCTAGTGGACGCCACTGGAACCGGCTGTTCGCCATGGTCGCCGCTCTGTTCACGTGTGTCAAGATTTCGTCTGTAATAGGTAAAACTCCTAGTCTTGGTCGTTCTTCTCGGGGATAACTCAGGTTCTGGTCGTTTAGTTTCAACTTCATGTCTGAAAGATGGTTGTCTTGTTTCAATTGCTGCCTTAGTCACTTGTTCGAATCTTAAGCGAAGGTGGTCTGAATGTTTACGTCTAATTTCCCCGTTAGTGAGTTCTACTTCGTAAGAGTATGGTCCGTTACATTTAATTATTGTTCCGGGGTCGGATCCTTTTCCAATAGGTTTGTTTACCCATACTTTATCTCCGAGCTTGTATGTTGGGGGTGTGACTACTTTGTTAGTTGGCCTTAGTATCTGTTTCAGGCGTGTTTTTTCCAAGTTTTCCCTTACGTTAGGTTTCCAAAGATCAAACGTGGTGCGTATCGGCCTTCCGAACATCATTTCGTACGGTGACCTTTCTGTTGATCGTCGAGGGGTATTTCGATATCCCCGAAGAAAACTGTTTAGCCTTTCGTGTATATCATCTCTTCTGTCACTGGCCAACATGTGTTCTTTAAAAGTCCGCACTGCGCGCTCTGCCAACCCGTTGGTTTTTGGATGATATGGTGTTGTTTTTATATGTGTAATGCCAGCCCCTTGGCAAAAATGTGCGAAATCTTCAGATGTGAATTGGGGCCCGTTGTCACTAACTATATATCTAGGCATTCCGAATGTTGCGAATATATTACTTAATCTCTGTACTGTAGCTCTGGTCGTTGTTATGTTCATTGGCACAACTTCTAGCCACTTCGTGTACGCATCTATGACAATAAGCCACATGTGACCCAGAAATGGCCCTGCAAAATCGACGTGTAACCTGTGCCAGGGCTCGACTGGTATTCCCCACGGGTACACCGGTGCTTCATTTACGTTGCTTCTGGACTGCTGGCATAGATGACACTCTTTCGAGAACGTTAAAATATCTTTGTCAATGTTTGGCCAATACACGTGAAGGCGTGCTAGTGACTGCATCGCTGTAATACCGTTGTGTCCATCGTGCAGCATCTCTAAAATCGATCGTCGAAGTGTCTCGGGAATGACGAGCCTTCCGTTCCACAGCAAAATCCCGTCTTCGTATGACATCTGGTCTCTTTTTTCGTAAAAATGATGAAGTTCGTTAGCAAGGTTTTTCTTCTCAGGCCAATGTGTCGTGACATAAGTTTTGACTTCGTTCAGTGTCTTGTCTTTAATTGTTTGTTTCTGTAGCTCATGTTTGGTGACTGGAATGTTCTCGAGTCTCAGGTGTAGTAAGTGAGCAAATTGTGGTAAACCGGTTCGTTCCTCCAGTGTTGTTTCCAAGCTTGTTAAGGGTAATCTTGATAGAGCGTCGGCCGGGGTGTTTTCCCGGGCTGTTTGGTAATGTATGGTGTATTCATAACTGTTTAGAATCATAGCCCATCTCAGAAGCCTGTTACTAGCGATTTTAGGTGTTTCTCGATCTTGACTAAAAATTCTTTCCAAAGGTTTGTGATCCGTTAGCAAAATAAATTTTCTACCATAGAGGTATTGATGGAATTTAGTGACCGCATAAACTATTCCCAATGCCTCCCTGTCGATTGTTGAGTATCGTTGTTCGATGTCGGAGAGTGTTCTTGACGCATAGGCTACAGGTCTCATTGTTTCGTTGATTTTGTGGAACAAAACAGCCCCAATTCCTTTCTCTGAGGCGTCGCTGCTAACAAATATAGGTTTGTTGTCGTCGTAGTGTACTAGCGTGTCGGATGATGTTAGAATGTTTTTTAATTCATTTGTTATTCTTGTATCTTCTTCGGTCCAGTTCCATCTTTGATTCTTTTTTAGATGTCTATATAACGGCGCGCATCGCATATGAAGGCTATGTATAAAACGGCCATAGTAGGTTATCGAACCCAAAAAGGCACGGAGTTCGGTTGTGTTCGAAGAAAGAGGCATGTTCTTAATTGCGTTGATTCTTTCTTCGGTCGGGTGCAACCCGTTAGCGTCAATTTTATGTCCGAGGAAGGTCACACTCTTCTGAAGCCAAGCACACTTGTTCACTTGGCTCTTTACTCCGGCGTCTTGTAATCTCTGCAAAACTGTTTTGACTCGTGTTAAATGTTCTTCTGTGTTATTGGCTGTTATGAGAATGTCGTCGAGGTAACATACGACGCCATCGATGCCGCTGAGGATTTGGTGCATTGTTCTTTGAAAAACAGCTGGTGCAAAGGATATTCCGAAAGGTAGGCGTTTGTAGCGAAAATAGCCCTTATGTGTTGATATTGTTAGGTATTTTCTCGATTCCGGATGAATTGACAGCTGTAGGTAAGCATCTTTGAGATCGATCTTTGTAAAAAGTTGCCCTCCAGACAATTTCGATGTAATCTCTTCAAATCTTGGAAGTGGATAGTCGTCGGTTTGCACATGTTGGTTGATTGTGACTTTGAAGTCAGCGCATATTCGAATACTACCATTTGATTTAATCGCTATAACAATTGGGGAAGCCCATTCGATAGGCGTTGACATTGTATCAACTGGCTCTAAAACGTCTTCTTGAACTAGTCGCTGAAGTTCGTTGTTTACTTGTTCCCTTAAGGCGAGTGGTACAGGGCGAGGTCGAAATGTTTTCGGCCGAACGTCGTTAGGTATGTGGATTTTAGCACTATGCCCTATTATTGTTCCCAGCTTGCCATCGAAAAGTGACTTAAATTCTTGTAGAATGTTGTTGATAGTGTTGTTATTGCTTGTGTCAAACTGATTTGTGACCGCTGTTGGTGTTTTTACAGTACACAGTCTAGCTCCCGGAGGTATTGGTAGGTCAAAGCTTACAATCCAATCTAGACCAAATAGAGGGATGTCGTTCTGTTGGGTGACGTATACGGTCAAAACCTTTTCCTTGTTAAAGGCTTTTACTGTTATTTGGCATGTTCCCAATGTTTCGATTATTATGTCCGTGTAAGCAACAAGGTTAGTGCATTTCTTAAGGGTGGGTCGTCCAATATATTTCCAAATTTTCTTTCCAATAACGGAGTGGGCTGCACCTGAGTCATAAAGCATTTCAATACTTTTTGTGTTGAGCTGGGTTGGTACCATAATCTTTGATACCTGCTTGCCTTTCTTTACTGCACAAGTGTGTACGCTATGTTCATCAGAGTCCTCCGTGTCGCTGTTTGTTTGTCGCGTAATTTGTCTTGTCGTGTTGGTTTGTTGTGGTAACTTGAGTCGACCACTGGTTATACAGACGCTTGAAAAGTGGTTTTCCTTGCCGCAAGAGTGGCACTTCTTCCCTTTTGCCGGGCAATCGTTTATGTTTGTGTGAAAATCTCTCCCACAATACATACATGTTTTCACCTTTGGTAGGTGTCGTTGAATGTGTCGTTGTGTTCTTGGTCTTATTTTGTTAATGTTCTGTTGCTTGGTAATCGTTTGAGTGTTGTTGGTTATTCGATGGCTCTGTAGTTCCGCTTGTTCTAGTTTGTTTGCTGTTGCTATCACGTCACAGAGTTTAGCGATGTTTGTTGGGTGTTCTTTGATGAGTTCTTGCTGCCACGTGTTGTGGTTGATGCCTATAACCAGCTGGTCTCGTATGCGCTCATCCAGAGTGTTGCCGAATTCGCAGTAACCAGCTAGTGATCTTAATTCCAGAATAAATTGTGTAACTGTTTCTTCAGTTTTTCTGTGTCTCGTTGCAAAAGCGACTCTTTCTGAGAGTACGTATGTTTTCTTACCATAGTATTCGTTGAGTACTTTTTTCAAATCGTCATACGACGTGGAAGTAACAGCGGCTGGTCGGTAATAATCTACGAGCACCTTGAATGCTGTAGGACCAATTCGAGAAAGGAGCAGTTGCTTACATTTGTCTTCGTTATTTTTGTCGAGTCCGTGAAGTTGAAGTTCTATCTCGAAACGTTGGACGTAATAATCCCATCCTCGTCGCCAGAAATGTTGCATTAAAACATATTTAATATTTCCGTAGTTTTAATCTTATAGTTATTCAGTGACAGCGAATGACAAGAGAGTTTTTCAAAATCTGTTCTAACATAAAGGCCGGAACATAATATCTAGTAAAAAGGTACATAAAGCCAGATATACAATATACATAATACTACACATACTTTTATTCCAAATAACATATTGTTTTAATAGGAAGAAAAAACACTTAGCCCAGACTGAAATTTCACAAGGCAGCAATACGTTTGCCGCAGCATTGTTTTATTGTGTGTTAAATGTAGGCAAAAATGTTTACTTATCAATATATTTTCTTCATTATATACGGGGGTCCAATTAAATTACCTTGCGGAACTCCGCGAACGTGAACAATATCTCAGTATGATAACACATTTTCTCAACTTAAAAATAATTCAAATTCTCTTAAAATTAATCTACAGTATTCGCTCATTTGCAAGAAACTTTACTTAAAAATCTGAAATTTTGAGTCAAAAATACAGGTTAAGGCAGCAAGTTTTATTACTTTTACTACTAAAACGACATAACGCCTAACAATAAGGAAGTAATGCGTAACTTTATGCTTCGTCGCACTCTTAGCGATGCTTACTTTTACTTTCAAATCATCATTATTCAAAAACCCCTAAAAAATCTCTTGTATTATAACAAGCATCTCGAAAATTAACGAAATATCCCAAGCGTGCTTTTGCATAAATGAAAATATTAAATGGCCCGAGTCCCTTGAGAAAAAAAATGCACTGAACTTTATTTTGTGAAACTAACGTTCAGTTTTTCTTTCTATTTTATTAAGAAAACAACAGAAAATAAAATGTTAGTTCAGACCTTTCAAATTAGACTGCTCCTGACGTAAATTGACGTATTTTAGGTCGCCATGTTTATAATCGCGTCTAAACTGTCTATGGAGTGTTTTTTTTGGCGGGAATGTCAAGATGAGTGTCACGCTCATATTTCATTGGACTTTTAAAATTATTTATAGTGTTGTTTACTAAATAAAAGCGCGTGATTTATGTAGTAAAAAGTGCATTCAGTGAATAATTCATAAAGAACAGTGAAATATTGTAGCATAGTGGCCACATCATGTCTTTACGCTAAACCACTCCTAATTGGCCACACGCGGGAAACGAAAGGAGTTAGATTAGTTAGGATAAGTTTAGGATAAGTTTAGGATAAGCTAGGATAAGTTAGGATTAATTAGGATAAGTTAGGATAGAAGTTTACCCAAGAAAATATTTACTGAAGACTAGGCTGTATGGCTTACTATCCCTTTGCCTTTTCCGTTCAGAAGAACGGAAAGAATTGAACAAAAAAAAATTTCTATGGAGTAACTTAATTTGACAGGATTAAACTAAAACGTTATCTTCTATCATAATCTTAATGAAATAGAATGAAAAAGATGTACTTAACTTAAAATTGGTTTAGTTTAGAACCTGAAAGTCAGCGCCATAAACAATTTTAATAATTTCCTTTCAAACATAACATGACATTTTATATCAACTTGAATTAATCATTATGTAGCATTTAGTATACATCCTATAGGAACTTTATACATTATAATTCAATATAATAAACAATCACTTAAAAAACATAACCCTTCCTGGCAGTCGGGTAAAAACAATACATACCTGTCTAAAAAAGAAATCAGACCCCTTATCCATGGCTGTAGACATCATTCGCACTCGAACACAGCTCTTGGACAAAGTGAGCACCGCTCCGGCAACGCGCCAACCACCGAATGAAAGCTGTTGCAGCATCCTGAGGCAAAAGACCACTACAGTTGGCTTATTTGTAAAAACATTGGTGTTATGCCATTAACACAAAGTTAACTTTATAACATTAGATATAGGGTATATTTTGATCAAGTTAGACGAATATTTGGGCCAAGTGCCATCATTACATTACACAATAATTTTAGTTCTTGCACCTTACGACTCACCTCAAAGATGTCGTTAGTTGCCATTATTTTATCTTGTAGACATAAATGATCGTTCATTTCTGTATGTTAGATAAGTAAATATGTAAAGAACAATGGTAAATAATAAAATAAATAATTATAATTCTTGAAGATGACTCACTATTGGACGATAAGTATGTTACTAAACAATTTTGATGAAGTTTTTTTTTTTCTTTTTATAATTCTTAGAGACAAATAACTGAAGGCCACAGAGGCCGGAAACAGGTTCTAGCAACGAAGTCATTAACAACAATCATAATTGTAAAAGATTACGACGAATTGAGAACCTCCTCCTTTTTTGAAGTCGGTTAACAAACTTTAATTTTCTCTTTATCTTTGTATCAATGTATACAATTGTTGGAGAGCCAAATAAATAAATAAAACATGGAAATTGATTTTTTTAAATTGGTTACTTAACGTATTCGGTAATGTACATGTTACCAGGCCTGCCTTTTTAACCGTAATAGCTAGCCAGTTGGGATCTTCACAGAATACTGTTTGCCATAACCACTGATGGTAAATCATAAATAATAATGAACTCAAGCGGGTAAATCATTTTAAATATTTGGGACACTATGTTACCGAAGATCTTGATGGCCAAATGGACATTGAAAGGGAGCGCAGGGCACTGGCGGTTAAGAATAACATGCAGGCACGCAGGTTTGCTCGTTGCAACGAGAATGTTAAAATCTCTATTTTTAAAGCGTACTGCCAGATTTTTTACACGAGTAGTCTGTGGTTCTGTTATACACAGAGATCGCTCAGTGCCCTGCGAGTCCAATACAACAACGGTTTCAGGATGTTGCTGGGGTTGCCCCGTTTCTGTAGTGCATCTGGCATGTTCGCGGAAGCCCGTGTTGATGGCTTTCAAGCCATTTTACGCAAGAGAACCGCCTCCTTGCTACGTAGAGTACGGGATAGCACTAGCAGCATACTGAAAGTAGTTGCTGATAGGATCGACTCCAAAATAATGGAGTGTTTCATGCGGGTCCTAGTTAGACAGCAAGGAGTGTCTGGCTGAGCTTGTAAATAAATGTAGATTGTCTTACTTTTTATTACTACTAACATAGGCTTAAGATTTTTGTAGTACTAACCGAATATGGATACCTACTGTCCGAAATAAATTATTATTATTATAAAGAAAGACAAATTGCAATGGTTTTTTTGCTGCTCTCGTATCGGCAAGGAGGATTACCTCATGGACATAAGGCGAGATTGACACGTCACAAATTATAATCGTCAATCTGACTATTAACTTTTAAATTAAAGTCTATTTTTATATGTAGCGCATGTTTACACTGGCTTCCAATAAGAATATGAATAATCCCTAGCCCAGGGAACTCAATGACGGGTTGATCGAATGCCTGAAGGAAATCAAAGGAACTGCATCCTTATTGCGTATCTCACTGTTTGCTGTTTGTTTTGAAAGTGCTGATTCTCAGCCTAATTTGAATATATGACTTTGATTTTGATTTCTAAATCATTTTGAAGCATATCGATGATCCATTGCTCCATATGTTCGGAAAATGTGTTTGATCATCAACGTAAACAACGCAATGAATGTTTTTGAACAGTCAAAATGAAACCTTTTGCTACTGATGGTGTGTTATGTAATTGCCCTGCAGGAAGGACTGTCCACTAAAAAATTTCTAAATAGTAAAGATGAAGGGTTAGTATCTCTTTAAACGCGCCAGACTCTAAGGTGGGTATTCCAGCCTTCTGGAATACCCACCTTAGAGTCTGGCGCGTTTAAAGAGATACTAACCCTCAAACTCAAGCATTGATCTCTGCTTAAGCATTACTTAAAACTAGTTTCAACCAATCAAATGGCTTAAAACGACACTTAAGTAGAGCTTGAGTTTTGAGTGACGTTGTGTAATACGGTCCTAAAACTGCCAGACTACTTTGATAAATCCTTACTCTTTAACAGCCCAGATCTCGAAGAAAGCTACAGTTTATTTAATACGTTACGCTAGCGTTAAGCAATGGTGGCCTAGTGGTTAAAACACCAGCCTCTCAAGTATGAGTGCGCGGGTTCGATTCCAGGTCAGGCAAGTACCAATGTAACTTTTCTTAAAGGTATACGTGCTTTCTAAGTATATCTTGGACACCAATGACTGAAGGTGAAAGAAAACATCTTGAGGAAACCTGGACTTTAAGTCTGAAATCGCCAACCCGCATTGAGCAAGCGTGGTGATTACGCTCAATCCTTCTCTGTATGAGAGGAGACCTGTGCCCAGCAGTGTGACGATGAAAAGGTTGATGATGATGATGACGCTAGCGCCCTTAGGGTGCAAAAGTCAGAAACACTAAGAGAATAAAGCAATAGCGCTGAAGGGCGATGAAATGCAACGGAGCGGTTTAGTACAACAATAAACTCCTCGAAAACAAAGTCACAGACAGAATCTATATCTTAGGTACAGTAACTGGAAAATACACCGTAAAATCACCCCATAGAAACAGAGCATTATGGGAAAAATACATCTAAATACTAACTTATTACCTAGACAGCCTCCGTGGCGTAGCGGTAGCGGACGCGGCCGCTGCGCAAGGTGGCGCGGGTTCGATCCCCGCACAGTGCAAGTATTTGTATGCATGAATATGAATAATTGCACTGGTCTGGTCGTGCCTCGGAAAGCACGTTAAGCCGTCGGTCCCGGTTGCCATACGAACATCTAGTAGCAGTCGTTACGGGTTGTTAGAGCCCTCAAAAGTCCAACAATTGGTCTAACTGTAATGCTTCGAAGACTTACAACCCGAAGGCAACATTTCGGGTTGTAGAGTTCAGACGGCACGGAAAATGTCGAAGTTTAGCCATATCAGCAGTTGGACTGGTAAAGCGGACCCCCGACTCCAAAAGCTGAAAAAGGCTTCGGATGCGACTGGGATTAACGCTGGGATGATGATGATGACTAAGTTATTACCTACTAGCTTTCCGCACGCGGCTTCGCCCGCATGCTGTTCGGTTATATCGCGCTTTTTAGATTTCCCTGGGGAATATCAATTTTTTTCGGGATAAAAAGTACCGGGCTATTATTTGATCCGGACTTCTAACTTTACGTCTGCAAAATTTCAAAGCAATCGGTTCAGTAGTTACGGCGTGAAAGCGGAACAAACAAACAAACCCACTTTCCCATTTATAATATTAGTATGAAGTATGATTGTGAGATGCGTACCTCCTAATTTACACGTTATTTTACTAGTAGCAAACAAACATGTTTACTATATCAAAGGCGACAATATTGTGATAAATAAAAATTAGTGTACCATCATTGTCTTGGCAACCAGATAAGCAATTAAATACCTTTTGCTGACAAACATACAGTACTTTATTAATTTTTACTAAACAATTATAAAACAAAGCGGGAAAATTAAAATAAAATACACAAGAATTTACCTGAAATATAAGGGGCAAAATTAATTATTCCACAGTCAGAACACAGGGAAAGAAAAGTAAGCACTGACTGCTCATGTACCATTCTCAACCATTTATTAGATCATATAAGGAAAATTAAGTGTGTAAATGTGAGATTAAACAGCTAGTCATCAGGTTATAGATATTTTGGATGCATGTAAATACCGAATACGAAACAGGCAAAGTTTCAAACAATGATGACTGCCAACATGAAAGGTTTTTGTTAAACTTCTGAGATGACTTCTGTTCTCTGAAAAATTATACAGAAAAAGGCTTTTTTTTATTTTTTTGCAAATATAGTAAACTCAACCATGGTTTATTTAGGTGGATGAGAGGAAACTTAAACTCGAAATAATAGTACTTAAAACATTACATTACAAAACATTCCAACCATCCATTTACATCTATAATAGAATCGTATTATAACCAAATACACAAGTAGGTAAGCAACGTTAATCTTTACTAATATTATAAATCGGAAAGTGAGTTTGTTGGTTTGTTTGTTCCGCTTTCACGCCGTAACTACTGAATATTTGCAGACGTAGCTTTGAATATTTGCAGACGTAAAGTTAGAAGTCCGGATTAATTATGACGTAAAGTTAGAAGGCCTTTACGTCTGCAAATATTCAAAGCTACGTCTGCAAATAACAAATACCAAAAAACAAAACAAAAAACAGTACCCAAAAAAGTACCCAATAGGGTACTTTTTATCCCGGAAAAATTTGATATCTATGTTTTTAATATTTTACAGATACAAGGATAAAAGTATTAAATTTAAAATATACATAAATTAATATAAATAATTTATTTTAATTTTTTTTTACAGGTGTTTTAATTAAAAATTGGTCCCTATTTAATCCACTATTGAGTTACATTAGCCATGTTGAAGGTGGACAAATTGGACCTTTTCTTCCCATTTCTTTTTAGGTGGTATCCTCCACTGAGGCCAATAGACACACGGCCAAATTACGCGAGGACGCGAGGCTTACAAATAAATAAACTAACAATGAACGTGACTTACCACTGTGCACAATCTACGCAGCATAGCCAAATTTTGGGGCTAACTATAAACAATTTCCATCGCTACGCTTATCTACTTATACATTGTCGCTCCCGTTGGACAGCGAGACGTACTCGTCCCATGGTGAGTAAGAGAGCGAGAAAAGTATAAGTCACATGAATATAGTAACAGCAATATAGCCATAGCATAAGTGGATAAACGGCTTAATAAAGGAGCACTTGCCAAATTATAAACTATTATAGTATACAAAGGATTGCAAGTGAATCAAACTGTTTGCAAGGAAATATGAGAACATTATACATCTCTATGAATCACCACTACCCAAAATGTAATCTCATCTGCCTAGACGTTTCCCAACTATGTTCAGCTTCCATTCTAACCGGATTCAACTGAATACCAGTACCTTACGTGGAGTGACTGCCTATCTAATTTCCACAACTCAGATACTGGGTATATACAATATTCCTTGGTGAATCTGGTAGTCAGCCTTTGGAATTTCAGTCGACCTGTACCAACTGTCAAAGGTCTATGATTACTAATGACAGCAGGGACCAAGGGAATAACATGCTTGCCGAGACACGGTAGGGTTTCGGTCTATAAAAATGGGAGAATTAAAGGAAAAAGATCCACAGACCAACTATGGCAAATGTAACTTAAGCTGATTGATTGACCCAAACAGCTATTATTACCAGCCACAAGCCCCTCACTCAAAATGTATGTTTTCATTTATTTTTTGATAGTTCGAAATACCTATTTCTTTGCTCTTGCCAGTTAGGCTCCTTTCTTCTAGTTATCCCTATTGAAAGGCAAAAAAGTTCCATAGTTTCTTTATTCAGAGTTTCTGGTCATGGAGGATAACCTCATGATTGTATTCATCATCAGAATCTGCTATTTCCTACAGTTATGCAAACATTGTGAACATTAATATAGGGATAACTGTTTTTTTTTTTTTTGTGTTTCGTTATCACTAGATGTCTGTGTTGTTCACATAGTTAAAGAACCCAGAAAGAATAAAATAGAGTTTAAAGTATGAAAATCATTGTTAAATGATTTCACTTCAAGATTAATCTCTAAATCTAAGTGTGAACAACTAAGCCAATGTTTTTTTTTAATTTTATGTTTCATTTTGAAAGCTACTAGCGGCCGCCAGCGATTTCGTTTGCATGGAGTTAGTTATGCTCTGTTCCTATTAGTCGCAATGTGATGTTATATGGCGTAAAGCCTTCCTAATTTAATGGGTTATCCAACGCAAAAAGAATTTTTCAAATCAAACCAATAGTTCCTGAGATTAGCGCGTTCAAACAAACAAACTCTTCAGCTTTATATATTAGTATAGATAAATTACAAATGAGTCTATTTATAACATATTTTGCAAGAAAGCCATTTTTTCTGAATCACAAATGAAAACAAGGTTTTCTCATAAATCAAGTAGGTACTATATGAAACACCTTTAAAACACTAATGAACTGCCTAAACAAATGTGACTTGAAGGAAAATATAATAATAAATTACACAGTGAAAACATGCTTTCCTGACCATAGTATATTGCAAAATAAATACAATATATGACTAAACTGTGTCAATATATAGAGTAATATATTTGATTTCTAATACATGACATCACTGATAGGTTTATCCCCATGACTTATTCAATGATACATGTTGTAAGTGTTTATTTTTCATACAACTCTCTAGAAATATGCTTTAGGAATATACTATTTAAACTAGCAGATCCGACGGTTTAAAAGATCAAAGCTGTAATCGCTACACTGAATCAATAAAATCGTTGCAGTGTAATTCAATAGATTCAGATGGAGCAATTTTTACTTTTAAAATAGCCTCATCACCATCAGAGTCACTTTTTACAACATCCACGGTAGCCTCGGATTAACTGTATGTTTATTTCAATATTTGATTTATAACAGAACCAAACTAATTTAATAAAATAAAACTGATAAAAGAAGACCTTTATCAAAACATTACTTACTCGAAAGAAAATAGGGATCACGACTTCGCAAATACCTGATCAATATAACGAAAACTTATCCTTGGCAACTACTTATCAATACTATATAAAGAATTATCATTATCACAATGTAAATCCAAAATAAATGATAAAACGGCAAGATTTGACCTGTGTGACGAACAAGAATATTTTTGAAGTTGGAACTTGACAGACCAAACATACAAACATTAACAACGACATACGTGAAACCTTGAGTTCTCTAACATGAGCATGCTGGCGTTATAAGCAAGTTGTGCTACAGCACTTAATTTCGCAGGGCTGGAACACAGGCATTAATAGTGTTGTCAAAAGTTACTAAAATTGTAGCCATTTTTTTCATTACCTACCTACTACGCTCTTGTGAATATAACCTGTGTCAATTAAATATAAATCATTAATGCTTCTTTTTTTTTTGTAAAATATATTATCATATTTGAAGCTTACAACTTCTATATATCTGTTTATCAACAAAATCGCTTAAACGAGTACTGGCCATTTGTGATTTGTCAACTACGTTTTGACATTACTTTATGTTTTTCTATGTATATTGAGACATTATTTTAGTCCTATAGTTGTTCCGAAGAAAATGTAGTAAAATTTAAAAATAAACAGCGTTGTTTATATATATAAAATTTACATTTCCAATGACAAGATTTGTATAAAAAATAAAAGGTAAGTTAACACTAGGTAACTAAGAATCCAAAATTTACTGCACTTAACTGTATATCGTAAGAAATTTTCTTAGTTATAAGAACTTAATGTTCTTCATTCATAAATATTTGTATTACGCAAAGTTATGTGAATTTTTACGCACTTAAAGTGGTGTAAGCAGTGAATTTTGTATTGGTATATATATCTAACAGTGTCAATTTTGTATTTCAATGATTTAAACTATCTTTTTACTTATTAGTTGAAATAGGTAACAATTAACATTATCATCCATTTAAATTAATATCGATATTTAATAGAGTCATGCTGTACTTTGATAAGTCTGAACTCACCTTTAAATACACACATTCATAAACGTGTACTTGTGTTGCGTCTCAGGTGGCTGATTTGTTGTATTTCCTTCTCGGTTATTTCCTTAAATTCAATAGCTCTATCTTTGTTACTCAGTGCCGCAAATGTAAACGTCATTGACCTCTTTCATCCCCACTCTTGGCAGTCAATATTTCGCTCGTATACGTACACAAGCCGATATTAGTGTGTGTTGAAACAGGCATTGCGTCTGTGCAATTTATTGATGTAAACATTCTCTTGTCATTGTATTTCAGTGCGTTTGGAGGACCGTATGGAAATCTCGCCAAGGCGCATCTGAAAAACATGTGAACAGCTGATTTCATTAGTTTTAAAATTATAGTGAACCCTCGAAGTGTGTATATTTGTTATAGCATTTATGGAAAATTAAGCATCAAGTAAAGTGCTACACAAGTCTTTGTTTATAGAAGTGTGGAAAAAGGTCAGTTTTCAATATTTTCACTTGCAATGTAGAATATAAATTAATTACTAAGCATCTGTGTAATTAAATTCGATCTTACAGTTCATAACATTGTCCTGTTTTAGTGGAAAAAAAAAAATCAAATTTCGCAGTCGAGCCTTCTTTTTCCTCTATAAAATTCGGTAAGTGACTGGTATTTACGTTTCCAAAAAGTGAAACCTTATATGTATACTTATAACATAAATAACTCTAATCATCTTTGTAAATAGTAACAAAAAATAATAAATAAAACCAGTTATACAACTTCCTTGTACCTACTAGGTAATGTGTAGAACGTACATAAAATACTCTGTAGTAGCTGATAAAACACGCGATCGAATTTATCGATTGAATGGACTGTTTATCTTTAGGGTTGTTCCGCATGAATACAAAAAAAAAAATAATAATATATCGATACAATAAATTTACCTTCCCCTACCAAAAAAAGTACATTCTCCCGCTCTTTTTATCTATAGATCTAAATTACAACAACGAACCGATCTAGACTAACATGATTCTAATTAGCATGATGTAATCTTTTCTGTGCACCGACCAACATGGCTAGCACGACTGTTATCGATTTTGACCGTGACCCATATTAATAATTCTGTTTGCTCCAACTTCCTGATAATAAAAACGTGTCCAAATTGTTTTACCAATCCTTCGGTTAGTGCTTCTGCTATTGAGCAATTGCCATTATTTTAAGCTAATGGAAGCGATTCCGTAACAAGTATCTTCATTACATTGCTAAGGCATTTCTTTGTTGCTCCATATGGAAAAACATGTTACTCTAATACATTTATATTGTACCTACTATCTTACGTAGGTACGTAAAAACCAAAACGTGAATTTAGAAGACTATCTAAACTGCAAGTAGAAGCCAGAAGTGATTACTTTCAAGATAGAGTGGTTAATTTATAAAATAATTAAAAATCAAAATTTAATAATTAATTTTTAAAAAATCAGATCTTGGTCTAGACCTAGATCTGATTTTTTTCAAAGATTCTTTGTATTCTTATTCATCTCTTTAACATACTTATTATAGAGTCGATAACTTTACGATCATTATGATTTCTAAATGAATCAATATTTTTACCTAGTTTTTTTTATTTTTTTATTTTAGGTCTACATTATTTGTAGGTGTTACAAATAAACACCTACCTATTTATTTAACAAAGAGACTGCTCCCTTATTTTGCACATAAATGTAAGTTAATAGCTTTATTAACAATTCATCTACTTAAACTAAGATTAATAGATGATTTTAAGTAGACGAATTGTTATTCTTGTAAAAATACAAGAATAACTTAGGGGATGAATGAGATGCCTATAGTATTTTTGTAAATCTTGGTTCTAACAGAATCTTACAACAAAAGCGTTGAATTCCCGCGTATTACAACATCGCATTCAGAAATAGTGAGCCGTCCTTGTGATCGTCCGTCGCTAAAACGCATTCTACAGACTGATATTTTATCATACATGTAGAGTCTATGAACTTGTTTAAATTATAATGATTAGGCACTGAATATACTTTTCGACAATCTGCATTACATTAAGGTATTCAAAACCATTGAGTTATAATGTACTACGTAGTATATAAATAACTCAATGTTCAAAACTTTGTTTTGAAGTCGGAAGAATAAGTAGGTTAGGTTTTATCTTTTTGAAACCAACAAAAGATAAGTTCCAATAAGATAGGTAACTTCAACAAATCGTACAATACTGTGTGGTTTACCCAACGACTATGACTGAAAGATGACACAGCCATCATTATATCTCGTTAAAAGATAACCAACAAAATAAACACGCTATATGAAAATTAAGCGTCATGATCAGAAAACTTTGAAGGTTTCCTTAAACAAGGCAAAGCAAACGAGTGCTAGTTCTAATCAGTAATGTCTGGCACACGTGTTAGGCGTCCCACGTATTTAAACGTTTATCTCCCGCGACCTTCAAGATCCGCGTAACAACAATAACATCGCAATCCTAAGTTCGCATCGCAATAAACATACTTTGTTAATGTTAAACATAATAAACATTGTTGTTAAGAAAACAAAATTCCTTATTGAACCTGAATTTGAAAAGGTCCAAGGATACCCCTGAGGTACAGCGAATTTTAGTCAACAATCAATATTCGCATTTAAAACTAAATAAATAATTGATATTTAACAGAAGTATTTCGACGTAATTATAAAATCCTTCAGTAGTTGCCATTGAAACGTTGAAACAAAATTATCAATATTATTACATATATATTTATCTAGTTATGATTAATGTGATTATGATTAGGCATAATAAAATTTAATAAACGCACAAATGAAGCGCAATCAATTTAATTGTAAAAATAAAAACATTGACAATGACGAAAGCTGACAAACAAGTGTGATAAAGGAAAAACGTGTTTATTTCTACTCACCTTTATTTAAAAATTGTTCTATGATTTTACATTACACACTGCGCAAAAACAACTGCGCAATATAAAGTCGCGCTGTTAAAGATTCACAATTATTTTTTTGTTAACCTTTGTCAATGTTAACAAAGGACACGTGACGTGAACGATCTCATTTTGTCATCAAATATTGGCCACGCACGTTCCGGACAGCGCTATTTCATATATTTTTTAAAGCAATTATCTATTGTATGTATTTCGTACTTGTTCACGAATCGTTTACACAGTAACCGATTTAGTTCGCATTTTTGTTATTTGGTTTTCATGCTGGTAAAAACTTCTTTTAATTAACTTAGTTTATCAGTAGTCCACTGCCGAACATAGGCATATTGAATGTTACACTACAAAATGAGGGTATTAGCTCCAGCATCATCTGGTCCGTCACAGCTGCCTTTAAACAGTCCTTGGCTGCCCCATCTTGTAAAGACTGCCAACCCTGCTGTCTAACCCCACCTTTATTCTTCCATCAGCTTTTGCTGGAAGTTACGTCGACCAAGCTGGATGATTCGCTCTTCATACATATTCCTTCATAATGTTCAGCTCATTTCTATATTCCAGGTCATGCATATTATTTCTCATTGAACACTTCCCATTCCCATAGAAGTCATGGTTGTTTAGTGGTTAAAACACCAGCCTCTCAAGTATGAGTGTGCGGGTTTGATTCCAGGTTAGGCAAGTACCAATGTAACTTTAAGATATATGTACTTTCTAAGTATATCTTGGACACCAATGACTGATTACAAGGTGAAGGAAAACATTTTGAGGAAACCTGGACTTTAAGTCTGAAATCGCCAACCTGCATTGAGCAAGCGTAGTGATTACGCCCAATCCTTCTCTGTACGAGAGGAGACCTGTAGCCAGTAGTGGGACGATAAAAAGGTTGATGATGATGACTCCCCATTCTAATATTTCTCCATGCATGCCTGTACTTACCTAAATCACGAATTGATTTCGTAAATGTTCAGTCAGACTTTCGAAACCAATATATATATATTCGATCCAGACGCTTTAACCAACAGATATACTGAAATTGCTTTAGCTAAAGTGTGGGTGGTCGAGACGTTAGGTTCGCCGCCCTTGCCGTCGCGACGCCTGGCCCGAAGGGGTGACCACCCTGTGGATGGATTCTCAATTATGCCACAAAGGAAACCTCAGTGTCTATGTTCTTTTGTTTGCATCTGAACAATTATATGCGCAAACAAATGCACATGAGATGAGATGTTGTTTACCTTGAGCAAAGATAGAAAAATGGATACTATTTTTCACTGGCAGAGTTAAGAATAATATAATCTAAAGCATCGTGAAACGACAAGACTTAACTTACTTTTAGATCTACAGACAAAAAACAATGTATTTACTCACACAGTATTTGCTGATACTATAATTTTGAGTACTCTACGGAGAGATTCGTTAGCAAACAACTCGCTTAATTAAAACAAAACTATTTACAGAGAAGTGTATAATGCACTATTTTGTAGAATAGTTATTTCTATCGTAATTGACTTGCCCCTAGCCGCTGTAGAACTACTTACCATGGTTGATACGAAAGCCTATCAAGCATTAAAATATAAAACATTGATTCATTCTGCTCGTGGAAGACACGAAATGTCACTTGGTAGGGTAGTTCGACACGACATAACCACAACTTGTTCTAGTAGTAGAATAAATAATTACTCATATAGTGTTGCAACATGCACTATTAATTTTATTAGCTTCATTGTTTTAACTGGCACAGGATGTTTAGCGCTTTGTCTTGTACTATCTCAATAGACATCAAGAACCTGTCATTGATATTATAGAATACGTACTTGTGTATGCGCATAAAGAGTAATCACAATTAGAACTTTATCCATTTGATCTAAGTAATAAAAAAGAACAAAAGCGTTAAATATGTTGTGCAAAAATACGATTACAAGTATTCTGGCTTTGATAGACTCTCGCTTTCGGAACAACCTTACTGTTACAGAATTATAAAGTAAATATAAATGATTATCGCTTAATACCTATATATTACTGCTTAAGGAAGGCTTAGTAAATTCATTATACTATTACAAACAATTTGTGTTTTTTTTTTTTATAATTATAAACTAGTGCTTGGCCGCAATCCCGCCTGATGGTAAGCAGTGATGCAATTGTTGATAGTAAAGCGCAGCAGCTTTTAAGAGCCAATTTACTGAAACAAAAAAAATTTGTGATTAGGAAAGAAGGCTGCAGTTGAGCGAGGTAATCCAATGTTAAACCCAACAACGCCACTAACGATGCTGCGCTAGAGGGAAATTGATCTGGAGACCCTCCACGACCAAACTCCCGATACAACAACATTTGGTACATGGTACCCGGCACACGTCGCAATACAACTACTCAGACCCGTCCTCCGTGCGGTTTCACCAGACATCATGCCGGAACACGACGAATCGTTTGACTGCAAAACTTTGGTGGGTGGTAACTTCTGCCGGCAGCCGATGTTATATGGCCTACCATTCGTGTCTTAAAATACCATTTCTTACCAGGGATTTTATTGATGCTGCAGCACAAAATGTTGTAGGCAAAAATCTCAAAATATTAATAGATCTTGCAACATAAAAGAATATCCAAATATGAAGAATAAAAGTACAAAAGTCTCATGCATTAAGTTACTTAGCTATTATTTCATATTATGTAAACAATAACTAGAGCGGAATTAGTTAACCTTATTGCGATGGTCAGCGTACTGCAAGTTATCCAAAACTTCGCTAGAAGTTGTACTAATTCAGAAACGGGGAATGTTATTCTTCGAACACGACACGAAACGTGTTTATAACATATGCCATGACACGGCCAGTTCCGGAATTTGAAGGGGATATTGAATTTGAAACAAGTTAAGGTAGCTAACGAGGTTGAGAACATTTTTATTACGTTCTTCGGAGTTATTGCTTACCGACGTTTCGTCGGCTTATAGACGTGTTAATATAAGTACTTATGAAGTGGTAGATTGGTGCATTTAAAAAGCACGCCTGATGCAGTAACTATAATCAAAACTATATTTACAAGTACAGTCTCAAGTTATAAATTTTCTAGAAACCAAGGCTTCCGTCCTGATTTGGCGTGTTTTTTTTTTTAATATTCATTTAGTCATTTAATGAAATAGGTTTGGCTTCACATAATTTACGTTTAATTTACTATCGCATTGCATATCCGCGATGTTCATGATGCTTTGCACAATCAATGACCGCCCGGTTAGCCAATGTAGTGGCTCGCAACATCATTATATACGCATTGTAAATGTAGTGCGGGATTTATGACATACGTAATGCATGGTTATAGCATTTTACGTCTGTCTGATGTCATGTTTTATTGATATTTCACTAAGACTGTATGATACAGAATGTTAGGACATAGTAAGCATAGAAACAGTGTAGCTACCACGAGTTTACATTACGGGACTCGATCGTCGATAACGAGCGCGTTTGAATCATCGATTGGTCCACTTCAAGGTTGTAAGAACTCCCAACCAATGAGAGCTCCAAACGCGCTCGATATCGACGATCGAGTCTCGTAATGTAAACTCGTGGTAACTACACTGAACAATAAAAAAGGTCATGTCCCGAAGTATACATACATACTTAAACTTAAATACATTATTACGAAGGAAAGATGAAAAATGTCTAAAATTGCAAGCACCATTAGAAATCCCTTGTGGAAAATATAGTCGGGTCGTGGTAGAAATATTTCGCGCCATTGTCTGGTAAGCCAGCTGAACTTATTAGCCTTGACTTTATCGTTTATATTACGTTCTGCCAAATGCTCCATAGCCGATAAGCATCTAAAAAATCCATAATAATCGGGCTGTACTTGAATGGTAAATTTAATCATTACAACACAATGTCCAATAGTGTGTCCCTTTAGTTCGGTAAGGTCATTTTTTGTTGTCTTTTGAGTCTTATTGTCGTTTTACCCGTGTTGAAAATAAACATCAGTGTGTTTAACTATAAAGCCAAAATAAATTATATTTACAATCGTTATAAACCGTGGCGTGATAATTCTTAGTCGAATCAGAAGCCCTGTTTACTAAGAAAATTATCGTTTGAAGTCAGCTCTATTGTGATTGTGGTAGTAATTAAGTTTAATGCACATTTGAACTCGACCTTGGCTGCAGTCACGAGTCACGAAGTCTCCGAACAGCCCGTGGCCCGACTACTTAGATTGTGCAACATCCCTTCTAATATTATTCCTAGAACTTTTGTTTCGAGCAACAGCAGAGCGGTGTGAAGAATTTCAATTAAATTTTAGCTAGAGTAAAACAAAGCTAGATAAACTTGGGAATCCATAGGAAATTGAAACAGTTAAAGCAAGTTCGAACTTTAGAATGAGATGCTGAAATGTACCGCTGTACAAAGAGGAGACAAGACACGCAGAAAATTTACAAAAAAAGAAATGAATAGGCTTGAGAAGATTTGCAAGGTGAATGTAGATTTATGTAAATCAAACCCCCTCAACGACACTTTCGCTGAAGTATCAAGTACTACCCTGCCTGCTAATTTTGCAATACCTAATATAGCAAGTACCGCTGAGGTGTCGGAACTACAACGCAATAATTAAGATTTCCTTACTGTAATTTTGTACTATTTTCGCAGTTTTGCCACAAGATTAACGCAGTAAACCAGTAAACGACATTGGTTTCGTCCTCAGGAAACCTTTGTTTTAATGCATGAATGGATAAGAAGGTTCAGAGCGAGTCGTAAAGTGTAATTATTATTGAAATGTCTTATAAAACACACATCGCGAACAACGCCAAAAATACTTTTACGGTTTGGTATCACGAAACAAAACCGATCGATAAAACTGTTAAAGGAACCTTTCTACAATTCCTAAAGTTAGCATAATATTTAACGAATTTCAGCTGATGCTTCTGAAATCAAATACATGTTTATAAATCAATGTTGTTGGATCGCTAAAGCTAATTAAAATATCAATTAGGTAGATGTTCCTCATGTTCCTAATAATATATCTGATTTTATTGACTATGAAATTCTGTGTTATTAAAACACATATTTTAATGCTACTTCATGAAAGACTCCCGTCAATGAAAAAAAATCCTTAAAATAATATATAGGTTTTGAGCAGCTCATGAAAGTCCTTGAGCAAATATTCCGGTCTGCTGGTTTATTGCTTTACGTACTGTGCATTTATTTAGCCGGTTGCGCATGAGTTCAAGCGAGAAGGAAACGCCGCTCATTAATATTGACCAATTAATTTAAAATTGAGCCTTTGATTGTGTAAATGATAGCGACACTTGAATAATCATCATGTTCTTCGTTTGTTGTCAATCAACGACACAATACTGTAATATTAGAAGGTAATTACTTTTTATAGGTCGCCTTTCTGATATCACGTTACTTAATAATTGACCTATTGGCAATGAATGGATAATTATGGCCGAAGTTCTAAACTATAGAATATTCAATTTAATCGAAGTAGTAGATGTAATTTGACGCAGATAACATTGACCGCAGTACGAATTAGCTTTAATAAATGTTTATAAAACAATGTATTTGTTATAGATATCAAGAAGCAAGAATCATAGGTGTCTAACAACATGCCGTCGCTCCTAGAAGCTCTAGAGCGAAAATATGGCGCGAAGGGCGAAGTGAACCCTCCCATAGATGACATGCCAGTTGCTATATTTGTGCCGAAACGCTCCCCTCGACTGAGTGTACCCACGTTGCTGGTGCTCAACGACTGCGACATTGACTGTGCAGGAGACGCCTGCGCTCTCGCCGATAAGTGTGCCGATGTAGTTGAACTCGATATAGCCAATAATAAACTTGCCGAGTGGGAAGAAGTAAGTTACCGCTAAGTTTATCATAACTTACCTATAGATAATAACCTCCTTGCCAACTGCTACAGCAAACAAGCCTCTGCAATAAGCACACCATTCTCACAGTTACGACAAACTATACCAATTATTGGTTATAGAAGGCAGTTATTTCCGCGGTGTTACGTTCACTCCTTAATAATCTACGATTGACATAGAGCTTTGCTTCTAGGTATTTGCAATACTGGAACAGACGCCGCGAGTAAGGTTTCTGAATTTGAGTTTCAACCGTCTCTCGGCCCAGATCCAGGCTGCATTATCTCTTCAGCCACGGTGGGACAGTCTGAGCCACCTTATTCTGAATTCCACGTACGTCCGTTGGCCGAGCGTTCACGCTTTACTCAAAGCTCTACCAGCTCTGGAGGAGTTGCATTTGAGCCTTAACGAGTATTCCTATGTGAACCTAGCAGGGAAAGAGGTTGACGAAAAAGCTCAGTGTGAATCTTGTTCACGACTCAACGTTGATGTCACAGAACCCGTACACGACCAGCTGAGGAAACTACATTTCTCCGGAAACAACGTCGTAAGTTGGAAAGAGATCTCCAAACTAGGCTACGCCTTCCCCAACTTGGAAACCCTGCTGGTTAACGATTGTCCCATCACCACTCTAGAGCCGGACCCGTGTGAGAAATGTATCGACGAGCACGGAAATAAGAAAAGTCACCATGCCTTCCCGTAAGTTAATACAATCATTTATTTTCATTGACACAATTAGGTTATTGTGTGTATTGCCATTGACCTATAATTGGTCGTCGGAATTTGAATACAGTATGTTGTGTGCGGCGTCACTTGAGCAATGTCATTGGTATTCCAGACACCTCCGCTTCCTAAACCTGAACAATACGGGATTAGCGACGTGGGACGAGGTGGATCGACTGGCACAGTTTCCTTCTCTCAGGAGTCTGCGAGTACAGGTGAGTTCAACACAACACCTGTTAAACTTATTTTATATTCACGGCGCACAGGCCGTAATGTTTGCAAATACTGACCTCGCGAATGCAGGAATATGCATATGGCCGGAACTGTCAATACAGTGTTTAGAATATCGTATAGTTACAATTAACTATACGGTATTCTAAACACACTTTGAAGCTAGACTTTGTAAATAAACGTGACTTTGTGTAGACATACAATATTGATTGATGAGTAATTTAAAGGGGACATTCAAATAATTGACACAGCTGTTGATTAGTAAAGAAATCGCTTCAGATTTATTCCGAAATCTGTAGGCTGCAACTGCACTTGGCAATGCATATTCTGTCAGAACGCCAACACGTTTAGCGCCGCCAACTTGTAATCCGAACGTGCCCGCGATAAGCGATCTATATTTGACGTTGAACGTAACGTATGAAGTGTTCGAGTGTTGTAGTTTTAAATTATACGTGTAACGTCCCTCGGGACCACGGAGCGACTGTAATGCGGGTGAAGGTCTTCCAGATATAGTGGCGGCCTACTTGACGCCCGGTTGTGTAACGTTAGCTAATATCACCGATCACTACCACCAGGCACACATAATTTCGACACGTATTTTTATAATTTCCACTCGCGGGTATGAACGGGAGCTACCAGATTTTATAGGATCGTTAGCCTTGCATTTATTTGGATGTTTTATTCAAACGGATTTTGTGCCGTAAAAATTATCGATATTACGATTGGCTTCGTTGCGTTCTTAATGAAGTAGATTTATAGCTAATGGGCTTGCTTGTGGAAAATTTCCGCATTTGTATCAGCCTCAACGGACAGAAAGGTCGCGCTACTTTCGATTTCCATTTCATTTCAAAAATACGTAATAAGGACATAAGAATATCTGTCAAGTTCAAGGTGTGTAAGTCAATCGTAAACGAACCGTACAAATGATTATCTCTTTGTGTACATCATGTCCTTTGTTACGTAAATCGTTTTATCATAGTTTAACCTTCATTGGTAAAGTATTGTGAGCCGTATTATCGCAGTTACAGAGCTATTTTTACCATGAGGACTAGTAAAGTAGTCATGTTTTGTGACCGTCACGCTACAAAGAATGTGAAAGTGTGTCTGTTTGTTTTAATGCGCGCTTTATGCGTTTATGAGCGATTGTGATGTCATCATAATGGTCAAAGTAAATTTTATATATAACTAAATATGTTTGTGATTATGAAATACGCTTTGAATTATTCCATACAATAAAAGAACCAAACGTAACGTCGCCAGCAGTAGCCACAACTCCCAAGATGTTTATGATGCTAACAAATAACCTGATTCGAGTCTTATGCGGATCAGATAGTTATATTGGATCGGGTTCTAATAATTTCCTTTAATAAGCAAATAAACCAGTATGTGCTAGACAGATGATTTGACAAGTGTACGATCATTGATGGTTTGACTATGTTGCTTGGGTCCAGGAGCAGATTTTTGTAGATTCTCTCTAAATTATGTATTGTTCTTTTTAATTTAATTTAGAAATTAAAACGAGAAAGCGTAGTTAGGTAACAAAATACTTACGAAAACTTGGACCTATTATACATATACCTACATATGTTTACAGACGCTCTCTCGGGATTGTGCTACTTTATGAACTTCGTAGGCGATGAACCAACAAACTAACTTAACATTTCTACTGTTACAATGTTTGACATAAAATATGACTGCGTGGGTTCAAGTGGGACTAACGAAAACAGAAAACCGCGGCTATTATACTAAAATTTCAAAAATATAATGTACACACATCAAAAGTGTCTAGGGATCAAGCATTTTTATGCGGATTTCTTGAGATTGAGATGTGGCTTTGTAATAAATTTATGATTTTATAAATTTATATGGATCCTTTTTGGTGCATTTCATAATTTGAATCAGGAACTGTGAATCAAATTCGAGTAAAAGATGAAAATCAGCTGTCAATATTTTCCCTATAAAAACATACAACGCATTGAAGACATTATTAGTGCTACTGTTTCCCTACTACTGATTAAAACCAACGTTATTATGGAGCGGCGACGTCATTTAAGCAGGGAAGAAATGCTCAGAGCCGTGGGAATGATAGAAGCTGGTTCCCGGCAACGTACTGTGGCTTTAGCTCTGAATACAAGTCAGAGTGTTATCAGTCGACTTTGGACACGTTACCGAAGCACTGGTACCGTGGCTGAGCGCCATGGAGGACGGTATCGCTGCACCACACGGAGACAAGACCGATACATTCAAATCTTAACTCGAAGAGCTCCAACAATAACCGCCATGATGTTAGCCGTGAGGCTTCATCACTCTTCAGGGAACTTAATTAGCGACCAAACAGTCAGAAACCGCTTGCATGAAGTGAACCTTCATTCCCGAAGACCGCTACGGGTACCACCTATAGCAATGCACAATCGTAGGATTCGATATCAATGGGCTCTTGAACACAGAAATTGGGCAGAAGAACAATGGCGTTTCGTGTGCTTTTCTGATGAGTCTCGTTTTGGTATGAGACCGGATACAAGACGTATACGACACTGGAGAACCCCTGGACGCCAACAGCGATTAAAATCCTGCCAGGAAGTCCATCCTTATAGTGGTGGAACCATCATGGTATGGGCGGGTATTTGGATCGGCGGAAGAACTGAGTTGATTTGGATCAGAGGCAACCTCAACGCTCAAATTTATGCTGAGACGATTGTATCAGACGTCATCGTTCCTCTACAAGTGCAAATCGGTCCCTTATTTCAGTTAATGCATGATAATGCACGACCGCACACCGCAAGAGTTGTAAGACAGACTCTCGCCGCAGCTAACATCAATGTCCTGCCCTGGCCTGCTCAGTCGCCAGACTTGAACCCGATTGAGCATGCATGGGATATGCTACAGAGAAGAGCTCTGCCGAATATGGAGGGTATCCAGTCGCAAGAAGACCTTTTTTTGTTGTTGCAACGAACATGGGCGGCCATTCCACAGCGTGATTTGGATGAACTCATTTTGAGTATGCCAAACCGATGTTCTTGTGTTGTTAGTGTTCGCGGTAGAAACACGGATTATTAATTGTTTAAGTTACCCAATAAAATTTTAGAGAAAACTGTTATTTCAGTCTTTTTTTCGAACTTTTGTGTTAGTGGTTCAAATGTCAAATATCCCTTTATTAGGAAAATGGCAAATTTCTTTATTAATGCAAAGGTGACTTGGTTTATCGTTACTGTGACAAACGAAAACACTTTATTTGATGAATCCTTAAAGAAAATTTTAATTAATATCAATCAGGAGAAAAGTTATTGCAAAAATATATGTTGATCCCTAGACACTTTTGATGTGTGTATTACACTAAAAGAGATCTGGCGAAAAATATTCTTTTTACTTGTACTTACAGAAGATTACAATAAACAAAAGTACATGTTGCAAGCAAAAAACCCAAAGACAATCCATGAATAATAAACTGGAAACAAAACAAGAACGAACTTATGGCAATAAAAAACTGCAAAGGTAAAGGGTTGGCGATGATTCATTCGAAAAATTAATCGGAATCTACGGTTAGGTCGTTCACCAGCTGAGCTCACGTCCTTGTGTCACTTGGTTTTTATACTTGTACTTACGCCTCCATGTCCGTTAATGTTTTGAATAACCAATTTAATTACTTGATCAAATTAATGTACAGAATCGTGTCTACAAAGTTCATTATCGTTTTGCATGACGTCATTAGTCTAATGACGGGAAGTGCGTTTGATCTTTTAGAAACAGTCTCTTCACAAGGTCGTATAACGGACAAAAGTGTCATCATATTAGCGTTTTAATATTTCATCTCCCATCGAGTGCCGCTCGATACAATTGCTCTCGCTCTTGTAAACTGAAATCTATTACCTTCAACATATTGACATAACGTTCTCCTGAAATCTAATATTTTCAGAGATAGCGAGCCCTGAAACTCGACTCAAATCCTGTGCCATTTTCATCCCATTGTTTATCCTTTTGAAATTACACCGAGGCAGCAGAACTTGGTTTTCTATTTTACCGCCTTTCTTAGTGTTTGTGCCCTGCATTTTCAGTCCATTCAGCTGCGATAAGCTCAAGCCATGCACATTCATTACTTGATACCAGTGCTCCAGGCTTTGATGGCTAGCAACCTACCTGTTGCGAAAAATATCGCACTTTATTTTGTAATCTGAAGCGAAATCAAGAGATATAGCTTTTAGAAAAATTGTCTTCTTCCATATCAGATAAAAATTAAGGTTATCTATTACAGAGAACACACGACGAAACAAATTCAAAATCTTCAAATTATGCCATCGTTTATAACAACTACTTCTCAGGATATTAGTGTAAAGTACCGACAGACATTACTCTAAAGATTATCTAGATTAGGAAAGAAACGACCCAAACACTCTTTAACTTCCATTAAATATTGTAATTTTGCGTTTGGAAATACGCCTTGGCTTAGCAACTTCGACAGCAGATCATCTTGAATATTGTGTCTTATAATTTCAATAATGCAATCTCACACCGCCTGTGAACTGATAGCGAGGCAATATGATGTGCAAATCTGTGTTGCCTGGCAAACGACGAGATCTGTTAAATTTAAATTGAAGTGAGTGGTCTCATTTCCATTTTGCTACTGAATTAAACGATTTTGAAAACGTTTTAATAGCAGTTTTAAAATTGATCAAACCATAATTATATAGCAATCACATAAAATAAAACTTCATCAACGCAGCCAACTTTGTTGCAAAATGGAATTCCTGTTCGTCTGTTACAGGTGCTTTTTTCCTGATCTTGCTTTTGTTGAAATATGCGCTTCAACAAATTGGAAAATTACTTGCCACGTGTAAGGACAATAAGCTGTAGTCAGTGATTCACATTGGGGCGTCAAACGGTCGAATCACTCTGATTTTTTGCCCACGCCCTTTGCGCGTCGCTCTTTTGTGCACTTTGTTGATTGAATTTATTGATATTTCATTTCATCAGTGGTTATACGTATCATTAGTATCAAAATGAGTATTTGTTTTGATATATATGATGTTTGATCTATTTAATTTAGTGCATTGATGTTTCCTTTCGATATAATTTAAAAAATTTCATTTTAATTTGCAAGTTGTATAATCTTCACGCCATTTACGAAATTACGAAACCCATTACGAAAGGATTATATTATTTAGGACCGAGACAAAAACAAAATTCTTTGTTTTTTTTTTGTGTTTTTTTTTTTTAACTCAGCGCATCCAGATCTATATGATTATCTATAGTGGTGAGAGTTTTGAGCAACTTCGGGCACATAAATACAGACAGACATACAAACATACGCACTTTATATTAATGGATTATTATTAGATCTATTTATCCGGATAGTCAAAGAGACTTCTTTAACTTGACGGAATGAATAGATGAAAATATTTAATCTTTCATCTAACATTTTCGTGACTACATGAGACAAATTCCTTACGTTATCTCCAAAATGCAGATGTAACACTTCGATAATTCTTAGGGTAACATAGCAGGCACCAGTTGAATACAAAATTTATAGATTTGGTCGTGGAGTGCCGACCGGGTCGACACGGGGTGACCCAGAAACACGTGCAATGCTCTACACAGTTTTCTGTGATTTTCACCATACCGTGGCAAGCTAGAAATGCTTACCTAGTCTACGAATTTTCTCATAGTTACATAGTATTTTTGTGCACTACCATACTTTACAAGCTTTTATTGATATTGTTTGTGAGGTTAGATATTTTCTTTTCAATTTTTTTCAATTCCATTCCAAATGCCAAGTGGCGGGGAAACTTATATGTATTTCAAGTATCTGACAGTGCATTTGCACTAACATAGACGTAGGTACCTTTATCGTCTGTCTGGCATGATTAATGTCTGGCTGGCTTTTGTTGGAGACTCGCAGTCCTCCTACACAAAAGATGGTGTGGATTTGAATTCTACATTCACTCAGGGATTGGTTGATTCAAGTGTGTACGAACCGACTTCGTTTCGTATTAATAAATGCTTAAAGTTCCTCGTTCGAAGAACGAACCATAAAAACTACCACACTATAAGTACATAAATCTACTGTTGTAGTTTTTATGTCTCTGTAAGCTCTCCCAAGCTTATACATCACAGTCAAGTTAAATCTTGTTTTCTTACTGCTCTCCAAGTAATAATGATACATCTTTTACGGTTGTAATTAAAATCTAATATCTTATTGAAAGACGTCGCCATAGAGTCGTGACCTATGAATTCATTACTATCTGCAAGCTACTCGATGTTTTAGGTCAACTGGCCCCTCGATCCGTACTTAACATTAATATTCTAACTCCTTTGTGTATCATACGTTTAATAGACAAATAGGTGTATCTAAGCCTACCTACTTAGGTGTATGTGAATTTTATTGTTGCCATCGGGTCAGGGGAGGGTTACTTCACGGCAATCAAGGTAAAAAAGTCACAAACCTTGAAAAAATGATATTTTACTATAGAGAGTGCACCAAGTTAGAAGGATAACAAGCAAAACTTATATTTACGAAATTATTTTCAAAAGAAATGGGAAAATAACGCGAATGACCCTAGAAACTAAAAAAAAAAACGTTTTCAACAACTAATAAACTAGTTCAGGTAATTGCTTGTTATCTATAAAAACATGTCTATCCACAGACAATTACTCAAGTGTTTATATTAACATTGTACTTGGGCAGTTTCATTCGCACGCAATGCAATAAGTAGTTTCCCTTTAGTAACAGATAATTCGATTTTTTTTACCTCAGCACTGTAACTATTATTATAATTGCCATCTTGTACCTATGTGATATGTTGCAGTGGTGTACTAACCTATTTCTTCTATTAATCACGTTGAATCTGAACTGACTTGCTAAAAGATTTTTTAACAGTTTATCTACATAGAGACATAAAATTAAGTACAAAATACAATCTTTAATGATTAATATTTAGAACAAAGTACGATGTTAAGAACAGATGGATGCATCTGTATGGATTAGAAGAACCATAGCTTCGAATAGGTACTTATTTACGTCTTTCAGTCCTGTATTGAATGTTGGTAAATTAGATATCTACTAAAGTTAAATATTTCTGCTATTCAAAATAGCGGCAGTTATGCCTCCGTTGTGGTAACACTAGATTACCGTTTTAATGCTTTGTGAGTGGGCAGGATATTACTTAACCATAATGTTGAAACTAGAATAGATTAGAAAAAATCTCCATTAGCGTCGGCAAAATTCTTACAAAATTACATTTGAATTTAGTAGGGTAATGCTGTCCCAGAGGGAAGACCAAGTTTTTCGCAATAAACGTGCGACGAGTGACGTCAGACGATATGATGTTCCTTTTGCCCTTGAGCGGGTTTTAATATAGCTTTAATAAATAGTACATCGGTATGTCGTTATCGACAGGGAAGGGGAGAACGTTATGGAAAGTCAAGTCGAGACTTTCCAAAATACCTTTCCCTTTTATAGTACCACTTACCTTCATATTACAATGTCTGGTTCCTATGTCTTTTTGTTCTATTTGCAAGTTTCTTGCCATTGTTGCCAAGCGCAATACAAGGTCCTTCGTTTCCATTCAATCCTAGCAAGCTTTACTCTTTTATTTGGAGCAAACAAAATATTTTGTCAGGTGATGTTACCATATAACAAAATATTTTGCTATGTCGTGGATAAATCTTGTTTCCTTGTGTATCCTACAACATCTAAAGCAATAAAGTAGGTCATGTTGTTGTTGTTTAGAAAAAGGATTATGTGTGCATGATATGTGTACGGTAATGTAAAGCTTCTTTTCTTTATTCTTACAATCTACACTTGACACATTCTACGTTTTTTTATAAAATTTCTCGGATTAAGTTCTAACAACGATTATTAGGTACATACGTCAGTCAGTAACAAATATTTCCTACTTCTTTGTTCTGTTACGTACAGTAAGCAGCCCGTAAGTACGTACACGCTAGATCGCGATATCTCACAGTAAGGCTGGTTTTATTTATTATACCATGACTAACCCACTGTTTACCTCTATTATAAGCATTGTGACCCTCCGCCGTTCATTGTTTTTAATGCATATAGGATTTCAACATGTTCGTACCTAGATATTCTGGAGTATTTATTGTTTTCGTTAATATCGAAATCAGGATAGACACGGAAAATATTCATATAAGCATTATACGTTGGTTCTTATGTAAGAGCAGGTTTTATTACACTTGCGCTTATTCTTAGTGAATTTTTGAAATCGTTTGGGTAATAATCACGCGCCAGGCTAATGATAACTCTATTTATTTTTTAAGTTCATGGAATGCAACCGAAGTGTTTGTCTAATTAAAATATATGAAACATTCCTACAGCCTTGTATAAACATTACAGCATAAAGTTTATAGATTTAACTTCATTAATCGTGTGCATTAGTGTTACATCTGTTGACACTACACAATGAAATCGATACAGTAAATTCAATGATTCAGAACGGGGCTGTTACGGATCGGAACCGAACTTAAATTATTGTAACCGTTATTTAATTTTGAAACGGTCGTGTGTGTCCGCTCCCGCGTGGGTGGGTACTTTTGCAGTCACACGTTAGTCAGCCAGTTTGACGGGAGGGGACATTCTGAAACGGTCAAAACATTAGCTTCATATTCATAAACCAATATATTAATATCCTGTTTCGAGCGAGACAGAGGTCACTGCAGGAACACGAACAGCGCAACATAATTACCCGACTACGGCAAAGCAAAAGGAGGGTTATGATTTTGACAGGCTATGTATGTATGTATGTATGTTCATCTGTTCCCTCGTAACTTCTAAACTACTTATCAGAATTCGACAAATGATATGTCATTAGAAGCGTCTTAATTGTCCGCTGGTTATAGGCTATATGCGGTTTCACAAAATCTACTGTGGCGCCCTCTAGCGGACAAAACATACAGAGTAAAAAAAATAAGTTAAGATAAATATGCCGTGTTTGGTATCATTTGAAAGCGCTTTACTTGTACATTTCGAATATATATATATTGCTAGCATTTGCGTGTGACTTTACCTGTATTCATGGGCTGGTTGCATATAATTCACATCTTTTCGTTCATAGCTTCTTTACTACTTATCAGAATAAGACCATTGCAGTACCATTAGAAGGGCCTTGATATTCTGTTAGTTATGAGCTATAAAGCTTGTCACCAAATTTAGTATTGCGCCCTCTAGCGGACAAAAAGTTCTATGTTAATATAAAATTAAAATAAATATACCGTGTTTGGTATCACGTGAAAGAGCTTCACGAGTACTTTATGCTTGTACATAATTACAAGAATGCTTTAATGATGTTAAATATGAGCAATAAGAGTAAAGCGCGGATCACGGGAACTGTGAATCGCTTTATGCAATATAGAGCAGTGTAAACATTAATAGAATATGTAATGCACTAATGAAAACGACATAAGCTGGGAGTAACTCCACGCGGTGAAGGCGGAAACAGTTTGATAACTGGCTAAATCTCCCTTAAAAAGGCCTCTGCACTATATGCCTTCGGGCTTATGTTGTTATATGTGCGTGTAGATGTAATATGTCAAGTACCTAGTTTTTAGTTCATCAGTTTAACTTTTGTTAATAATATGCGCCACAAATACACTTTAACACCAAAATAGTACAAATAAAAAAAAGTTAAAAAACTAAAACCCAACTACGACAAAAAACGACGCTGAAAAAGTATAAAACAAGATTTTCAGAACACTGAACTGAACAAAGTTGCTAATGTAGTTTGGAAAAAATTTTCATGTTTGGAAAGGCGTAGTCACACGTTACATATACCTACCTACCGTAGCACCTTGAAACGTGTGACTACGCCTTTCCAAACATGAAAATTTATCTCTACATAGTGAATATTGCATACTTCAGAATAGTATTGTATGACATTACCTGTGTCCATTTACTTGCAACTACATTAGCAACTTTGTTCAGTTCAGTGTTCTGAAAATCTTGTTTTATACTTTTTCAGCGTCGTTTTTTGTCGTAGTTGGGTTTTAGTTTTTTAACTTTTTTTTACTGTATGTGGCTGCCTCTGGGCTCCTTGGGCGTCTAAGATCTAAGACCAAAATGAATATCATAAGCGACTATCTGCACCCTATTGTGTAACACACTGTCCTTTGCTTCATATGCTTGAAGAAATTGTCTGCTCCATAACATAAATAACGTAATGAATGTTGTTTAACTGACAAAAGCCATTGGTATTGTTAGTGTGTTATATTTTTAGCGTGCAGGTCTTTAGACTTCTATGATTTAAAATAGAGATGAATGTCATAAATTGATATAATAGCTACCATGTACCATCTGCTTTATATGAATCATCTCAAGACTGGTTTTAGATACAAAAACTTTTAATAAAAAAAAAAAAAGCAAACTTGCTGATATCTACGCAGTTTAAAACAAAGTTTATTTACGTACTTACTTAAAACTTATAAACAGACTGATAGTGGACTGTATGTTATTCGTTTAATTAGCTATTTACATGTTTAATGTCTGAGCTTTATGATGTCTAACCTCTTCGTATCAAAAAATGTAACCTCAAGCTAAAATGAGTACAAATATGCGGCAACAGTAAATTCCATAGGGACCTTATATGCAAAGGTGATTCCGTAGATTCCGACTTCCGTTTTTAGTTAAAATAGCGCTGCGAGGTTGAACGCACGTTCAAAGATCTTTCATGCAGGGTAGAACAAAGGACTGCAAAAATATTAGAAACTAAACTCAAACACCTTACAAGTTAGATCTAATTTTGTTTACAATCTGAACATGGACTGTGCTTATGAGCTGTTAGTTATTTTCGTCTTTATTAATAGCTGTTTAATGCTTAATTTCGAAGTATAATTTACGAATGTTAGAGCGCCACTTTCCAAGCAACCTCCACATTTTCTAGTGTTTTATCTATAGACGTGGGCAGAACTATTTACGAATTTGACTGGGTAGGTAAATTTAGCGAGCCTACAAGGTTAAAATTGTGATGTAATCGTCACAAAATAGTAATTGATGAGAAGTACTAATTGTATGAATTAATCAGTAGAAAATTTCTTCTGTAGATAAGATATAAAGCCGTAAAAATACTCATGAACCTTCAAGCTATATAAAGGAAACCATAAAGAAGCCTTGAGAAAACATCATCGAGAAGTAGGTACCTAGTTGTCGAGACAGTCTGACTAGGAACTAACGTCTTCGCATCGATTCGTTCGCCCTACAAGGAAACCTGATCCTCGCGGAACCTTGAGATGAACAAAAAGCAATTCAATTGAATTCTACGACTTTTTGTTCTGTTTCGTTCGATGATCCTTTAAGTTTTAAGCTTACGAATCGTGGCTTCGGGATTGTTTTTAGTTTAGTGGGAGTAGGTGTTACTTGTAAATTGATTATTCCTATTTGTATAGGTACCAACCAAAGACATTAAAATTATATTAAATCTCTTTGGTACCAACCATCCTATTTAGATTTGTAAGTACCTAATTAATATTCTATCGACGTAGATACTTATAAATAACCTACGTAACAGCTACATAGTGATTTCTTGTGTGTATCTACTAGGTACTATAACTCTACACCATAGCAATTCAGGACACCCAGAGTCCAGACAGGTATCAACAATAAAAAAAGGATTTTCTTATACTTATATAATATCTAGTTGAACTGATGGTGTGTTATATGTGTAAATATTTTAAAAATAACACATAAAAACATTGATCGACTGTGTTTTTAAAATTTTTAGACTTCCTACCAAAACTAAACAAGTAGAACTGTGATAATAAAAAATGTCTACGCATTATAATAAAAAAATTGTGTTCATATCTACTGAACATCTAATTTGACACGGTTATCACCGGCCTCGGTGGCGCAGTAGGCAGCGCGTAAGTCTCATAATCTTAAGGTCGTGAGTTCGATCCTCACCCGGGGCAGATCTTTTTGTTATTTTTTTATATTCATTATTGTATCAAAAAAAATATTTAAAATAAATTGATAATAAAATGTACAATAACTGTAAACCAGATGTCAGATTTAATATATTTTTATTGTACATTTCAGTATCATTTTCCTTGTATTTTTATCTGAGATCAAAGTACATAAGTAGCTGCATGTTTTTCTATGAACTTAAACTCTTATATTGATAAGTATCGAAAAAAAAAACAAATGTATATTATTTATTATTCTCATCATTTGGCAAATGACGTTTTGGCAAAATTTTGTCATACGCCTGTTTTACTGCTCCGTGGCTTGTTCGTATACTTAATGCTCGTAAGCGCGACTGGGTCATGGGTTCAACTTCCAGTTTGGGGAAAGTCTGGAAGCCCCGTAATGTTTTTTTTTTTAGGTAGGATTTTCTTCAATAACAACCCGGTTTGGCTTTTAGGGATTCAAAATATAACTGACTTGAAAAATGGATTACCTAATTTATCTATAAGCATTGATAAAATATTAAACTAAGGTAGATATGTCACTAGCGCACTAAAAATGAAGCGTACAAAAGGAAGTAAGTCCTGTATCTCGCTTTAGTCACTCTCGATACACTCGCAAAAACAAACGACAAACACTAACAGCGCAAACGACAAACACTAGCCATCTTTTTCTTCTCTATGCTTTAGATTGCGCCCCATCTCACTCACACTGTACCAATGTATGCCGAATAAAAATATGCATGTGTGCTGCTGCTGTGTTCGGCACATTTTTTTTGGTCAGTTTGTTAAAATATATCGTATCTGTTTAATATTTTATCAATGTCTATAAGCCACTATTTATACATTGACCTTAGGCTTATATCTTAACCGTAATTTTATGATCCTTTATTTTGAGACCCATCAAGAAACCAATAAAACCTTGCTATGACATTGACTTTTATTCGCCTGGAATCTAGAGATCTCAGACAAGTTATCTTAGCCGACGTCAAACTTAGCCGAAATCAGTTAGGTAACTTAGCCAAATTCAATTCTTAATTTAGCCGACGTTTTAGGTCCCATATTTTAGCCAAACTAAAAAGTGTTTAAATAATTAATTTAACCGATTCTTTTCTGCTTTTTTGCAGGGCTGGCCGCTATGGGAGCGAAATGAGTCAACAGAGCATGAAAGACGACTGTTGCTGTTAGCACGGCTGCCCCGCGTGAGAACACTAAATGGTGGCGGAGCGGTACCTATTGAAGAAAGGGATGCAGCTGAAAGAGCCTTCATACGTTACTATATGGACAAACCAGAGTCTGACCGGCCTGATAGGTGAGATATGTTTTTACCCGACTGCCGACTAAAGGAAGGTAGTGTTTTTCGAGCGTATGTCTGTCCCTTAGGTACTTTGGCACGCCCTACAGCTTAAACGGTTTTGACGGTTTTCGACACGCGAGGTGTCATTTATATACAAGATAAGGTCATCATCAACCTTTTTATCGTCCCACTGGTGGGCACAGGCCTTCTCAAATACAGATAAGGATAAGGTAACACGAGAAAACTATCCGTACTAATATTATAAATCGCAAAGTGAGTTTGTTGTTTGTTCCGCTTTCACGCCGTAACTAATGAACCCATTGCTTTGAAATTTTGCAGACGTAAAGTTAGAAGTCGGGATTAAATAATAGAGTACCTACTTTTTATCCCGAAAAAAAGTTGATATTTCCGAGGGAAATCTAAAAAGCGCGATATAACCGAACTCCAAGTGGGCGAAGCCGCGGGCGGAAAGCTAGTATGAAATAAATGTAAAAGAATCCCATTTCAGTCATTTTACTTTGCAGTTAGTTTTATTTCTTCAGACGGGGTTTTTGTTTTCTTAATTTTAATCTTGTTAGACCTACTTAATGGCACAAAAGTATTGTGGAACTCTTAATGATGCTTTAATAAACGTTTGTTTAAACAATTGTTTTTTTTAAATAAAATTCTGACGTATTCTAGAAAACCTGATTACTTACGCACCAGTTAAATAAATAATGCAACAATATTTGCCCTTCTGGATTGCATCGTTCGCTGCGAAGGTCTAATCAATAAGGACCAATGTAGGTAAGGTCTCTGTGCCAACACAACGACCTAAATGACTAAATTCGCATGCTAATGAGACCATGTAGGTGTGCAAAATCATAAAATTTGTACCTTGTTTCACTATAATGACTATTTAATCATGGTACTTTTGTCATGTGAATATCATATTTTCAATGTTTTCTAACCAGATATAGTGTGTCTACAAATAATCATGGCTTTTTGTTGTAATACCTATATTAGTACTTATTGCAGTCAGGTTTTACCTGCACTTGATGACGTAATAAGGCATCCGATTAAGGTCCGTATTCCAGAAGAAAACTCAAGCATTGATCTGTTTAAACATTACTTAAAACTAATTTCAACCAATCAAATGGCTTTAAACGAGACTTAAATAGAGCTTGATTTTTGAGTGACGTTCTGTAATACGGACCTAAGTCTGTATGTATGTAGGGTTGCCATCCGTCCGGGTTTCCCTGGATTTGTCCTAGTTTAGAGGGCATCCGGGGAGCGTCCGGGGAAGATTTCATTTATAGACCGAGTTTTAAAAATTAATAAATAAAAAAGGTGATTTATTACATTTACGTTTTTATTGCATTGGATATGTTTAAAAGATCTTGTAGATATGTCATATGTCCGGCTTTCGGACACTAAAATCCGGGGTTCTCACGCGTCATGTCCTGTTTTCCAAATTTTACCACCACTTACCGACTGGAACATTGATATCGAAAGTGTTAGAGATAGTTTCCTTGGTAGGTATTGTTGTGCCGGGGGTTTGGTCGTAGAGGGTATCCAGATCAATCTCTCTCTGGCGCAACATCGTTGGTCGTGTTGCTGGGTTCAACATTGCATCAATTGCCGTCTTTCTTCCTATTCACTCAGTTTTTTTGAGTGAAAAGGTTCTTAATAAACTAACGCGCTTTACCATCAACGATTGCGTCACTGCTTATCATCAGGCGGGATTGCAGTCAAGCACTAGTTTATAATCATAAAAAAGGTATAACTTTTCCTCCTGTAACATCAAATAGATATAATAGATAAGTTGCCGTAAATTACTTCTCTAAGTTAATGGATCTTTAAATTAAAATTTGGGTGTCATCATTCCAGATTCCTGGTGAAAAGGTGATTATCGAGGATTTAATATTTGGCAAAATTATTTTCCAGGTACTGGGAGTTGGTGAGCGTACACGGAAAACTCGACCCTTTAGTGTCAGTGGACCTGAGACCCGAAAAGCGTGTGCAGATCACTTTCACGTGTGGTGATAATAGCGAAGTGCGCACCGTCGATGTTTACAGGCTAGTTCTTTTTTTTTTTTTTTTTACTCTATAGAGTAGTAGAAGAGCTAATATTTAAAAAAAACGACGTATCCGTGTTTTGCAAAGGAATAACAATACTGCCTAATATGATTACCTAGTTTTTAAAGCACGGTTCTAACTTTATGGAGGCTCGGAATTTAAGGCGATACGCTGCGCAGTAAAACTCTACCTGTCAACTGAGGAGATGTATGTCATAGCACTGAGTAGCTCACTTGATAGCCGGCATTAAGATTGAATCTCTCGTTGTAGACCATAAAATCGGCCGCCGGCAGAAGTTACCACCCATCAAAGTCTTGCCGCCAAGCGATTCGTCGTGTTCCGGCATGATGTCTGGTGAAGCCGTACCGAGGACGGGTCTGAGCATTTGTGTTGCAATGTGTGCCGGGTACGATGCGCCAAATTTTGTTGTGTCGGGAGTTTCACTTTTACTGACTAAAACCACCCCGGTGTCTCTTCTATCACGAGCAAACGCGTGGGGCCGCGGGAGTCTAAATTCTTCCACGGCCCCACACCCTCGTGCTGGCCCGGTCTTTCCGGGCCTCGTCTCCTGCACGGGGTAGTAGGGTGTTAAACTACGGCGTGCGCCGACACTCGCCCGCGCCTCCGCCTCGGGGTCCACCGAATAGGGGGCGGGGACTTCCCCATGTCCCTCGCCCTTGGACCCATTCATGGGGGGCGGAAGAGGGCGTTGTTCGCCCTTCCTCGGCGCCCGGTGCGTCTTCTGCGGCCCGGGAAGGGAGTTGAGATCTCCCTCTCGTTCCGCAGCTTCGTACTGCGACATCACGTCCTCGCAGAAGAACACCACTGCGTCCCACGACTCAGCGCTACCGACCATCCTCCGCACTACTGCCAGCAGCGTCAGGTCGCCTCCTACTTCATTTGTGAGGACACGGCGCTGCTCCTCCAAAGCTACACACTCGGAGAGCGTGTGCTGCGCCGTGTCCTCCCGCATTGGACGCAGTGGTGACACCGAGCGTCCAGAGTATAAAAACCTATTTTAACCATATATTGTTATTGTTATTAGAACTGTAGCTGACTTGAAGTCGAGGCTAGAAAGGCTGGCTGGCTTCCCCGCGTCTAAAATGAGACTCTTCTACGTTGATCAAGAACTTCGGGACTCCCAGGTAATGCAATATATGTTAAATCATCAATGGTTTCTTTTTAATGATACTTTTACAAAAATAAAAAATTGCATGACAAGGGAACGGATGTACCTATTGCTATGATCATTAGAATTTGAGAAATCACATAAGGTTACTTTTAACCCCGACAAAATTTATACAGAGTTCTAAATTAACTGAGCATGTTTTTTGTTTTACTTCACTTTTTGATTTTGACTGCTACACTGACACTGTAAATACGCTTTTTTTTTTAATTAACAGTTTACGTTATTTCTTAAGCCTTTTCAGGGTCCAGAGGAGATGAAGTACCCAACTAAGCAACTATACTCGTACAACATCAGATCAGGCGACGAGATCATCATCGACTCGAAGCTGAAGAATTCTACCTCCGTCAACTCTACCGCGTGAGACTACAAACTCACTTCATGTCGGCTGCATTTCAAACACACCTACAACACTGCTACAAGGATCTTTTAGCACTCGAATGGTGTCGACAGGGTGTCGCTGTTGGAAAACATAGTGTAACTATTAAATGTAACGAAAAAACAAGATGGCGGCATTAATTCCAATTTCGGCCACTAGCCAAAAGATTCTTGTACGCATCTATTATCCTCCCCCGAGGAACCAAGACTGAGAAAAGGCCAGTCTTATTTGGAAAATGTATTCAATACTACTTACAATTTTTTTCTAGCGTTAGAAAATATGCCAGTACAATAGGTAGGCATTTCAAAGGGGTGCAACTGACATGCATTAATAGTAATTTTTTCACCTAAAAATGCCATTTCTGTGCTGCCTGTCTTACTAACATTTATTACATGGTATGAGTTTTATGTTTTGTAAGAAATTATTTCTGTTTTTACCATCTGGATTATTTTAGGGGGTATTATTGCAAAGTATTATAATAGTAGGAAATGTCAATGGTTGTCACAAAGCATTTAGTTCTAAGAATGATCGCAAGCTTTGAGCTTGATGAAACAAGTTTTATTTACAGATTTATATTCTTAAATAGACCAACTGAAATTCTGGGAACTTTGAATCATGGTTTATATTTTATTACTTACAAAATTATTAAGTAAATTATTATACATGCTATTTTTACAAGCCAAGATATGAATATACCTACTTTTTTATTTGCAATAAGCAACTGTGATAGTAAATTTTAGATTACAAAATCTGAGATTAAACTACTTATTATGTGACATCTTACACAGCATCTGTCTTTTAATTATAACTAGGTGTTGTCAAAGTGCTTATTAACGTTAAGAAATACTAACTGCCATTTCAAATTATGATATATATATGTATATACCTAAAGTGTCTTGGTATAATCTTAAAATTAATAGGAATTATGTGGAAAGAAAAACTGAGCATCGATTATTTTTGGTCTTTGGATACTGGTAGTGCCAAAGAAGTAAATTCAATTTAGAAATGTTTTCGATTCTGCAGCTGCCAAATTTTTAATAGGTGAAACTTTAAGTTTTACATTTGCATGAGCTATTTTTAGCACTGGCCCTCGTTTGAATATCGTGATAATTTCGTTTGACGCAAAATTAGAAGGTAGTGACAAGTTTTAATTTTCCCTTTTTATAGATGTAGAACATAGTATCAATGAGAAAAATAAATGGATTAATTGTATGAAATTCTTGGTTTTATTCATTAATATCACAGCATTTTTATTTACTTAAATACAAGTTTCACTTCAATCTAATATAAATAACCTTTTACCATAAACAGCTATCATAGCATTTTGTACCTGTTCACATATACTATCATAAACTTTCAACCAGTCGCTACTTCCAATTTCTTTGGTCATTCTTCTTAGAAAGTTCATTAAAACGAACAGTTTTTCTGTATTCTTATTCACAACCATTTCTTGTAAATATGCTACAATCATATCAATATCACAATGCAGGGGGGTCTGTCCACTTTCTAGCCATGCCCTTAACAACTCCCTTACTTTGTTCCAAGGAAGACCCAACAACCCTTTGGGCTTTTCTATTCCTGGTGGTCCTATTAAATGAACTTCTTCTTTTATCATTGGGTCCTTATATGGCAAATCTTTTGTTATATTATCTACCTGAAGAAATATATTTATTGATTTTGAAGTTGACGGCTGTAGATTTTTTTTAGGTCTGCCTCTTCTTTTTACTGGTGAAGATTTCAAAGCTATGATGGGAGATTTCTTTCTTTGTGTAACTTTGGATGTGCTAGTAGTAATTGGATTCTTCTCAGGAATTTCTAATACTTTGGATTCACTTTTAATAGTAACTGTTTCTAATTTTATGTTAGTTTTATCAATGACAGGTCTAGACTCCTTTTTAACAGTTTTGTTACTAGATAAAAACTTATTTATTGCTCCTTTTACAGGTTTACTATTGACAGATTCTAATTTTGTTATCTGAATGCCAATGCCTCTCATTTCTTTAGGATCTATATTTTGCTTCTTGCATATTGAAATGACTTCCTTTGTAATAACTTCAAGATCATTTGTGGCATTATTCAATGAAGTTGATTTATTAATAACATTGCAGAAACCATGCCCCAAGAATTTTGCCGTTTCTACAGGAGCCTCTTCATTTCTAACCATCAGTTTCAAAGTAATGCATTTCCCTAAAACTTTAAATTGCTGCATTCTTGAGTGAACCTCAGCTGATAGTTGTTTTAAAAACTCTAAACATTGATTATTATTTTCAAATCTAATCCCATAGTTTACTTCGGCTGAAACTGATTTCCTTATAGTATGAAAATTTAGCGGGTTTGGATCACGACCACGGCATTGATCAAATAGTTGAGCCCCACTCTTATTTCCTAACTGACTTTTTAAAGTAGCTAATGACAAACTTTGAAGTGATCCACAGGTGGTGTGGCCTAATGATTCCAATTTTTGAGCAGTTTGTGCACCAACACCAGGCAAATCTCTTAATTTTATATCAAAGATAAAATCTTCAATGAGGTCTTCAGTGAGGAAGAACTGCCCATCTGGTTTAGCCCGCTTAGTGGCCAACCTGGCTTGTAATCGGTTGCCACCAAATCCAGCAGAACATGGACAGCCAGTTTTACTTTTAATCTCCTCTCTCAGCAGAGTTGCAAAACTTTGAACACTAATATTCATATCTGCCAATAGTTCAGTACAGTCTACATACATCTCATCACATGATACAGCCTCAATATCTAAAGTATATTGGGCTATGGTATTGTATAAAGTGTATGCAACTTCTTTGTAGCCCTCAAAGTCATAGGGTATTGTTTGTAAATCTGGACATAATCTCAAAGCTGCACCCATGAACAAACCATTTTTTACACCTTTGGCTCGAGCTTCATATGAACAGGAGGCTATTTCACTCATGGAGCCATATTTGTCATCCTCATCAGCAATATTATCAACTCTGCTTTCAAATACGATTTCCTCTTCTGGTTTTCCAGTTGCCTTTCCTAGTCTCTTCGCTTGCTTCTGTTTGTACAGGCCAAATTCTAAATTCCTATCAACACCAGATCTCTTCTGCCTCCCCTGCGCTCCTCTAGAGTGAGTAACCGCTACAGGTTTACCTCTGAGATCAGGTCTATTGCGTAAACCAACTGATACAAAAAAACAGTCCATGTCAATGTGCATGATTACTTTATTTTTCTCAAATTTTAACTGAGATAATTGATTAAAATCTTTCATGGTCAAAATAGATGATTTCAGCTCTGCTCGAGCAGGAAATAAGAAGGTGCTATTATCCCTTAAATCATTTACATGCTGTTTAAAGCATGCCCCTAACTGTGAAATGTGATGTAGCCTTGAATTATTGTAAAATTCTGCTATGAAGTTAGGATCTGCAGCAGTTTTAGTTACAGAACCTATATTTTGTTTTGATGACTTGGTTTCCAATTTAAATAAATTATTATCATTTGTTATATCTGATACATTTATGTTAGAAGTAGATACCCCCGCATCATTTGAAAGTGGATTTTGTATTCCGTTTTCATGTTCTGTTTCTGTTATAATCTCTTCTCCCACATTATTCTTATTTTCAAGTAAACATGTATCAATCTCGTTACTAGAAAACATCATTTCAGCGTCTGAAGTATTATTAATATTACTAGTATTTTTAATAACCTTCTTAAAGTTAAGTTGTTTTTGAGTTCTTGTATTTCTATAGAGCAAATAGTCTCTGTAGTCTAGCAAGCGATTAGATGCTATGCTATCAGTTATCCATTCAGGTTTTACAACTTTTACAAGGGACATATTTTTAACTTTAGTATCAGGTAAATTAGAAGCTATTATAAAATCACTGCTTCTTTGATAATTGTGATAAATTCCTCCATGCTTCGTCATTAGCACTTTCAATTCATCAGCGGAAGGTACCGTAAATCCGTTAACAAAAATACTCACCCCGTTGAAAATATCGGATAGGGTTTCTTCATGTCCAGCTCTAACATAAAACTGATCTTCCAATTTCGCAATCTTAGCTTGCATATATCCACCCCAGGCTTCAAAGCCATTGTCAGGAAATTTTTCATCTCGGCGCCTCATTTTATGATAAGGTTTTTACAAAACATAACATAAAATGAATGAACACATATTTTTTTCCCTCCAGTTATTGAGTGACAAGACAACTGTGATGACTGATGACGATGAGTGGTGGCTTCAGTGAATGATTTTGTGTGTGCAATTCAAAGATTATAATGGAACGATTTACCTACGATTGTAATTGTATGTTATCAGTATCCTCTTAGTAGTCTGTGTATGTTATGTTAATGATTAACAAACTATATAATAATACTCAATTTTAATCAGTACTTTTTTTTTGTTTTTGGCAACTGAGCCGGTTTCGAAATTATTTAAAGTGAACGAAAAGAATGTCTGACAGTGACAGATATGATGACAGTGATATTTTTCTATAGCAACACTGCCATAGTTATAATGATGTAACTTTAGGTAACAAAGAAACCGGTATTATAAATCCCTATCTTTTTATATATATTTTCCAGTTTGATGGTAATAGCAGTGATCATAATAATAATCGTTGATGGTAAAGTACGCTAGTTTATTAGGAGCCCTCACTCAAAAATTGATTCCAATAGGAATGAAGACGGCAGTTGAGCGACTTGTGCAATGTTAACCCCAACAACACGACCAACAATGCTGCGCCAGAGGGAGCTTAATTTGGAGACCCTCCATGACCAAACTGCCGATACAACAACATTTGCACATCGTAGCCGGCACACCTCGCAACACAACTGCTCAAACCCGTTCTCCGTAGGACTTCACCAGACATCGACGAGCACGATGAATCGCTTGGCAGCAAGACTTTGTCTGGTGGGTGGTGATTGCTGCCGGCAGCCAATGTTATCTCCTACCACCAAGTAATCTCAATCGATAGAGAGAATTTACTATTTCTAACAATTTACATGAACATAATAATTTGGTTTTCGTTTTCTTTAATCCCAGCCTGATTACGGATTGCCATAATACCCATGATTTGTGGAAAAAATCTCTTATTTTGCTATGTTCTGAACGCAGCATGCACAATGCTTTCTTGTACAGTCTCTGATAAGCCCTATTTTATCGAAAAACCGCTTCCGAATCGATAAAAATCGATTTCTATCTGTCATTTTTATTTTTTCTGTTCCGATGCTGCCAACTTGTTTTTACTTTTTTCATTATTTTATAAACGTTTATTTGATTACAGCGCAACAGATTGAAACTGTACCGCACAGAATAATGCATTTTATTTTGCAGTAGGTAATAATAGAGGCTGCAGTCGTATGCTGCCGTGTCTACATCGATGTAATCCTGATACTGAAACTTTTCAAAAGGTTAAGTTTCACTCTTCATCTTCGACTGTTATTTCAAATAACTCTTAGGTTTACTTGTGATGAACTGAAAATATTTAGATATTGAATAGTTTTCTTAATAGTTACTGATAAATCTATGGCCATTCATTAATGTCAAATACGCAGGAATTTAACTAAAAGTTTAAGCCTTATCCTCTTTGCAATTTACTCTGAGTTGTCAACTGGATCGTACCACGATTGTTGTACGAAATACCTATATTGCCTCGTAAATGTTGCGGCTTTTTAGTATTTTTAGCGTATTTTTTCATTTTATATTTATGGCCAGTTTAAGCATTGTTAATTCCGGACCGGCCTTCCCGCCGACTAAAGGGGAAGTGTGGCAGCAAACAAAAGGGACTTATATTAAGCTAAAACCCTCTCTTTTTAAATTTAAGGTAAGTAAAAAAATAAACCTGTTATCGTATATAAAATACATAAAATTACATGAAAATACTTAAATGCGTTATACATCTTGGATTAACTTGTGATGGACAGAAATATTTAGACATTAAATAATTTTCTTATTATTTTCATAACAATCTATGGTCATTCATTAATGCCAAATAGGTACCTACTCGGTAATTTAGATACTATCAGTTTACTCCGGGCTGTCAACCGGGTCGTACTGCGGTTGATGTATGGATTACTTATTTTGCCGCGAAAATGCTGCGACTCTTTATTACTTTTAACGCATTTTGCATATTTTTTGCGGCCAGTTTAAGCATTGTTAATCCGGGACCGACCTTCCCGCCGACTAAAGGGGAAGTGTGGCCAAAACCTCAACAGCAAACAAAAGAACCGACTTATTTTAAATTAAACCCTTCTCTTTTTAAATTTACGGTAAGTGGAAATTAACCCTTTTACCTCAAATAAAATTACATGACTAGACTAAATCTATGCAATATACATCTTTAATTGTATTGCTCCTGACTCATTTCTTTTGTTGAAAGTATCGATCTTTTTTCGCACCCTGATTGAAAGTTCATTGGACTTTATCCAACACAAATGATTTAATTTTATGTAGGTCTGTAATTATAATTATGAACCTTGGACCTAAAAATTGTGGTCAAATGTTACAGTTATTTATTTGTTAACATGATTAACATTATAATGAACGAAGCAGTCGCCGATAAGAAAAATAGTTACTTCTTATAATCTTGTTAAACACGAATTTCTTGTAATCCATACTAATATTATAAATGCGAAAGTAACTCTGTCTGTCTGTCTATCTGTCTGTCTGTCTGTTACACTTTCCCGCTTTAACCTCTCAACCGATTTTGATGAATTTTGGCACAGACAATCTTTAGACCCTGAGAAAGAACATAGGCTACCTTTTATCCCGGAAAAATTCGATATTCCCGAGGGAAATCTAAAACGCGCGATACAACCGAACTCCACGCGGGCGAAGCCGCGGGCGGAAAGCTAGTAACTTTATAAATACGTATAGGTATCGTGACTTGTGACTTTCCTGGCTTTTAGTCAAACAATTAAATTGATTAATGCTGTTATAAAAATATTTCGTAATAAATCTAATTAAGACTATCTATTTATATGTTTTTTGACTGATTAATAAATTATTAAAAATACATAACTGCAAGTTTGAAGATGATTTTCCTTTAATTTAATATTATGAAATATTTCTATAGAGATATTTGACTCCTTCGGTTAGTACATGTATGTATCATTAAAAAGTAATAAACAAGATTTGTTTAAGTAATTAAGCAGGTAATAAAAAGTATACATTGAAATATAGATTATCCCTCTTATTCATAAACGCTGCTTAAAGTTAACTAGTGATTAGCGCTTCATTAACCATACATTTTTGATCTTTTAACGTCGCTTAACTTTAATCATCCTTTATGAATAACAAAACACCATAGTGTTCAAGGGCTTTATTCATAAACGATGATTAAAGTTAAGTGACGTTAGAAGGTAAAGAATCGCTAATCACTAATTAACTTTAAGAAGCGTTTATGAATAAGGGGGTTAATTTTATTTAAATATTTATTCCTATATGTTTATGGACACTTACATCAACTCAAAGGACTCAAGTTGATGTATATAATATCTAGTGACTGTAGTGTATTGTACACACTACAGCACATCAAGCTACTACAATTTATCAAATTTCTTTATTAGATTTTCAACTTTATTGGTAAAGCATTAAAGCTCATTTGGACATGATTCGACAGTTTACACAGGATATAGGATTTGACAGTTCCAGAAAGCTTGACGTGCTGTCGTCTACAGCCATCCAAATATACTAAAGGACATGGCTTAGAGTTGAGAATTGTGGCACTCCGAAAGAAAGAGAGGAAACGAAGTTTCGTCTATTTTTATATCTTTCAAAATCATCAATCATTTATGAGGAAAGAGATAGTGCTAGACCGAAAGCATAGGCCATCTCTCTAACTATTTTGAAACCAAAAAAATATTGCAGATTTTACGCGTACAGCATCTCCATTAGCATAATATCAATAATATGCCTATGCCTACAGCCCAGCCGAACTTTACAAATTGTTGGTATAGTTACTATTTACAGAATCGTCTGTATTACAAGTTACAATTATCCCTGATTTACTCAAATGCCATTGGATACATTTTAAACCTATGCTCTCATCACAAACGTCGCGTTCTTCTTTTTTACCTACATTTTCTTTTTAAGCTTAAACGACATCCGATAGTCGTAACTATCAACTCTTTGAAGAATTAACTTCAGAACCTTGCGCCCAAGCTGCTAGCGACTTGGCAAGTATCATATCCTTTCGCTATAATTTGTGACGGCCTTGGTCTGGTCGATATTGCTCGTTGAAGCAATGGCTGTTTACACCTTGCGCCCACCAGTGTTCTTATGATTATTAAGTAATTAATTAGTTTCGGTTTCTCGTTTCTTGTTACGATAGTTAAACGTATTCGTCACTGATATAAAATTCAGGTTTCAGTAAAAGTCATCAAAGTAAAAAAAGTAAAAAAAGCCATCAAACTACTACAAACTGTCAAGTTTCTTTAAGAGATTTTCAACTTTATCACTGAAGCATTTAGGTGTAAGGTTGATAGGAAAACTTCGTCAATTTCAGAAAGTTTGACCTGGCTGACATCTGTACAAATGTATCACTTCATTAGAGAATCATTATTCTGGGAGATAACAAACAGCTGATAACAAATCACGTCAATAAACATTATTTAGGGCTGATTTTTCTGTAGCCTAGATGACTTTTACTCGGGGAACAAAATATATATTTGACAGTTTATTATGAAATAACTGTTAATTAAAAATTATTTATCGAAAAAAGAACAGTTGATTGAAAAATATTAATAAATCGTTTATTAACCAAATACTGTTTTTTACATTTCCTTATAACTAAGTACAAATAATGTAAACTACTTCTAAAATTAACGTTACAAGCGAAAAATAATATTTCTGTATTTTAACTTGTGGACTCAATACTTGATCGAGCCTGTCTATCTAAAATCAACCCTAAGCAATCCACGATTTAAAACTAAATCAGATATACATACCTATTATTATATTTTTATACTCTTGATGAGAACGATCATAATTTCGCATGTCGTAGGCATCATCACGTTTGCCTATATTTTTCGAAAAGAGGTGCACCTATAGTACGCTAATTTTTCACCAGTTAGTATAGTGACACAATATATATAATGTACTCTGTGGTGACACATCTGCGGAACGTACGGCGCCGAAAGCTCAGCGACTGAAGTGTCAGTCGCAATATTCAGTTGCTATGACAAACCAAACGGTCAAAACGCGGCGTCTTGTTCAGCGCGCTACGTGACGGAAAGCACAGAGTACATTATATATATAGGGTAAAAATGAATGTAGCCGCCTTAATCACTTACAACTATTAGGGACTGGCGACAAGGCGAACGAAAATATTCGGCGAATTCTGGTTATACTTGTTATGGCCTTAATGAAAATGATACAGAATCTCTAGGAAAGTCTAAGATTCTACAAAATTAACAGACGTAACAATGTTTTTATATTTTTTTATAAACTAGACTTTTACAGTAATGGTAGATATCGAATTATTTATTTGAAAACGAACGAATTCAAGCATTGGAAGCCAAATTGATATTTGGTAGGAAGTCCAATTTGTGCTATAATGACTGGACTTCAGGATGTATACTCCCGGACAGTTCACACGGTATTTCACGGTGGCTCATTTATTTGACGGAAAGTAATGGAAAGTAACGTGGCGTCATCGTCAGCATAGATCGTCAGTCTGTCTGTGGCGACACTTAATGGTGTGCGGTTTTTGTGACGTACCTGAATTGACCAGAAAAATGGATTTAATTAGAATATTAGCTATTATAGAGGGCTTAGAAGACGTTGCCGCTCTTCGATACCACCAGTCACCACGCGCGCGATGCTCAACACACACCGAACGTTTAGCTACGCCCGCCGAACTTTCGGTCGCGCAACGCATCGCGTGACGCAATGCAAAATACATTAAATTCGTTTTAGCTGAAAAAACCGCCCGAAGGAAGGTTAGGCCCTACGCCGAACGCGGCGTAATAGCGGCTGATGTGTCATAGAGTACTTGAAATACACTGCGAGCGTATTTAGCCGAACTTTCGGCGCCGTACGTTCCGCAGATGTGTCGCGCGCGATACTTATGGACTATATAATTAAGTGGTGAAAAATTATGTAATAGTATAAGATAAAAAAACATGTCACAGCGGACAAGCCAATTCCTAATCAACCGGGCACAAATTTAGACGAATTTTTTCATTCTGTACAATAACATTTACTTATTTATTATAAACAGCTTAGGTTAACAACATTCAACCTTGGCAAACATTAGTACCTAGTTTAGATTATGTCAACATTGTTAATAAGGAAAATATGTTGCCCACCACAATAATAATAATTTTCAGTATTTATGACAATTTAAACACTATTAAATAAGTCCCTATAATTCAACAGGAAAAAGGAACAACATGCGACATATTAAAAAATGCTATAGATCGGTATACTGCCGTGCTAAGGAACACCCACCATATAGCATGGAAACATTCGAAGAACGTGAGGAAGCATGTGAAGACTCGATCTGTGGATACCAGCCCTGACTTCAAGGGTACGCTGGAGGAACTGAACATAGACCTGAGCAGACCATGCGAGGCGTATCCACATCTGGATATGGATGAGAAATGTATGTGTTAAAGTGATTTTCATTGTTTTACGATACATTTCGCTGGTAAATCAGGGATGTATCGAAAGCGGCCAATTACCATCATTCGCAGTTCGTTTCTTCGAATTGCTATCAAGCGCCGCGCGCGTGTGCAGTTAACTCTCTCGATACATAGTTTAAATAATTTCCTGCTCGGTTGCAGCATTGATAAGATTGTCATTCGCGAAATCGAGGACAAAGTTGTATAAACAGGATGAGGTGATAAATAAGACGTTGTATTATATTATATAGCCCTCACAACTCCCATTGGGGGTAAGCGCAAACTACAGAACGCTACCTACTAAGATCTTTTAAATACCTACTCCTATTGCTTAGTACATAGTAGCAGTACGAGGCACCTTCTGAAGAACTGTCATGCCTTGTTCATTTTTCGTAAAGGAGCACACCTCCTTCATGAAACTCATTCATTTTCAATCCGCACTAACCCCTTTTCAAATCTACCAGACAACTGGATAATTGTCTGGTAGATTATATCCATGCATTCAAGGGATGCAAGAGGTGTCTACTTGCGCCTCCCTAGCTTGAAATAAAATCCATACTAATACTTATTATAAATGCGAAAGTATCTCTGTCTGTCTGTCTGTACGGCTTTCACGCCAAAACTACTGAACCGATTGTTATGAAATTTGGTACACAGACAGTCTAGAGCCTGAGATAGGACATAGGCTATAAAATATCCCGCTATTGCCAATAGGAGCAGAGCAGGAACAAAAAATGTTTCGAAAACGGGAGCAGACGCGGATGTACTACATATTGCTACCATTATTTTAACAGGCGCTTATTTTATACCAACTGAGCTCATTCGTCTAGAAGGTTACGCGGGTGAAACCGCGGGGCACAGCTAGTATAAATATAAAACTATTCAGAACTAGAAATAAAAACCGTTCCTTTGTGTCGATACAGTTAGACCTCTTTTATACCTATGCCAGCTCGTTTCGTGGAGTTGAAAATAAACTTGCTGGCGCTGAGCAACTAACTACCCATTTAAAAGTTAAATAGGCATGCTTACGTTACACAATCACACCACAGTATAAATGCAATCCCCTAATAAAAGCAGCAGCGAATTTGGTACGAAGACCAATCTTCCATCATCGACAGCCTCCGTGGCGTAGCGGTAGCGGACGCGGCACCTGCGCAAGGTGGCGCGGGTTCGATCCCCGCACAGTGCAAGTATTTGTATGCATGAATATGAATATTTGTACTGGTCTGGTCGTGCCTCGGAAAGCACGTTAAGCCGTTGGTCCCGGTTGCCCTACGAACATCTAGTGGCAGTCGTTACGGGTTGTTGGAGCCTCAAAAGTCCTACAATTTGTCTAACTGCAATGCTTCGATGTCGCCTTCGGGTTGTGGAGGTCAGACGGCAGTCGCTTCATAGAAAATGTCGAAGTTTAGCCATATCAGCAGTTGGACTGGTAAGACGAACCCCAGACTCTAAAGCTGAAAAGGCTTCGGATGCGACTGGGATTAACGCTGGGATGATGATGACCAATCTTCCATCTGTATAAATAACAAAAAATATACCTACGTATTACAGTCTACAGCCCAATGCCATCAAACCGAACCTAGGTATCTATATTCGTAAACATTTTACTGATAAGACTCCCATATAATACAGAAACTCATCTAATACAGAAAATATTGTTTTTCAGACAGCCTTAACGTTTCTGCAGTTTCGACACTCAGCAGTGATTCGATATGGGGTATTCTGAGGGGTATGGAGACATTCGTGCAATTGTTCTATTTTTCTAATGGATATAAAGTAAGATTTTTGCTCTTAAACTTATATTTTGTTACCTTTCAAAAATCAGCATAACGAAAACTGGCAATAATGAATTGCATTTGCTGATTACAGGATGTGCTCATCAACACGACCCAAATCGTGGACTTCCCAAGATACGCTTATCGTGGTCTTCTCATTGACACATCGCGACATTACCTCACTGTGGCGAACATTCTCAAAACATTGGACGCCATGGAAATGAACAAGATGAACGTTCTACATTGGCACATAGTTGACGACCAGAGCTTCCCTTATCAGAGCGAGAAATTCCCGGAATTAAGGTAGGTATTGAAAAAACATTTAAACTTTTTGAACGGCAATTGAACTTGAACAGCCCCCTAATCGGCAAACACATTTTTGTCAAATGATTGCGACTGGTTGGGATTAGTCCGTTCGATCCAAACGATCCCAACTAGTCTTAATCATTTGACAAAAATGTGGTCGCCGATTAGGATTTGAATCAACAATAACTTATTTATATTAATTACATGTATTGCATTTGGCTACTCAATAAGACTATATTGACGAAAATATTGGATAGCCACTTCTGAGCGGGTTCTGCATGTGCACTAAACTCTTTCCAGTGAACAAGGCGCATACGATCCTTCAATGGTCTACACAAAGACGAACATTAACCAGATTGTTACGTATGCGAGAGACAGAGGAATTAGAGTTCTTCCAGAATTCGATGTTCCAGGTAAGACATACACATGAAAGAGGTGACAAAGGTGTGATTAAAGTTCGACGAATAGGTAAGGTTTTGAAATCTTCAAACCCGCTCTGAGAAAACGTGGATAGCGTGGCTCTTCTGTGTGAAAAGAAACCTTTGGTCTGCAGTGTTTACAGTGGGATAGTTAACTACAAACAGCAGGGCAATTGCGTAACACTGTATCTGTAGCAATGGGTTTCATTTTGACAGTTCAACAACATTCATTGCGTTATTTAAATTGTTGAGCAGACACATTTTCGAACATAGGGAGCAATACAATAGCAATAAGCTTCAAAATGATTCCAACTGATAGTAATGGTGTGTTACGCACGGTGTTTAATTACCTCTGTCTTATTTACCGTACAGTTCCAACACCGTCCCTCCGAGTAAAATCAAACAATAGCAGCATTATTATCTTAACTCTTGATATAGTATGTAATGTCCTCTCAATTTGACCTTAGATAAATAATACAATAACCAATATAAGGAAAGCGTCGAGTTGTGTGATTGACACTTATAAGAGCTTCGATTTTATCGCAAAAAATGTGTCAAGTCGTAAATATTCGCACGATGGGAACAATTCACAACCAAGAAAGACATATTCGAGTTAAATAAATGTTGCAGTAACTATAAATAATTATATTACTTGTACAATTTGTTTATTCAAAAGTGAACCATATACTACTAGGTAATAAAAATAATCAGCACATCTTATCATAGGACACACGAGATCATGGGGCGTCGCATACCCGGGGATCCTGACAAAATGCTATCAGTTCGGCCAAATTATAGGCTTGGGACCAATGGACCCGACAAAAAATGTTACGTACAAACTGATCGGTGACTTGTTTCGAGAAGTCCAGGAACTGTTCCCTGATAAATACTTCCATCTCGGAGGTGATGAAGTCGCTATGGACTGCTGGTGAGTTTCTATTACTCTCTTCTTGTATAAAAGTCTAAAATTATGTAGTGGTAGACATTAGAGACGTTTGCTTCGTATGCAGGTGGTATATAATAAATAGGTGCCTTCAAAAAAATTAAACTTAACGTAATAGGTTTTGCAATGGGTTTTCCCGATGCTGCTAATCGTTCATAAGACTGTTTTTAGACCTTTAGACCGTACTTTACATCTTAGACCTTATGTTACTATTAAAACTGAATAAACCTAATATCGTATATCGTCGTTCTCAGGGCATCAAACCCCGAGATTCTAGAATTCATGAGTAAGCATAATATGAAAGCGACCAGCGAACTGCACGCGTACTTTATGACAAATGTCCTTCCGCTGTTGGGACAGAAATCCAAACCTATAATCTGGCAGGTATGTTAACCTACACGAATTTTTTTTATGTATCCTTTCTTGTCCGAATCCATTTATCATTTTGGTGTAAAACTACTTGTTCTCCCATATGTCTCTATCAGTCGACTTCTCGCTTCCTATATAGCCATATCATCTGAGTTTACATACAATCCATGCGTTTTTTATTTAGTGTGCCTTCTTTATTCAGTGTTTTATTTACAACCCACATTTTTTTTCTCCTTCCTTAAAAACAAAAATCAAGTTCTCTCCGAAATATTTCAGGAAGTTTTTGATGAAGGTGTAAAATTGCCCAGCGACGCAATCGTGCAAGTTTGGAAAACCGTCGGAGCTGAGGATATGATTCGGGTAAGTAAGACAATCAGTGGGCAGGACTTTCTGGCATTGCCTTCAGTCAGTTAAAATATTTAATGCTAAAATATCAAAGAGCTTTGCCGTATAGCCTGGTGCTATTGCTTTAGCTAATGTACAATGGAGTGTGGATACTTAATGCGCCGAAATCACCAGTCGTTCGGATGCCGCATGAACAAATGCGACATCTGGACGTAATCTCCTACGGGAGCGATTTTACATCGGAGGAGTCATTTTACATACACTTTTGATTTTACATTGATTCATTATGAAATTATGTACTTTATTGATTAAGTTTGGTATTCAAATATTTGTCGGTTAGAGCTGTTTTTACGAATTCGTTTCCTTAACTCTGGCTTATTATTTAATAATAATATATTATTAGCAAAGTTCCACTTGTATATTTTTCGTTTCCTTTCTTCCTACTGGTATCCTAATTTCAATAACATTACATTATTATTATCCTTCAAATACTTCAAACGAACTTGGATATGAGACTCCATTTTTGTTACTTACAAATACATACATATCACAGGTTTTGGAGGGCAACCACAAAGTTATCTATTCTGCTTCATGGTATTTGGACTATCTAGCTACCGGCGGCGACTGGGGCAAGTTCTACACGGTGGATCCTCGTCAGATGATTCCGAGACATTACAAAGAGTTAAACCTGAACAACATTCTGGGTGGCGAGGCATGCATGTGGGGAGAGTCTGTCGATGACAGGAATTTGATAAGCAGGTATGTAAATTCTAATTCTATGATACAGTTTGAGGCAAAGGGTCTTCGCTGTTCAGCAGTTTGTTGCGCTAGTTGTTGGAAGCTTTCTACATTTTAGATTGACATTCAAAAGTGCTGATTTTCGATAATACATGTTGAAAAGTTCTATTCTTCCAATTCTCGTAATTAAATACCTGCAAAATCTAATCGCAATCCCATTTCAGCTAAAAATGTAAGATATTTCAATTTGTTACAGGGTATGGCCTCGTGCTAGTGCAGTGGCTGAAAAACTCTGGAGTGCCGAACAACCTCGTTTTTACTTCCACAGACATATTTCGAACGAAGTTAACCGTCGTCTAGAAGAGCACACGTGTCGAATGAACCGCCGCGGCGTACACGCGCAGCCTCCCAATGGGCCCGGATTTTGCGTCGGAGGAATCTAAATAACATATCATTTGTTACTAAATGTGTACAGCAATTTAAAAATTAGTTTACTTTCTTCGTAATTTAAATTTTGAAATATTTATTAATTTAATCTGCGTTTTATTTTACACCTTTGTTCAATCTAAGATGGATTAATTTTACTGCATCATCTGGCAACGACCTGGCGACAAAGACAGTCTGTGAAAAGAAGGCGAAATAATAATAATTAAGATATTTGTGTTAACCATCTGCTAGCTATGTGTAAAACACAGCTATAAGTAAAAATTATATCCAGTTGATACACCTTGGGGAATTGTATGTTCAAGTAGTGGTTCAAGACCAGACCACTAGTCCCTGTTCACAATTAACACATACCAAACCTCTTCTATAAAAATAACATCTGCCTAGCCTTTACTTAATACGTTGGGGCGGCTTTCATTCCACAACAACAGTTGATTTACTGAACCTTGTGAAATCTCCATTGATTGGGGGAGGTTTATGTCCATCAGTGGATGTCTTGCGTCTGAAATTATGATGCCAATTTAGCTACTGGGTAATAGGATGCCCCTTATGAATTATGGTTGTTAGACTTTTTGGAATTTCACTATTCATGACGACTTCCAAAGAACCACGATCCGAGACCGGCGGTGACCAACTTGTGTGATTAATGTGCTCTTCGAAGCACGGTATGTAATGATGGTCACTAACCACGTACCTACCTACTGCGGCAAGCGTAAGTTAATCTGATTGATCGCGATATTATACCAAAGAATACAACCATATAAGGATAATATTATAGACTATACTTAAAACTAAAAATCTCATGTGCCATGTTTCAAAAACCGGTAACGTTGATATTTTAGCGGTTTTCTTTGGACGATGGCAAGACATAGACGCCTCTCAGATTTTTTTAAATTAACTTTTCTCTCCCTAACCTTGAACATACGGCGCTTGATTTACATTAACCGGGGTTTATTATATATTATAATCTAGTGCTTGACCGCAATTCTGCCTGATGGTAAGCAGTGACGCAATCGTTGATGGTAAAGCACACTAGTTTATTAAGAGCCTATTCGCTCTAGCGTGCCTCTAGTCGTTATTAACCAGTAAGCATTTTATTTAGGTACTAGCGACCTGCCCCGGCTTGACACGGGTGCAATAACTATATACTTACTATACTCTTTGGGTGCAATGCTGATACTAAATACCATAGACATATACTAATGGACATGCCGTACGCGTATAATCTGCAGTAATATTTGGGTTTGAAAAGAGCAAAGAATTTGCAAAAATTCTTTGGAAAAGAGTGACAGAGATGGCCTATGCAATCCTGTAGCACTATCTCTTTCCTCATAAATGATTGAAGATTTTGAGAGGGATAAAGTTAAAGATAGACGAAACTTCGTTTCCTCCATTGATATATATCAATGGTTTCCTCTCTTTCTTTCGGAGTGCCCCTATTCTCATCTTTATGGCATGTCTATTAGTATGTCGATGATACCTACAATACAGAAAAACTGTGGACGCTGTATATAGGGTTACTGGTATGGTAACTCGACGTATTCCTTATAGGACGTCATAGTAGGGCTAAAATGCAACAAATTAAGCCACCAAATGTTCTACTGAAATTCAGTAGTTTTTGAGTTAGTTCGATTTTTAGTATTTTTATGAAAAATCACAGATAAAATCATTTGGAGTCAATTTAAAAATGATTTACGGCGCGACTGTACTAAAATTTAAGTTAATATCATAGTTGATGCCGTAGCAAATCTTTGTTAATAATTAAAAGTTAAAAAATGCCAAAAACTTTGGCAAATATCACTAAAGAAACATTTATTTTTTTGCGATTTTTGCTATTATTTCATACAAAATGTTGTCTAGTAAAAAAAAAATTACTACGCCTGATGTACAAATTACTAGGAAAATATCCTTAACTTATCAGCAATTCAGAAAGGTATGATTGACAATACTTTTGCGTGTGTGACAGGGAAGGGAAGAGTTTTATGAGGAGCAGGTAAAATTGCGAGACGGTCAACCTATTGTTTCATATTCGTCTTATTCGTAGTTTTTACCTGCGCTTGAACTTCAAACACTCGGCAAGCTTTGTGATTGGTCACTATTGTTCTCTCAGCATGACACGGGGTGCGGACTTTACAAAATCTGGTCGTCAGCGTCAGTTAGTTTCAACTCTCGTCGCGCAAGCTCGTGTTTTGTTATCTGGCTATTTCCGTATCTTGCTCTTGTGCTGTACAGTGCCTTCATAATTGCTGACTATGGCTGCATATTCTAACCCTGAATACGCTGACATAATGCACTGTTACGGACTAAGGTCCGTATTCCAGAAGGAAACTCAAGCATTGATCTCTGCTTAAGCATTACTTAAAACTAGTTTCAACCAATGAAATGGCTTAAAACGAGACTTAAGTAAAGATTGAGTTTTGAGTGACGTTCTGTAATACGTACCTTAGTGACGGTAACGCTGCTCAGGCGCGGAGAGAATATCAACTTCGCTTTCTCAACCGCCGACTCCCACACGTTAGTGTTTTTGAATCGACTTATCGGCGATTATCTGAAACTGGCAGCATCCAAAGAAGGCAAATTGACATTGGTCGTTCACGGAGATACACGGCTGAGGACGAAGAGCTGATTCTTCAACGTTTTATTGACGACCTCAACATATCGACAAACATCGTAGCGCATGAGCTTGGTATGTTACAGTGGAAAGTCTGGTCTGTAGTTCACTTATCAGGCCGACATCCATACCACTATCAACCTGTCCAGTCATTAGAAGAGGGAGATCCGTCAAGAGTTCAAGACGGCTTGAATTTTGTCGTTTTATGCTAAGTGCCGACGCCGAAAGCGAAAACTTTTTAAAAAACATTCTGCGGACCGATGAGTCATGTTTTAACCGTGATGGTATCACAAATTATCACAACTTACATTACTGGGCACCGAAGGTAGAAGCTAATCCTAAGAAACTGAAACCAACCGCATCCCAGCGTAGGTTCTCATTTAATGTTTGGATGGGTATTATCAACGACAAATTAATTGGCCCACACTTTTTACCCCGAACATTAAATGGGGAACTTTATGAAGATTTCCTAAGAAATCATTTAACACCACTGCACCGCTCTCAGATGTACCGAAAGACAGACGAGCAAACATGATTTATCAACATGACGGATGTCCAGTCCACTTCCGAATCACAATTCGACAATTGCTGGATGAAACCTATCCAAACCGATGGATAGGGCGCGGTGGGCCGATTCCGTGGCCTGCACGTAGCCCTGATCTTACGCCACTAGATTTTTACGTCTGGGGTCATATGAAAGACCTAGTTTATGTGACCCCAGTAAATTCAATTGAAGAACTAAGGGAGAGAATAACAGATGCAGCGGACCAGATGAGGGCAACAATCACAAAAACTGAAGTGAGGATCGAATAAGAACATGTATTAGAAACCGAGGGCAGCACATCGAACAAGACGTGTGAAAGTGAAAAGTTTTTAAACTGATATTGATTAAAACTAATGCTAATATTCACGAAATTGTTTTATTGATTTTCCGAATAATCACCTTTTTGTGAGACGCACATAATGTAGTCCTTAACTTTGTATTAACTTTCATACCTTTTTGGATAGCTAATGAGACAAGGATATTTTCCTAGTAATTTGTACATTTCAAATCAAATCAAATCGTTTATTGCAATCCATAATGTACAGTTACAGGTGGTAAATATAATAATATAGTATTGGAAACAATTATGGACCCTGTTGGGCACAGCAAGTTTTAAATAAGTAGAGAGAGGAAGAGCGCTTCATGTTTCCATTTATTTATTTATTATTTATTTAGTTTTATATACTTAATTCTTATTCATTTATTTTTATTGTATTAGAGTGAGTATTTATTCAATTGCTATCTCTTTATATTATATTAATTGTTGAGTATTCATTCATTAACTATTTCTTTAAATATATTGATAGATATTATTTTAATTGGTACTCGATTAAAATGTGTTCATTATTATAAATGTATTATATATAATTAAGTATTTTAGTATATTATATATATATATATATAAATATATATTATATAGTTTATTATATATATAAATATACCTTTCTTTACAGTTATGTGTTTTTGTTGAATTTATCTGTTAAATATTCTTGTAACGTATAGTAGCTTTTCCTGATTAGGTATTGCTTATACTGGTTTTTTACTGTTCTTTAATGTCTTCTGGTAATTTATTATACATTTTTATTGACATAGAATATGGACTACATGAGTGCAATTTTAGGTTGGATGGGGGCAAATTTAATTTATTTCTATGACGCAACGTATAAGTCGTTTGTACATCTCCTCGTGTCTTATAGGAACCTGGATACTTACGGGCTAGTTTGCATAATTCCAAAATTTAAAGGCTAACTAAGGTTAGAATCTTATGTTTTTGAAAGTAAGGCTTGCAACTGTCTGTTGATTCTATGTTAGTAATTATCCTTACTAGTTTTTTTTTGCATGGTAAATAGGGAAGGAGCGTCTGTGCTATTTCCCCATCATACATCAGGCGTAGTATTTTTTTTTTTCACTAGACAACATTTTGTATGAAGTAATAGCAAAAATCACAAAAAAATGTTTCTTTACTGATATTTGCCAAAGTTTTTGGCGTTTTTGAACTTTTAATTATTAACAAAGATTTGCTACGGCATCAACTATGATACTAACTTAAATTTTAGTACAGTCGCGCCGTAAATCATTTTTAAATTGGCTCCGAATGATTTTATCTGGGATTTTTCATAAAAATAAAAATCGAACTAACTCAAAAACTACTGAATTTCGGTAGAACATTTGGTGGCTTAATTTATTGCATTTTAGCCCTACTATGACGTCCTGTAAGAAATACGTCGAGTTACCAGTAACCCTGTATAAAAACAGCGGCTCGGTCCGGTTTCGCACGGGTATAAAATTGTAATAATGTATAGTTGTAATAATTTGTATTAATTACTTGTTTAGCCTATGTCACTCACTGAAAGTGGTGTGGACCATGGCCCTTTACGTGGCACCAGCGTGGGCACGGTCGCTAAAGAAGCGACCAGCCCGATGCCTTACCGCGTCCCAGAGAGTCATCATAACATTCATAACCGATCGGCTGGTCCATGGCCATAGCGAGCTTCCTTGCCGGATTGTCGCCATGGGATCCGGAGGGCTTTGGCCTCCACTGTGTGGATCGCCCTGAGGACACGGTGGAGCATACGGTGGAGGTTTGCCCGGCTTGGGTAGAGCACCGCCGTGTCCTCGTGGCAGCGATCTCTGGCCAACCATGGTCTGGGTGAGAGTGCATGGCAGGCCGACATCTCGCGCGGAGCGCGCGATGGAGCGGGAATGCCAACGCCCTCACGCCTCAAGCCGGCGTAGGAGACGCCCTGGTCGGGAGACAGTATCGGGCTCCCGGCCACCAGGCCCGGTTCGACGGCGCGATTTGTTTCACGCGCGCCTCATGATGTCAGCACACCATGACGTGGTCCAATGCCTCCTGGGCCTGAGTTGCGGGTTAAAAAAGAAACCGTGGCCTTAGCGCAGAGGCAAGTGAAGGAACACGTTTGGGTTTTAGTCCGTAAAAGTCTGACACGCCCGTCCGCTCCGCCCAGAGCGGGAGTTCATAATTTCCTATGCAAAACAAAAAAAAAATACAACTAAGGTCAACCGGGGCAATTGCGTCTTTGGGGCAATTGCGTCTAATCGAAATTATTTTAAATCTATTTGAAAACCTACCTCTCCTGCCATCGATACGTTATAGTTTTTTATTCAAAGTAAACAAAACAAGATGGAAGGAGAGTGGGTTTTCAAATGATTTGTTCGGTTACAACAAATTTTACACAAGAAGCGGAATTAGTTCGTCATAAACTTTTTTTTTTTTTTTGTTCTATTCTTTCCGTTCGGGCGAATGGAAAAGGCAAAGGCATAGTACGCCATACAGCCAAGTCTTCAGTAATTTTTTTCTACATTAAATATCTATCCTAACTTATCCTAATTTATCCTAACTTATCCTAGCATAACTTAACCTAAACTAACTCCTTTCGTTTTACGCGTTTGGACGATAAGGAGCGGTTTAGCGTAAAGACATGATGAGGCCACTATGCTACAATATTTCACTGTTATTTTTGAATTATTCACTGAATGCACTTTTTACTAAATAAATCACGCGTTTTTATTTAGTAAACGACACTATAAATAATTTTAAAAGTCCAATGAAAAATGAGCGTGACACTCATCTTGACATTCCCACCAAACCCCCTCGTCATAGGTCCGTATTACAGAACGTCACTCAAAACTCAAGCTCTACTTAAGTCTCGTTTAAAGCCATTTGATTGGTTGAAACTAGTTTTAAGTAATGCTTAAGCAGAGATCAATGCTTGAGTTTCGTTCTGGAATACGCACCATAAACTATTTTTTTTTTTTTTTGGTTCATTTCTTTCCGTTCGGGCGAATGGAAAAGGCAAAGGCATAGTACGCCATACAGCCACGTCTTCAGTAATTTTTTTTCTTCATTAAATATCTATCCTAACTTATCCTAATTTATCCTAACTTATCCTAGCATAACTTAACCTAAACTAACTCCTTTCGTTTTACGCGTTTGGACGATAAGGAGCGGTTTAGCGTAAAGACATGATGAGGCCACTATGCTACAATATTTCACTGTTCTTTTTGAATTATTCACTGAATGCACTTTTACTACATAAATCACGCGTTTTTATTTAGTAAACGACACTATAAATAATTTTAAAAGTCCAATGAAAAATGAGCGTGACACTCATCTTGACATTCCCACCAAACCCCCTCGTCATAGGTCCGTATTACAGAACGTCACTCAAAACTCAAGCTCTACTTAAGTCTCGTTTAAAGCCATTTGATTGGTTGAAACTAGTTTTAAGTAATGCTTAAGCAGAGATCAATGCTTGAGTTTCGTTCTGGAATACTCACCATAAACTTTTTTTTTTTGGTTCATTTCTTTCCGTTCGGGCGAATGGAAAAGGCAAAGGCATAGTACGCCATACAGCCACGTCTTCAGTAATTTTTTTTCTTCATTAAATATCTATCCTAACTTATCCTAATTTATCCTAACTTATCCTAGCATAACTTAACCTAAACTAACTCCTTTCGTTTTACGCGTTTGGACGATAAGGAGCGGTTTAGCGTAAAGACATGATGTGGCCACTATGCTACAATATTTCACTGTTCTTTTTGAATTATTCACTGAATGCACTTTTTACTACATAAATCACGCGTTTTTATTTAGTAAACGACACTTTAAATAATTTTAAAAGTCCAATGAAAAATGAGCGTGACACTCATCTTGACATTCCCGCCAAACCCCCTCGTCATAAACTATACATGGTCGATGTAAGATTTTATTTTAGTAAAAACGCAAAAGTCATAACATGGTAACCCAAATACGTTATACGTCAATTGGACTTTTTGGCGGGAAGTCGACCTGAGCGGCAGCTTTAAATTTTCTATTTAAATAAAAGTTAATTTTCCTTGCCTTTCCTATCATAAACGTCTGAAAACTAAAAATAAACCAAAATGGGCCCCCCTAGTGATGGGGAGGACCCTGGGGACGGAAAAAAGAAACGGAAATACGACAATGTTTTCTCCAGCCCAAGCAACCAGCAAGATAAGTACAAAATATTTACCAAACCCAATTATAAAAGACAATTCCTAGAAAGCAGTACTGGTGATTTCACAGTATTTGTTCAATCAACCGAACAAGAAAAACTAGGCAACAGAAATCCGATATCACTTACGAAACTATTTACAGAAAATGTTAAGGGCATTACTGGTGTCCACCGTGTCAATGCGCACAAAATTGGAGTCTCTTTTAGGAAAGCCATACCAGCTAATTATTTTCTTAAAATGGATGAATTTTTATTAAAAAATAAAATGAAGGCATTCATACCATCACACTTAACTGAGAAAATAGGTATTATAAAATATGTACCTAAAGACATGTCCAACGAAGAAATTTATAAAAATATCACGTGCGATGTCGAAGTTATATCTATCAAAAGATTCATGAAAAAGATAGATAACATACTAACCCCATTGACCACAGTTGCCGTAACCTTTGCCACTACAACATTGCCACAACATGCTTACATTCAATTATTTCGTTATCCTGTACATCAATATATACCTCCAGTCTTACAATGTTTTAAATGTCTTAAGTTTAACCACTCGGCCAAGGTTTGCAGAAGTCCTCAGCAGATGTGCTCCTCATGTGGTGGAAATCACTCTTATAAAGAATGTGATGTGGAAGAAATAACTTGTATTAATTGTGGTGGATTTCATTTAGCAATATCCAGAGATTGTCCAATAAAAAAACAGAAAATAGATGAAAATATTAAGAAATATACTCAGCAAAACTATGCCACTGTGGTGAGTTCTCCACCATCTAATGATTTGAAAGCCTATCCACCTCTGAATGTAAATAATGTAAAGAAGTCTCTAGATGTAGATACAATTGTCAACAATGACATTATCCTAAATGCTATTGTAAAATCATTATTGGCCCTAGGTAATAACAAAAATAAAGAACCTTTAACAGCTAAGAAAATAAAAGAAATATTTATATCAAACTTAGTTTAATGGAGGATTATTTACATATAGTTCAGTTTAATATACAAAGTTTACAGAGCAAGAAAACATTGTTACATAAATTACTTGAAGATAAGAAAATAGACATTTGTTTACTTAATGAAACTTGGCTTAGTAATAAATCTATTATCCCTTATATTCCAAATTACAATTTTATTTACAAGAACTCTGCAAATAGATGCAATGGTGTAGGTATTTTAATTAAACATGGGTTGAAATATTCTGTATTGAACACTAACTTTCATGAAAATATCCAAAACATAGCCATAAATTTTGAGACAAAGTCGGGGAATATCAGTATACTTTGTGTATATTGTCCACCTAAAAGTGGCAGATTTAATACTTATAAACTTAGGCATATTTTTAACAATATTCCCAAACCTTGCATAATTATGGGTGACTTTAATGCACATCATATCAGTTTTGGTTGCAATAGCAATAATAATAGAGGAAATAATATATATAACTTAATAGATGACTTAGATTTTTGCATATTAAATGATGGTACTCCAACAACATGTCCATATCCCAACAGGCAGGCTTCTGCAATAGATGTCACTCTTGTTAGTCCTTCAATTGCTCATTTGTGTAATTGGCAGGTTCAAGATGATCCTTTAGGCAGCTACCACTATCCAGTTTCCCTCTATGTAAATATTCAACCATGCATGTATGAAGTAGGTCCTGTGGAAGAAAGATTTATTTATAGTAAAGCTAACTGGTCTGAATTTTATGCTCTATCTGAAAATTTGTTTTCCAATTTAACCATTGATTCTGAAGATTGCCTAGAATTGTATAATCGTTTTGTAAATACTTTAAATGATTTAAGAGATATAACTATTCCTAAGAGTAAGAGAAAAAATAGTAATGTTGTTCGTAGAAAACCTGCCCCATGGTGGAATGCAAAGTGTGAGGTAGCCGTGAATGCATCTAAACAAGCTTTAAAGCAATATAAGTCATGTCCAACTATAGCTAATTTTATAGAATATAAAAAACTAGATGCTCAAAAGAAAAGAATTATTAAAATTGAGAGCTCAGAGTCATGGAAAAATTTGTGTAGCAGCTTTAATAGAATGACTCCAGTTTCAAGGATTTGGGATTATGTCAAAAAATTTAAGAGAATTGGAAATAGTAGTCACAATAAGAACTTTGATGATACATGGATTCCAACTTTTCTAGATAATCTATCAGACAATCACAGCTTCAATGTAGACAGGTTGTTATCATTGTTTCATAGTGCTCAAGAAAATGCAGCTAATTCTTTTCTTAATAAACCTTTTTCTTTTAACGAAATGACTGCTTCATTACAAAGTAGAAAGGATACTACACCAGGCTTAGATAATTTACCCTATTTACTTATTAAAAGGTTACATCCAAATGCTCAAAAAATACTACTTTGTATATATAACAAACTTTGGCAAAGTCATATTATACCAAAATCCTGGAAAACTCAATGTGTCATTCCAATATTAAAGCTAAATAAACCTATAAACACTGCTTCTTCATACAGGCCTATATCGCTATCTTCATGTTTGGGTAAGTTATTTGAAAATATGCTTAAGCTACGTTTGGAATACTTTTCAGAAAGTAATAATTTAATTCCTGAAATTCAGCATGGTTTTAGAAAAGGTAAAAGTTGCTCTGAAAGCTTTGTCTCTGATTCATGACATTAAACAAGTCAAACTCAGTAATTCTAACATGGTTTGTGTTTTCTTAGATGTTAAAGGTGCTTTCGATAATGTAAATATAGAACAGCTTATTGAAGTTTTATGTGACATTGGCATTCCAGGAAGTACTTTGAAATGGTTATTTGAATTTTTAAGTAATCGAACTATTTTTGTAAAGTACAATAATAAACTGCATGGCCCTAGATTTGCTAATAAAGGAACTATGCAAGGTGCTACTTTGTCGCCCTTGCTGTACAATCTATATACTTCAGAGATTTTGAAATATGTCAATACTGAAATGGTCAACATCTTACAATTTGCAGATGATTTACTATTATATAGTATAAATCAAAATATAGATATAGCTAAACATAACATAAATAATGCTTTAAACCAATTGTATAGATATTATCATAACAAACTTAAATTAGAAGTGAGTCCAGAAAAGAGTTCACTTTTAATATTCAGTAAAGAAAATACAGTAATGAAAATTTATTATAATAACACAGAAATTCCCATTGTTGACCACCATAAATTTTTGGGTGTAGTAATAGATTCACATTTAAAATTTGATAAACATATAGACTATATTAGTAAGAAGGCTATGAAAAGTATAAATATCTTACGCCATTTAGCAGGTACTTACTGGGGATCAGACCCCAAAACTATGAGTATGTTGTATAAGAGCATAGTGAGAAGCCACTTTGACTACAGTAGCTTGGCTTACTTAAATGCTAATAATTCCTACCTCCACAAACTGGATGTAATACAAAACATAGGGTTAAGGCTAATTTGTGGAGCAATGCGCTCTACTCCTATTAACTCATTAGAAGTGGAAACTTGCATACCTCCTTTGTTCCTTAGAAGGCTTCAACTAGCAGAAAGATTCTTTTTAAAGTTAGTAGCTTCAGATAATCCTCTCAACACTAAACTTCACAACATGAGAGAGGCTATGCACTTCATGCCCATGCCTACTATATCTCCTCAGTCACTTCTTTCTGGAACTGAAATTATAACTATTTATAGTCATGTTAAAAGTAAAACGCAAGATGTACATAAATGTAAGAAATGGCCAATTTATGAATGCTCATATAACAGTCTCATAAACTATGATAGAAATAAGTTTCATTTAGATTTAATAAAAAATAAAACAGATTTCTTAGAATTCAAACATAAAAGACCTGATTGTTATTTTATATATACAGACGGATCTAAAAAAGAACAAAATGTAAGAGCAGCCTTTTATGATCCACAAGCCAATTACAGTGAAAGCATTCAGTTAAATAGCAATTTTAGTATTTTTTCTGCAGAAAGCTATGCTATCCTTAAATGTCTAATGTATATAACTAGTAGTGTAAGTAATGTAAATATTGTTTTAGCCACTGATGCTAAAAGCGTTTTAAGTTCATTGTTTTATGGACTTCGGTCCTACAAAACTAACTACATTTTATTTAAAATATGTACTCTCACAGAAAATTTACACAACAGGGGCATTAATATAGAATTTATATGGGTTCCCTCCCACAGTGGTATAGATGGTAATGAGATTGCTGATACTATAACACATACAGATTCTAATCGAGATGATAGTCAATCACAGCGAGTACCATTCTCCGATTACTATGTTTACTTCAAAACCAATTTGCGAAAGCTTTGGAAAGAGCACTGGGACACTACAGTTGAGACCAAAGGAAAGTGGTATGCTGAGGTGCAGAAAAACTTACCAATAAGACCGTGGTATGATAAACTTGACGCAAAAAGAAGCCGGAAATTCATAACGATTATATCAAGAATGCGGCTTGGTCATTGCCTTGTTCCTACACATCTCCATCGAATCAATATCTATCAGAACAGTCACTGTAAGCATTGTCCTGAGGAATCTTCCGATTTGCAACATCTTGTTTTCTGTTGCCCAAAATTCAACAACCAGCGACAGCTACTCTTCCAAGAAATAACTGACACTGACAATAGTGAGAGTGATAGTGACAGTACTCGTCCAGCAATACATAATAATTTACCCCGCCACGTCAAAGATTTATTAAATAGACCGCTGTTTTTTGTTCATCTCTTTAAATTCATTACAACAACAATAGAAAAAATTTAGCTTAATTTGTTTGTTTATTTGTATAAGTTTAGTCATTTATTTTAGAAATTAACTTTAATTTTAATATTCATTGTTATCCCTCGTATTATTGTCTGTATAGTTTGTAAGATTCCATTTTTTGTTGCTTTTGTATTAGGGTTTATATTATAATGTATACGGCTAAAGGACTTTGAATCCAGGTCAGAAATAAATTAAAAAAAAAAAAAAAATACGTCAATTTTTCAAAACACAACGTATCTTTCAAACTTCCAGCCACTTTCGACCTATTTTTTGGTACTTATTTGTGAATTAATGTAGAACTTTGTTTGCATTGAATATGTCCGTGATCGAAGAAGAAGTCGTAGTTGCACCGTGGGTTGGTGCAACAAGTTGCAAAAATACATTGTCAGTGATAGTTCTCTCATCGAATGTTGATATCATTGTAAAAATATCAGAAGCCCTCATAGAAGTTCACAACAAAGGGAATTTTTGCTGGAAACTAATTGTATTACGATCGTTTGATCTGGAAGAAGTCGTTACACAGTCTGCTCGGATCGGAAAGATCGGTATAGACTTTGTTATTTTAGCTATTGACACGAGTAGAATGTTTTGTTTGGAATGGGCGAAGAAAGTGTTAGTGCAAGTGCATTCGGATTTAAAACTTCGTCGTGTGGTGCTTGTGAATGCTGGTGGACTACCTGTGAACGCTATGGAGATCAGTGCTAGTGATCTGATAAATTTTCAAAACGAAATGAAGCTGGACATTATTACTGCTAACGTATTTGATGCGGACAATGCTACATTCTTGGCTCGCAGGTTACTTAAGTACATTCAAGTATCTGTTGGTCTTAAGACTGGAATCCCCAATCTAAATGTATGAAACAATTATATTGTATTTTACTGTAATGTGTAATTATGTTGTGTTAAGTTATATAGTTAGCCTGAGCAATCAATTTTAAAATCCCAAGTCTCAATACTTAGAATAATTTAGCAAACTTATCTCCAATTCATTACATGATTGTGTAAATAGTAAATAACACTTGATTTAGGTGAAACTATCATTAGTTTAGCGCAGAGATAATGGCCCATCTTACAAGTTGTAGGTTTGAACCCAGCCAGATGCTTCTCCCTTTGAGTGAGTAATTTAATTACCGCTGCTCTCAAAACTTCAAAGGAACACATTGTATGGGGACTGACATTTCCTAGAACCGAAAACTCAAATTGCCAATGACCAACCTTCACTGGGCCTGTAATGAACTACAACCTCTCTCTCTCTCGAAGAGAGACTTATCCCGACAGTGGACACAATCACAGAGGGCCTGTGCTCATCTTAAATTGTGTTCTTACCTTGATTGCAACTTTAATACTAGTGCTTGACTGCAATCCCGCGTGATGGTAAGCAGTGATGCAATCATTGATGGTAAAGCGCGCTAGCTTATTAGAGCCTATTCACTCAGAAAACTGAGTGAATAAGAAGGAAAACAGCAATTGAGCGAGGTGATACAATGTTAAACCAAACAACACTACCAATGATGCTGCGCCAGAGGGAGCTTGTATTAAAAGTTGTGATCATAATAATAATATTATACATAATCATTTTATAAAGTTAAGAAGAATTGGGACCTTTAGTAAGGTTCATACACAAACTCACGGCACAATACTCTGTCAGCAGTAAGGTAATTCTATTTTTATTGTTCCATTATATAAATTGTAAGTAAAATAACCTTAGACTTAAGTACCAACTACTTTGTATAATCTTCAAATATATGACATCTACACAGCTGAACTTGGGACTACAATTTACTTGATAACTTATTTTGTATAACACAATGATCAAAAACAATTGAAATGAAAGCTAGTGGTGGGAATAGCCATGGAATTGATTTCAATGTAAGGGATTGTCATAGTGAAGTAGACAGTGCGCCACGAAATTGCCAAGAGAATTAGTAGTCGGGAATTGCGCACGCACAATCTCATAAATTTTTACATGCTCGAAATCCCCCACTACAAAATCTCTTGCCAACTTACGTGCCGCCACTGTATACACTTGATAGTGTGTGTTGTGATTTACACATCAGTGTAGCAATCTAACGTCCGTATTCCAGAAGGAAACTCAAGCATTGATCTCTGCTTAAGCATTACTTAAAACTAGTTTCAACCAATCAAAAGGCTTGAAACGAGACTTAAGTAGAGCTTGAGTTTTGAGTGACGTTCTGTAATACGGACCTAAGTGAATGGAAAGAATTGTTCAAGTGTAAAGTTACCTTTAATTATGTTCTCATAACAGAAAGTAAACATGAACATACCTTTTGCCTTCTGTCTCCTTGATAAAAGACATTGAATGAATAAAACATGTTTTACACATTTTGAATCATTTATTATACTTTGATTGTACTACAAAATAATAGGAAGTTCTCTACAGTTACAATTATATTATATATTACATAAATAATAAAACAATTGCAGCAGTCCTCACTTGTGTAGCAACCTCACAATATTCACGTAGCCACACACTACAGGTAGTTGTATGAAAACAAAAATAAACTATAGGGCTGTGCGGTTATAATGGATATAACATGTCCTTAACTAATTGAAATACTGCTCATTTATTAACATAACTGTTTTATAGTATAAATAACATTTTAAGCATAGAAAACTCCAGAAAATAATCCAAAATTATAAAAAACAGCATTCGTCATTTAAAAGAAATGTGAAGTTCACAAATTCAAAATGCACTACAATTTCCATGTTACACTAATGTATTCTAATATATATAGCTATAGATTGTTGCAGCTAACATTAAAGTCACCCTGGTGACTTGTTTAAATAAAACGTATACAAAAATTTAATATTAGGCAATATCACAACTAAACCGCCTTGGCAGGCAAATAAATACAGTCACATAGACATCACTTCAATAATCCCACCGTGATGTGCAAGAAGTAAATAAAATAGCAAACAAAAAGACAGTTATACTGCACTATTATTTCAGTGAGAGTCCACAATTTTGGATAAATGAATTGCTAAAGCCCAAATTAAAGATTCAAACATTACGAGTTCTGAACTAACTACATTTTCACTAATATTAAATAAATTTTGTGAGTTTTTGAAAACATATAAATGTTCCAATTCACTTAATTGTAATATGGAATATTTTCATACAATCAAATGGAAATGATGTATTTAGAAACAAATACATTTATCCGAGGCCAAATATGGGGACTAATAACTATGATAACACCTTCTCACAAAGCATTTTCTACTTCCTTCTAGTACAATTTGTATCAACTTAAATTACACTTAATAGTCATTAAGGGAATAAAATATATTTTAAACAGATCGGGTTTAAAAATTGAGATTGTCACCATAGCAAAATATGTGATAACTTCACGAAAATAACATCTCTCTAATCTTTAAAATTGAACATCAATGTTACTAATGGTTAATGTGTAGAGTTCATAATCATGTATTCCAGTTACTAATCTAACAATAGAAAATATTGATTAAATATATGTATAAACCAATGAATAAAATTCATTTTAGTTTAGATTGGTGTTGCAGTAACTATACATAGAGTAATATATTATCACTATATTGTTACATAGTGGGTGCTTGTCACAGATTAGCAAACAAATGAAGTGCATTCTATGAATCCTTAATTCATTCAGTTCCCAAACAGTATAAATCACAATCTGAATCTTCTTAAAGGATATTGCAATCCATTACAGCACATGTATAGAAAAAAATAATAATCCTCAATGTAAATAATGCAATGGATGTCCGTTATATTGCCGAAATGAAAGCCATTGCTATTGCGAGCATGTTACACAATTATTCAACTGAATAATTATTTTGTTATAATTATAACGCGTAAGTTACAGATAGGAATGTGTGTTAGCACTTCATTTACTTACTATGCCTATTAGGTGTGGTCATACAGTTCCGTGCGCATGTCGCGGTCACTACTATGTTAGACACACAGAAGTTTTCTAACTACCAACATATAACTTATCACTAATTTCCTGTACTGAGAGATATAGTTAATATTTATGAAGCTGACACCTGAAGCATCCTATGATAGCATCCATACAATCACATTCTGTATTTCATTACACTAACTTGGATAGTTATAAATTACGTGTAATAATTAACTCTTCCACACAGTCTCAATGTATTCTGGGCCGTTTCGATTGGCTAGCATTACTGCTCCGCAAATTTCGACGCAAAGGCAGAATATTTGCTTGTAGTCTGTGTGTGTGCACTAGCAGTTCTTAAAGTTGCCTAATGAAATGAATTTGTCATGTTTTTATATTTGGAATGAATAGATTAATGGATGATCAATGAATAAGTATTAAGAACGCATTTCCGGTAGCCTTCTTAGGATGCTTCGTTTGTTCCATAGTTCCTACGTCATCCTCACACATAGTGTCAGAAAGTAGAATGTTATTAACTCTCGCAAGCACAAGTGTCACATTTCAAGTTTGAGCACAACTATCTATACGAAGCTTAAAATATGACCAAACTTGTGCGCCTTATCATTTTTACTAATCTATGCCTTAGGCTTCCGCTGTTGTTGAGTTTAACGAAATGGAGTTTCATTGATATGTGGACACCACTGGTCCTCGTTAGGAAATCATATGGAGAGTATACTGCTAAGGTCTAAAAGGGTCTGAACTACAAATAAAATACTGAGATTCTTGATATGTAGCATTAAGAGCGCAAGCCTCAAGGCGAAAAGCTACATATATGGAGCTAACACTCCAAAATATCACTGTATTTTGGCCAGATGATCACCTATAGTGCAGAAGCTGCGGACTCAACTGGAGGCTGAAATCCCTGTACTCAGCTACTCCTACTGTTCCAGCGACCAGCCAATCCGCGACGTTCACACCCCACTCCATATAGCAGTGTAGCACCTATTATCGTTCACTGTACACTTCGGTCCACTTTGCACCTCTCTCACTATCTGTTGGCAACCAGGTAAATGTTGAGTTAATTCAATGCAAAGAACAAGAAATTGAACTATACAGAAATGTAATATGTAAATCTCCATTACCACGGACAATTCAGGAAAGAAAGTTTTTATTTTGCACTTGTCAACCTGGATGCTGATCTCAATGTAGTTGGCAAACAATGCAATTTTGTTTACTTGTACCCACAATTTAGGTTTATAAACCAAATTTCTGAACCAATTTTGATAAAAAATCCTATGGGAACTGGGAGAACAGCTCTCCACACAAAGACAGAGTTTAATTATCATGAATTTTCATTACGAAGACTCGATCATCGATATCGACCTCGTTTGACTCGCTTCAAGGTTGTAAGAACTCTCAACCAATGAGAGCGACAAACGCGGTCGCTGCGTACATGATCGAGTCTTGAAATGAAAACTCATGGTAGCCACCATAGCCCAGTGTCGGCAACAACAAAAAAAAAGATTGAAATCGAGTGGATTAATGAGTTATAGTTAATCGTCCATTTATCGCGCACTTCTTCTTCAGCCTATAGATGTCCACTGCTGGACAAAGGCCTCCCCCAAGGCCTTCCACGCTGACCGGTCTTGTGCTGCCCGCATCCATCGGCTTCCCGCGACATTCACCAGGTCATTGGTCTACCTTGTTGTGGGCCTCCCTACGCTACTGCGTCTTCCAGTACGTGGCCGCCACTCCACACGCACTTAATGCGAATGTAAGACATACCGTTTTTCTTATGGATGGAATTGTCAGAACTGGACAAATATAAAATGGTGGGACCATAAGGAAAAAAACAGCTTTCAAATAAAAAAGAATCATTAAAATCTGTTGAACCAGTCAAAAATTCTGAGGTAACAAACAAAGACATACAGTCGAATTCAGAACCTCTTCCTTTTTTAAAGTCTGTTGACAAAAAAGTGGTGGTGGGGGGTGTAGGCAATTTAATGTACGTTTGCTTAAAATGTGGTGAGAGGGGGGGGGATATAATGCACGTTTACTTATAGCAATTTCGAAATAGGAGCAAGTGTTGGACGAATGGGATACGTACGGGTGTACTAGTCGGAGTCCAGGTTGACGACGTCCTGCGAGGCGGCGGGCGCATGTCGCGGCGCGAGCGGCGGACGCCCCCGGGGTCTTGACCCTCCCATCATGATCTCACGCGCACGTTGCTGCTGCAGCGCCATGGCCACGGGGTCGCGGCTGCCGAGCCCGCCCGCGTAGAACTTCGCACCCATTTGCTGTTGTTAGTTACGTAAAGTTCACATGACAAGCGCTTGACGCGCTCTTTGCTTATGTGCGGTTACGGTGTCATTAGGGACGCCATATTATAAATTTGTAAACACGCATTAGCAAAACGCGCGTCAAGCGCTTGTCATCTGATTGTTAACATTGATTATAAAACTGAACAGAAATAAACTGAAATCAGAAAGGCATTTCAGAACATGTTCTATTGAGATTTGAAGGTGACAATGCATCCAGCAACGGTGTTCAAACATGCCTATTAGTCACAATAATACAATATAGTATACAACGTGTAACAAAAAGGGTATATACATACCAAGGGCATGGCATCTTTAGATGATATCAAACTATATCGGAAGGGTTTCAACTCAAAATAAAATACTCAAAAAAATGGTACAAGATTTTCGGTTTCGTGTGTTTCTAAAAATCAAATCATAACAAACGTGACAGCACATCACATATGTTAATAACTACTCGTTACCCGTCACGTTACTTGCTAAAATCCGATAAATATCTTCAATATCTCTGTGCGACTAGTATGATAGTAGCCTATCACAGGCGGTGTTTTTCCTCATAACTTCCTAACATAAAGAGATAGGATTAAAAAACCCTTCCAATATCGTTTGATATCATGTAAAGATGCCATGCCTTTGTTATGGATATACCCTTTATGTTACACGTTGTATAATAAACATTGTATAGAACAAAATCCTGGAGTAGGTCACTATTATTTATAAGGTTAAGCTTTTAACTTCTGTTTTCAATTTTAGTAAAGGACAGCTGTTTTTATTTTTTGTTTGTGGGCCAGTTCTAGACCTCAACCTCGCCCAATTGATAACGTTGAATGGGCTACCGATAGAACGAGCCAAGAAAATGCCTGTTCAATCATGTTTTGAATGCTGCCATGGTATATGCTCAACCCAGGCTTTTCCGTGCATATTCACACACCGGGCGCTGTACACTCACATTCTGCTGCATGAGCTGCTGCAGCCGCATCTGGTTCTGTTGCTGCTGCTGACGCTGCCACGGCGGCTCGTACTGCATCCCCGACGTGCCGCCCATGCCACCTGCTGCGGCTGGAATATACTACTTGTTATTAATTGTTCATGGGTAATGTAAGTCTCACTTGCTAATTATTCTAAGGCGAATGGAATCATCTGTCTGGGTAGGTTTCCAATATAACTAAATGAAACTGAATAGTATTTGACATTAATACTGTTGTTCCAGCGACATGAGGAAAAGTAGACATGACAGTGGGACCTGCCCCCTAATCGGCGAACACATTTTTGTCAAATGATTGCAACTAGTTGGGATCGTTTGGACCAAACGGACCAATGGGCGGGCCGAACGATCCCAACTGATCCCAACTAGTCGCAATCATTTGACAAAAATGTGTTCGCCGATTAGGGGGCTGCTTAACCTACTTTCTGAGGCCCAAAGTGGTCTGGATATGAAGATAGACATCCACCAAAATGCAAACATGTTACATTGTATAATACAAAACTCACCTTGACTCATAGCAGGGTTCATCATACCGTGATTCATCATCCCTGGTTGAGCGTACTTGTATATTTCACTCATTTTCTGCATCAGCTATAACATAAAAACAATTAGACGTCAACAGAGGTTCTGCAATAACAATAATAATAGGCGTCACTACAAAATAATGAAAATGACATGCTTTTAAAATAAAGTATAAATGTCTATCGGCGTCTGGACTAGGCGTATACATCTAATAAACAAGGGATATAAAATAAATCGACATAGAACTTACGCCAAAGTCATATCCACCGAACATCTAAACAGATAAATGTTATAATGTGAATAAGTTGATAATATTGGTTATATTACTTATTCATACACTTACAAATAAATCAGTCAGTATGTAGTTGTAAAAAAAGAAATACGCCAACCAAGAATGTTGAAATTAAGAAAAAACAAAATGGTCTTTGCTTTTTGACAAATAAAGCTATGAAAATGATGATGATATTATTATAAGTCACAAGTAGTGGTTAAAATGTCAGCCTCACAAGTATCAGTGTGCGGGTTTGATTCCAGGTCAGGCAAGTACCAATGTAACTTTTCTAAGTTATATGTACTTTCTATCTTGGACACCAATGACTGATTAAAAGGTGAAGGAAAACATCTTGAGGAAACCAGGACTTTAAGATGCGTATTCCAGAAGGAAACTCAAGCATTGATCTCTGCTTAAACATAGCTTAAAACTAGTTTCAACCAATCAAATGGCTCGAAACGAGACTTAAGTAGAGCTTGAGTTTTGAATGACGTTCTGTAATATGGACCTTAGTCTAAAATCGCCAACCCGCATTGAGCAATCAAGGCTATTATGCACAATCCTTCTCTGTATGAGAGGAGACCTGTGCCCAGTAGTGGGACGATAAAAAAGGTTGATGATGATTATTGTATTTAATTATATCACAACCAACCATGTTCTATGTTCATCACAACGTTAACGCGAATGTACGATTATACAGTATGTTAACTAACAGAGGGCGTTCCCGTTAACCCGAAATAGTATAGCATACATACATGCTAAAAAAAATATTTCCATTCGAAAACAATGTTTTAAAATTTTTTCTAATAAGAAAATATTCAATAAAAATTTTAAATGGATATGTAAAAGAAACACACTGTACACGCGTACATGAAAGACGGCAACGTCGCAATTTATTTATACATGACGACTACTATTTTGATTTAAAACAGGAGGTTTCAAATTTATTTCCAATTAGAATTTTTTTTTATTCGGATTTTTTTATGCTTATTTTTCTATGCTGATATTTTTATTTTAATCTATTAATGATATATATTAACGAGTTTAAGGGAACGCCCTCTGTTATTTAACATACTGTATAATCATCTTCGTGTATTTCCAATTATATATTAAACTGTGTTATGTTGCCAATAAAACTGAAATTTAGCGTCGGAAATTGCAAGTTCGCTAGGTGTGCCAATGTTGGTCTTGTTAATATGAATCATATCTGTCCTCACCCCTGGGTTAGAGTTGTATATGAGCGGCAACATGTCCCGGATCTGGTTGTCGTTGATGTTGGGCATGTCCTTGCGCAGCATGGCCGCCAGCGCCGCGTACGCGAGCTGCTGCTGTTGCTGTACTAAGATTCCGGGCACTAGAAAAAGACAAAGTGATAATAGAAAACTCTAGAAGCTCTAACAAAATTTTGACAGCATTTAGCAACAAAATGATATTAAAACCTATAATATTATAGTATTCAATGCATATTGTAGAATCAAGTTACAGGTCAGCCAATATAATAGCTAACAATTGATAGTTCAACATATATAGTAATTAAGGCCAACTTGTCTTCCGGATTCTTGTCAACCGGATGGCCCAGTATCGGTCATGTATTACTAGTAAATGCGTAACTTGCATTAGGGTGGAACAGCATCAATTACGTTATGGGACAGATAAATGAAGTAGTTGATTAGCAATATCCTTCAAATGGAATGTATTATGCAATTAGAGTGCAGATTTGTATAAATTACAGCGGCCGCCCGCGACTTCGCGCGAATTTTATATAAAATTCGCTCCTATTGGTTGCAGCGTGATGTTATATAGCCTAAAGCCTTCCTGGACTAGTGGGCTATCCAACGCAAAAAGATTTTTTCTAAACGGAGCAGTAATTCCTGAGATTAGCGCGTTCAAACAAACTCTTCAGCTATATATATTAGTATAGATTATGTAATTATGTATCTTACTCATTCCATTAGGCCAGGCGGACGGGAAAGGTGCAGGTGGCGGTTTGTTCTTCTCGTTCTCAAAGTCCTCCCAAGCCGCCTTGCGTTCTTCCTCGCTTAGAGTCTCCTCTTCTTTATTCTCGAGAAGGGAGTCATGTTCGTGGTACTTGTAGATCTGTGGGAGATTATGTGAAGTTGAAGTACAGTCTTAATGTTAGGGCGAGTCTGAAGTGCGGTACTCGCTCGCACAGTACCTCACCCCTCTCCCCGGCTGACAGGTCAATTTGTTAACGAATGCCATAGAGTTTGAATCGGATAAACTGGTTTTGAAATTTTCTTTAAGAGTACATTGACTTGACATACGAAAGGATGTCTTATTTAGAATCTGAATATTGGCTAAACGTCTATTAACAGGTACCACAACAGTTGTTGTAGCTTCTTGCAATTGTGTTACGTTGTGTGCCCGGCAGCTAGTGCGCGGTGTCACTGATAGTTTCGACTTTGCCTTGTTGTGGTCGGAATCGTCTAGACAATTGATTTTGATGGCCTAATGCGGTCCGTGTTTGGGTTAGGATTGCGGGTTGGTTAAAAAAGAAACCGTGGCCCTGGCCGTCACACAGGCAAGTGAAGAAACACAGGTGGGTTTTAGTCAATAAAAGTCTGACACACCCTTCTTCTCCGCCCAGAGCGGGAGAAGTCATTTAATGATTTCCCATCTTTACAATTTCATACAAATAAGCGATCGGCCATGTTAGCCATGTATTGTTGTTGCTTTGAAGCATTCCATGAATGCAAACACAACAAATTTGTTTTACAGGACTCTTCAGAAATCCTTATAAACAAATAGCTGCTCTTAAATACCTGTGCCTCATGTTCCCGCAGCATTTCAGCAAACAGCCTGTCCTTGGGCAGCGTGGGCAAGGGCCGCGGCTCTTCGGGCCGCGCCTCGAACATATACAACTCGGCCAGATCGTTCTCTGCGTAGTGTCTGTCTATCTGTTGTTCGTCGATGACACGTTTGGAGATAGCTTGCTTCGTTACTTGGCGCTCGTAGATTTTTTCCTCCATTGTGCCCTGTAGGTTCGAAATAATACGGCAAATTGAAAACTGTCATGGGGAAAAAGATTAAAATGCTGCTTCAAGCCAAGTAAAATGTCATGTATTTTATCTATAAAATTTATACATAACTCGCTTTCCACCCGCGTGGAGTTCGGTTATATCGCGCTTTTTAGATTTCCCTCGGGAATATCAAATTTTCCGGGATAAAAAGTACCCTATTATTTAATCCGGACTTCACGTCTGCAAAATTTCAAAGCAATCGATTCAGTAGTTACGGCGTGAAAGCGAAACAAACAAACAAACTCACTTTCGCATTTATAATATTAGTAAGGATTATGACTAATATATTTGGTAATAATTTTAGATCAGTGTTGGCCCAGTGCTAACGGTCACAATTTAAAGAGTTGTAGGTCGTAGGTTCGAACCCAGACAGACGCTTTACTTTGTGTAAATAATTGCTTCAACACTGCTATCAAATTGGTGTGAAGGAAAACGTGAGGAAATCAGCATGCCCCAGATACAAAAATTGGCCATGTGACATGTACCAATGCGCACTGGGCCGTGTGGAGGTATATGGCCAACTTCCTGTCTCTGAGACTTCTCCTTCCTTCCTTCTTCTTCTTTGAGGCTTGGAGACAGGCCTTCGCCTGTCTCCAAGCAGTGTGAACATTTTGGCTGATTATGTATATATTTTACAGTTTGTTGCATTATACTGTCTGACAAGACTAAGTATCTGTTCCTGAGAGTAAAGTGTTGTGACCTAATCACACTGCTTCAAGAATAATCACTTTAACCAGAATTCCTAACCAGTTTAGTAAATCCTAAATAATAAAGTTAACCTACCATAGCCAAAAATCGGTACACATAGCAAGGTTTCTTCTGCCCGAAGCGGTAGACTCTGAATATACTCTGCACATCGTGTGAAGGGTTCCACGACACGTCGAAGATCACTACACGGTTGGCAGCGACCAGGTTGATGCCCAGACCGCCCGCGCGCGTTGATATCAGGAATAATCTGTGACAAACACACATTTTAAATTGAATCACTCACAGAAAAAGGATATGAATAGATAGAAGTCTAGCGGCTTCTGCGGACAAATACCACAGAACAGCATAAGAGCATGCTAGGAGTAGCGAAGCACTATTTTATAATATAAATATATGTAGGTTTAGGTTAAGGTATTTATGTATGGGCCTGCGTCGTCTGAAATAAATAAATAAATATCGACTGTCTTTTATATTCAATTTTAGCAAGTTTTCTTGAAATACTAGTATAATCCGGTGTGAAAAGCTGTATATACAACGTTATTTTTTCTTTATTTCTTCAGAATAAGCAACTGAATCAATTCCAATCATTTTCATACCATATTATATTTTTCCCAAATACATTAAGAATATGTTGCAGTTTGGTTACCGAGTGCGCCACATAGCTAACGGATCTACCGTTAGCTGCGTGGCGATAGATCACGTCTGCGCAACAGCTGACGACAGAGGTCAACGCACCGCTCGCCCGCCCAAACGGAACATTGACCATATTTTTGTTGGGACAACCAAGTAGGATAACAAGCTCATGACTTTGTGGTTTATCATGATATCTTTTGTAAATCTTGTACATAGATACTTTACATAAAAATACTGGACACGTGTTTAGAGTTTCGCATAAACAGAAAATAATGTTGTATATGCTGTCTTACTAGCAACACAATTGTCCATAACCCCATGAAAATTTAAGTTAAAAATAATAAGTTCATGTTTACAAACACAATGCTCATCTCCTACATCTGCTTCCTTGGTCGTCGACGACATCCTCATTTACACTCTTGTTTATAAACTATGTTAAATATGATTGTTATCCTAACCTCGCTCTCGGGTTGTCTTCTCTGTTGAAGTTCTTGCACCAGATGGATCTGTTCTCACATGACGTGGAGCCGTCCAGCCGGAAGTAATCCACGCCCGGTGACCACGAACCTTTTCATCACATTCACATATTAATTAATCTGGCACCTTTCCTTGACGTTCACAAATGAATCATTATGCCTTTTATGAATTAAGAACAAAAAAAGTTGCAGTAAATAACATAGCAGCTAACAAATAAGCAAGTTTAAAATTGTTACTAACAAAATGAGTCACTGATACTCGAATAATTAAAAAAATATTATTATTATTAAATAAGAAGTTCAACGTTAAATGTTACAAGTCACAACATCACTACTTGTTTCTTTTTTTTATATATATGTTTTAAGTTAGATTTAAAAGCAAATTTTTAGACTTATAATATGTAATGCCGTGTCATGTTCCTTGGGTGGGTTTAAACACAAATCTTACATACAAAAATCACCATAATTATTGATTTTTGTTTAGCTGTAACTGCTGCACGAGCGGCCAAATTGAGTGACGATAATGTCCTTACCAACATGTCCTCCCAGTTTTTCGTCGATGCGTCCCTCTTGCGTGGCCTCGTCAACTTTACCCAGGAAGTGTTCTATCAGATCTAGTGAGTACAGCGACTGCGAGAACACCAACCTGTAGACAAGGAAATATTAATGATTGATTAAAAAGTTCAAATCATTTACTATTAGAAGACACGATAAATTGCACCCTAACACACTATTGCTATCCTGCCAATTTGACTCATTTTCCTTATCAACTGCACCATAATGTTTGAAAAACGTACGTATTTACGATCTTGAGCAACGTAAATAACGCAATCAATGTTATTGATTGTCAAAATACAACCCACAGACAGAATAGAATAGAATACTCTCTATTACATGGGCGTAGCGAGGTGGAGGCAGGGGGGGGCAGCTGCCCCCCGCCTAGCAGGCGGGCGGGCTGGTGAACTGAGCGAACTTTATTTCACCTCTTTATAGAAATTTTTTTTCTAAGTATATCTTGGACACCAATGACTGAAGGTGAAGGAAAACATCTTGAGGAAACCTGGACTTTAAGTCTGAAATCGCCAACCCGCATTGAGCAAGCGTGGTGATTACGCTCAATCCTTCTCTGTACGAGAGGAGACCTGTGCCCAGCAGTGGGACGACTAAAGGTCGATGATGATGATGATAGAAATTTATTGAGCTAAGCTAGGTCATACTCTTAAATATGGTAAAACTATTGTTATCTTTCGCCTCGCTAACAAAGTTTAGTGTTATATCTATGGTTTGATTGAGTTTAGCCAGGCTAGCGCAACTTAGAACAAAAAAATAGAAGTATGAAACGCATGGAAATTTTAATGGCGGCAGAACCTGTCGAAGTAGGGAAGTCAGTACACATTCAAATGTTTGCTATGACATCTCTGATTTTCTTGTTTTAGCCGTATAATACCGCGGCCATCTTTGCAAGCGATTCGTCACCGTCAACGTCAAAAAGTAAAATTATGTCAACGTCCTGGTTAATTACGAGTTATCTGTTGTTGTTTGAATCTGCTGTTTCAAATTAAGTTATTTATGTAATTTTCGTATCTTACACTTACCCTAAACTAAACCTACCCTACCCCTATGTATGCGTTATTCTGGGTCTTCAGCTACCTACATACCTACTAAATTTCATCGTAATCTGTTCAGTAGCTTTTGCGAGAAAGAGGTAACAAACATCTATCCATCCACACTCACAAACTTTCGCATTTATACCTAATGTATGAAAAAATCAATTCAGTCTAGGATTTTCTCAACCTGACCATAATCATTCATCATCATCATCATTGACATGAATCCATACTAATATTACAAATGCAAAAGTAACTCTCTCTCTCTCTCTCTGTCTGTTACGCTTTCCCGCTTAAACCTCAACCGATTTTGATGAAATTTGGCACAGACAATCTTTAGACCCTGAGAAAGGACATTCCTGAAAGGGATATTCCCGTGGGAAATCTAAAAAGCGCGATAAAACAAGTGAAGGCACGTATAGTGAAGATGGAGATTACTAAACAAACTGCTAACTTTAGTTTAGCTAAAACTCACAGTTTATCCCCGATAGCCTCACACTGGCGCAGTATGTCAAACAGCAGCACAAGCTTGTGTGAGTTTCTCATGTCGTCCAGTTCCTCCTCTTCCACCAACTTGATCCACCACTCTGTCGGGTTCTCGTTACGAACTTCCACTACCTCGGCGACATCGGCGTCATCATCTTCAGCATCCACTGGTGATCAAAACAAAAAGATATAGAAGCTGAACTGGATGTATTTTAAGACATTCCTTTGACAAGCTAGCATAAGGCGTAGCTCGTAAAAAGAAGTTAGAGCATAATAAACTTAACATAAGACATAATTCACATTCAGACAAGAGTAAATTCATCTGTTAAGTATTCATAACTTTTGAACAGACAGCTGTGCTGCTGGGGAGTTTGTTCCACTACTTCTTCTTCCCAGCGACAGCACTAGAAAGTGTCGATGGGTGGGTGTTTTGGGGGACTATCTGATGTAATATTGGTGTTCAAGAAGTGCTGATTCTCAGCCTAATTTAAATGACTTTTGATTTTGATTAAATAAAAAATAACATTATTATTGTTTTTTTTTTTTTTTTAAATCGTTGCCCCACACCAGGAATTACTCCTGTATCGTGAGTGCGTTTACAAACATATAATACTCACAAACAGCCAGACCCTGAACAACTACTTATACATATATTATACAAATATTTTTTCCGTTCGGGAATCGAACCAGCGACACGCAGCGCAGCAGTCAGTAGCTTAACCACTGCGGTAACCGTGCAATAATTAACCACGTAATATTTTAGTCCGACTTTCAAAATGGAGCGAGCCCACGAACTTACTACCATATGCTTTCAGGGCTGGAAAAATTTAATCTCAAATATATATATACAGTATGTTAAATAACAGAGGGTGTTCCCTTAAACTCGTTAATATATATCATTAATAGATTAAAATAAAAATATCAGCATAGAAAAATAAGCATAAAAAAATCCGAATAAAAAAAAATTCTAATTGGAAATAAATTTGAAACCTCCTGTTTTAAATCAAAATAGTAGTCGTCATGTATAAATAAATTGCGACGTTGTCGTCTTTCATGTTCGCGTGTACAGTGTGTTTCTTTTACATGTCAATTTAAAATTTTTATTGAATATTTTCATATTGGAAAAAATTTTAAAACATTTTGTTTTCGAATGGAAATATTTTTTTTAGCATCTATGTATGCTATACTATTTCGGGTTAACGGGAACGCCCTCTGTTAGTTAACATACTGTATATATATATCACAAAATCTCATAACTTCTTGCACTTTGTCAATAGTTTATGAGTGAATAAGATAACCACTCTGGCAAAACCAACATCTTATTTAGTTAAGTAGTACAACTACTTCCTTAACTCATAAGCACCCTAGAGGTTAGCCTTGGGAATGAACTTCTTAAAGCTGCAATAACTCTATCAGACGCCTCTAAAAGAGTTCAAAGACTTAAAGCTAAGAAAATAATAGAGAAGCATACTAAAAGCTGGTTAGACATTACCGTTACCTGGGTTGGCCCGGGTCCCCCGCCGGGAGCCAACCTTAGATTCCTTATCCTTGCCCTTGTTCTTCTTAGCTTTGCTTTTCTTCTTGGCCTTCTTTCGGCTGTCATCGCTCATATCTGACAGTTCGTCTGAGGACTCTTCTGTTGAAGTTTCCTGTGGAAGCAATGTTAACAACATCGTGATTATTACTGGAATATAACAGGTTGAGTATTCAATTGTTCCGGGTGTAATACACCGTATAGTAGCACCAGTAAAGTGATCGCAAAACTCTGCAACTTTTTACAATTCGTGGTGCCTGAATATGTAGTATGTAGTTGCAAAATACTAATACACAAAATAAGAATCGCCATATATTATTTCTCCAAGGGTCTGAAACCGTTTTCTCCCTTTTTCTCTCTTTCTATCGAACCAATCTGAATGTCCGACCCACCAATCGACAGATATTCGTCCCTGGTACCATGGAATACTATTTTCAAATTATTAGTATAGTGCGAATTTTTCGCACGGGTCAGCTAGTATCTTAAGTTCACTAACTGTTTAGATTTTTTGTTACTTGCTGTGATATCTGTATATATGTATGCTATCAAATATGTAATCACGAACAGTATGCCTAGTATGAGTTTTCACTACAAGAGTCGATAGTCGATATCGAGAGCGTTTGGCGCTCTCATTGGTTGAGAGTTCTTACAACCCTGAAGCAGGCCAGTCGATGAGTCAAACGCGCTCGATATCGATGATCGAGTTTCGTAATGAAAACTCATACCTACTAGGTCTACAGGTGGGGACCTGGTGACCCGTATTACAGGCGTTACTACCTACCACAGGCACCAGCGTTCCACAATAAAAAAAAAAAACGTCCGCTATGTCTTGTGTGTAACAATTTTTTTATACTGTAAAATGCTACAACATTGCCTGTATTTTGACGCTTTTATTCCATAAATTCTTCAGTTTAGAGAAAGTCATATGTGTTTTCAATCACTATTCAAAATTGTACGTTAAGCTATCGGGATACAGTTCATATTAGCCAAAAAAACCTCCTATTAATCACCATAATGCATTTAAAAACGTAGGCAAAGTTACGTTACAAACTGCAACATTGCCTAGCTAGAAATATCATAGACTATTATGGACGCAAACGGGACGATTAGGCGCCTATTTTGCTTATAATTTGTTTTCTATTTTAGACTTTATCTGTCTGTAATTGCAATACATACATATTTTTAACGGTGGTAGGCAAAGTTGAACACTTTTTCCAAAACTCTCATACAACTTTTTGTAGCAATATCAACTGTTACACGAGACTCATAATTAATAAATAAATAAATCAGACTCAAAAATAACAAACTATGCGAGTGACGTTACAAGCTAAGTTAAAAAACGTTTAAGTGGCAGCCCTAATCCTAGACAAAGGTGCGTATTTATTTTCCGAAACCTGCTACAACATTGCCGGCCATGATTTGATCCTTCAAAATAACATTTATAGCAGAAAAACGAGGTAAAAAACATCAAAACCGCTGTTTAACGCTGCTATTCAACTTACTCCAATTGTAAATAAAGGATAAAAACTCTCAAATAAAATTTTTCTAACTAGCCGCTCAAACACGACTACGATCACTGACATAATAATTGAAATTGACAATTTACTGGGTTATTTGAATGAATGATGCATAAATGTGGCAATATATATTACCGACTTGCTGTTAGTAGTACGACAAATTATAAAATCGTTTCTGTACGAGAATTATTTACCATTTTAAGGTTTTAGGCAATGTTGTAAAGTGAAGGCAATGTTGTAGCATTTTACGGTACTTGTTTTGTTTTTTGGCTTGTGATGAGAAAGAAACACTTTTTATTATTTATTGTACGATATATGACACATAACATAAGTAACGCCATCAGTCCATTGATTCTGTAAACACCTCACTGTTAAAACTTAAGTGAAGTCAGTGTGTAAATTGTCAATTAACTAAAACTAGAGATTGGCACTATTCAGGTTCCTAAAACTCTGACATTCAGCAAAAAACGGTAGTAACCGATAACAGTCTACTTGATTGGAATCAATCCAGGGGAAACATGCGACACGGTGACTACATATAGATTAGATTAGTTTAACTTACCTCTGGAGTAGAATCATCATCGATAAAATCTACTAGCGATCCCTCCGAGTCTTCTTCTTCCCTCTCCCTCTGAAACAACGAACTCCAAATATACCTTTGCTCAAGAGTGTGAAAATTAAGAAATGTCAAAACATAGCATTTTGTGTACCTTTTTTTGTTGCATAATTTCGTATCTTTCAGAGTTATATTTGAGTACAAGTGGGTGAGTCCATATTCTCTGCAGTGACTGGAAGTCAGGGAACAGGAATCCTGAGGACTTGCCCGGTAGTGGCCTGCATGGATAAAATAAAATTATATCAAAATGTTGGGCAATGGAGAGCAAAGTGGGCAGCAATAATAAATAAATAAATATACAATATGTAAAGAAAACCCTGTCCGATCCGTGAAGGTATTGTTAGTTATCGATAACTGATTCTACTAATGCCCACAAAGACCGGCTAAAGTTAAAAAAAGTCCCCCTAAAAAAATAAATATCATTTCGCAAAAAGAGGTAACTTAATACATGTGTGCTAAGCAACCCCTTCCACGGGCGGCGAGGGGCAGGGCACGCGGCACCTGTGACGTGGTCGCGTCGCTATCCGCTCATAATAATACCGGTGTTGTCACTTTTTTAAAAATTACCAAATTTCGGGGAAATTGGAATTAATTCCCGGGAAAAAAGGATTATTTCAAAATTCATTAGTATTGTTACTATGATGATTATGTAAAATTTTATATCATATTTGGTCAAGTGATTACCTAACCTTTATTATCCTTAAGGGTCGGACAGGGTTTTCTTTACATATTGTATACAGACAAATCACACAGATTGAGCTAGCTCCAAAGTAAGTTCGAGACTTGTGTTATGGGATATTAACTCAACGATACTTTATTTATAATAGATACCTACATATACAGATAAACATCCAAGACCCAGGCCTATCAGGAAAAGATTGTTTTCCATCATGACCTGGCCGGGGATCGAACCCGAAGCCTCCGCATCGCAGGCAGGCGTGTTGACCGCTGCGCCACGGAGGTCGACAAAATAATCAGTGTGTGGTTATCATTTTAATAGTGATTCTCTATTAAAGTTATAGAAATAATAACATTTAGAACAAAGAGCTTTTAGTTGTAAAATTATAATGAATGTAGGATATTCATCCTAATTTTACAACTAAAAGCTATAACGGCTCACATTGTTTAAGAGCGTGGTCTATATTGATAGCAGCTGGATAATAAATGTGGGTGGAGGATGGCAAAACACAGAAGAGAGAGTATCGGTTGTAATTGGTTAAATTGTTAACCCTCGCAGACAATTGTTGTGAACTAAACGCACATCTCACACACACCCTACTGCCAAACAATAGTAGGTTGTAGGTTCTCAAAAAGACTTACCTTCTCGAGTAATTATCCAAATAGTGCTGGTACAGCTTTATTTGGACATCTGACAGGGTGATAAACAACACATATTCGTGCTTCGGAGGTAGGAAGGGCGCCAGCACCCCATAGTCTCTCCTCTGAAAACAACGAAATATTTTTATATTTTATTATTATTGTAAAAATAATAATGTCGGTCCAGGGTGCAATCGTGTGACACGTTAGCAGTATTAATTGCATTGATTTTCACAGTTCAATCACATTCAATCTGTTATTAAATTAACGCTTTTGAGTGGGTTTTTTGTTTTATACCGCATACATCAAAGGACTGGAACAATTTGCCTGCTATAATCGGACGTGAAGACCGTTCTTCGCTTTCAATCCATACTAATATTATAAATGCGAAAGTAACTCTGTCTGTCTGTTACGCTTTCCCGCTTAAACCTCTCAACCGATTTTGCTGAAATTTGGCACAGACAATCTTCTCTAGTAAGTAGTAATGCAATCGTTGATGATAAAATGCACTACACTACCTTGAACACTTATATTATAACTAGCTTTCCGCCCGCGTGGAGTTCGGTTATATCGCGCTTTTTAGATTTCCCTCGGGAACATCAAATTTTTCCGGGATAAAAGGTAGCCTATGTTCTTTCTCAGGGTTTAAAGATTATCTGTGCCAAATTTCATCAAAATCGGTTGAGAGGTTTAAGCGGGAAAGCGTAACAGACAGACAGACAGACAGACAGACAGAGTTACTTTCGCATTTATAATATTAGTATGGATGTACAGGCACTAACCATATTATCATAACTTTAGGTACTACTTTTTGTTACTAACACAGTAAAAGTAATAATTTTGTTGTATTACGATTAAAATATTGTAAATTCTATGAAGATTCTCTGAAATAAATAGTAATATACGCACAACTCAAAACACATGCCCATGTGGTACACCACTATATTTTTAGTTTAAATCTAGACTTCGACAGTTCATAGGCTAGATATACCTGAACAGCACCATCCAACATTTTATGCAGTACATGGGATCGCCTCTTCATGATCTTGATGTCATTTTCTGTAGAGTCCGTGTACTGTCCATTGGTGATTGGGTTCACGAAACGATTCAAATACTCGTTGTATTTTCCCAGTAGGTTCGGCTTCACGAATTGTACCATGCAGTAATCTGGTAACAAATATAAAACAATAAAGTCAATGACTAATGATAATTTAAGTTCAATGCATCCTTTTCTTTCTACCTTATTAAGAAAAGGACAGGAGATAAATATTAGTTCAGTTCTGTCAACTTATTCCGCGCCTGACGTAAATCCACGTATTTTGAGTCGCCATGTTTTTAATCGCAACTAAACTGTCTACGGAGTATCTTAATTTGACAGGATTATACTAAAATGTTATCTTCTATCCTTTTCTTAATGAAATAGAAGGGAAAAGATGAACTGAAAATTAGTTTAGTTTGTGAACAAGAGAATCGGCACCAATAAAATTGTAAATAGCCACTTTGGATTCAGTGGAGAGACGTGCAAAGGTGCTGATTGGTGACCCTGATCTAACTTTAGTTGGTCTCCAAAGCCTAGAGCACAGGCGTAGAGTAGCCAGCCTGTCGGTTTTCTATAGGATGCATTTCGGGGAGAGTGCGAGGGAATTGCATGATTTAATTCCCCCATCTCCGTTCCCAGCGGACGACCCGTCGTACGGCTGGTTTCAACCCTTACGTTGTTAACACCACTACGATCCGGACGAAGCGTTTCGCCTCCTCCTTTATACCGCGTACATCGAGGGACTGGAACAATTTGCCAGCGGCGGTGTTTCCGTCGGACTACAATTTGAGTGTCTTCAAGGCTAGAGTGAATAGGCTCTTAATAAACTAGTGCGTTTTACCATCAACGATTACGTCACTGCTTACCATCAGGCAGGATTGCGGTCAAGCGCTAGTTTAAAATATATATAAAAAAAAAAAATAATCTTGTATGGATCTTGTTTAATCTATCATCTAGAATTCTAGATGGTGGAACAAGCTTGACTGCTAAAGAAAGTACTTCTTCTTCTTCAGCCTATAGAGGTCCACTGCTGGACAAAGGCCTACCCCAAGGCTTTCTAAATTGGGAGAGTTTGCCATAATCCCCACGTTTGGCAGGCGGGTTGGGGATCGCAGTATTTTGTTATTCCATTGGCGAAGCGCTGCTGCCCGCTTCCCTGGTGAGAGTTACCTTAGTTGCCTCTTACGACACCCATGGGAGGATATGGGATATAATACTAGACGTGTGGAAAAGAATGAGGAAGGCCTTTGCCCTAGAGTAGGATAAAATACGCTAGATATTTAGATTAACTGTAAATAAAATAGGTTATTTTTGTAGAGGGACCAACCGTTGACAGGCGGTTTACTTTGCTGCGTAACCTCCGAGGCATAACGAAAATAGGGTCTTTCTTATTGTTTTGTTTAGAATCGCATTATAAACACAGAAGACGCGTCATTATTCGATATACCAAGAATATTAAAAATACGACTTACATTCTTTCAAGTTATTCTGTAGCGGAGTTCCGGTGAGTACGATGCGGCGCAGTGTCTTCACTCTGTTCATGGACTGCGACAGACTGGTCTTCTCGTTCTTCAACAGATGTCCTTCGTCACACACCACCAAGTCGGGTCCTGCATTGGAATTGTATTTTTTTTTATAATGTAGCTCAGCAGATTTCTATTGACCTGTCATCCGGGGAGAGGAGTGCGGTACTGCGCAGCATGTAGCACTTCAGAGTCGCCATAGTTTTCATCTGGTTATACCACTAGGACAATCTTCTCGTCAAAAATAAACAGGTATAAGAAAAGCTTGACAACATTTTCTTCCGATTCATTCTACTGGAGACCCTAACACCTACTCGTGAGAATGCACACGTTAATTAAATGTAGATGGTGTAGGGACTATGTAGAATGAATGTTGCGTGTCAGCGAATTTGGAAAGCGTGTGTGACGAATGAACTGAGTCGCCAGTTACTGCGCACTGACCGACTAGTGTACGCGTTAGCTTTTAGGAATTTTGAATAAATAAATACATATGTCGATGGATAAATATTGGTTATTTTAATTAAGGTTAGTGCCAGTAACTCATTGGTAGTGTAGGATCCTCTCACTAAAATAAAAGAGGTATCGAGTAAAGTAAAGCAAATTATATTGCGAACACAGGTTCGCACATTAGTGACCGCGACGTGTCAAGTCGAGTCAATCTTTGTTTAGTGTCTGGTAGTAAACAGATTAGAGTGATGAGGATATGGTGTCGTTCCAGACATTCCCTGACTTGTTACCATCAATGTCTCATCATCCGCTGACTTGAAACCATGAGACTTCTGGAATTTCTGATCGTTGTAGGAGGAGAGTTTGCAGAACATCTTGTACGCGCATGTCGCCTCTACCGAACCACTACTGAAACCATCGGTTAGAATTCTATTACTGCATGATCCACTGACCTGGATCCACGAGACTCTCCTGGAAGCTTCGAAGCATCTTCTTCTTGAACTTCTTGTTGTTTTCAGCAGACAGGTTGCGGAACATTTCATAGCCGAGGACGCATACGCCACCGCCTTCAAACCACTGCTGCAGCTGGTACGCACGTTCAGAGTTCTGCTTGTACCTGGGTGGAGTTGTATGGGTTAATTGAATTATACAATATGTAAAGAAAACCCTGTCCGATCCGTAAAGGTATTGTTAGGTATCGATAACTGATTCTACCAATGAATATAAAGACGGGCTAAACTTTAAAAAAAAAACCCCCTAAAAAAAATAAATATTATTTCGCAAATAGAGGTAACTTAATACATGTGCGGTAAGCATCCCCTTCCGCGGGCGGCGGGGGGCAGGGCACGCGGCACCTGTGACGTGGTCGCGTCGCTATCCGCTCATAATAATACCGGTGTTGTCACTTTTTTAAAATTTACCAAATTTCGGGGAAATTGGAATTAATTCCCGGGAAAAAAATTATTTCAAAATTCATTAGTATTGTTACTATGATGATTATGTAAAATTTTATATTTGGTTATGTGTCTACCTAACCTTTATTATCCTTATGGGTCGGACAGGGTTTTCTTTACATATTGTATAGCCCGAGATATTTAATTGATGCTTACATCCGAGCTAACTACTCTGCTTTACATCTCGATTGTGAGGTAAGTAGATAAAAACCGACCTTACAAGAATAAAATATTGTTAATTGCTGCTTCAGCTTCCATTTTCATTGAATCGGGCGTGCAGCTTATATATTCATCACTTGCAGAACTCATTCTTTTTTTCCTAATTAGCAGGTGATTATAAAAAAAATCCCGAAAACAATATTTAAAGTAAGTTTTCTATTCCCGTCTATTTTCATCTTTTTAAAAGTTATTTTTTCAAGAACGTAATTGAGTTTCGCCGTTCTATATTTAAAATTGATGACTATTCTACTCATACGAAGACAAGGATGAACATGTATGATGGTTAGATGTACGAGAACTTTTTGAAATAGTGAAGTTTTTTTTTTTAATTACACACCGCCCTAGGGCTTTTCTTCTTCCTCAGCCTATAGATGTCCACTGCTGGACAAAGGCCTCCCCCAAGGCTTTCCACGATGACCGGTCTTGTGCTGCCCGCATCCATCGGCTTCCCGCGACCTTCACCAGGTCATCGGTCCACCTTGTTGGGGGTCTCCCTACGCTGCGTCTTCCAGTACGTGGCCGCCACTCCAGAACCTTGCTGCCCCATCGGCCATCGGTTCTACGAGCAATGTGCCCTGCCCACTGCCACTTGAGTTTAGCGACTCGCAGAGCTATGTCGGTGACTTTGGTTCTTCTGCGGATCTCCTCATTTCTGATTCTATCACGCAGAGAAACTCCTAGCATAGCTCTTTCCATTGCCCTTTGTGTGACTCTGAGCCTTCGTATGAGGCCCATTGTGAGCGACCACGTTTCAGTTCCGTAAGTCATCACTGGCAACACACACTGGTCAAAGACTTTCGTCTTGAGACACTGTGGTATCTTGGACGACGAGAAGATGTAGCGTAGCTTCCCGAACGCTGCCCAACCGAGCTGGATTCGCCGAGACACCTCTTTCTCGAAGTTGGACCTACCTAGTTGGACTTTCTGTCCCAGGTATATATACTCGTCAACAACTTCGAGTGCAGAGCAACCAACTACAATTGGAGTGGGTGCGACATGAGAGTTCGACATGATCTTCGTCTTATCCATGTTCATTTTTAGACCCACTTGTTGGGAAGCTCTGCTGAGGTCATTGAGCATTTTGCCCAAGTCTTCCAGGGTCTCAGCCCTGACCACGATATCATCTGCGAAACGGAGATTAGTGATGTACTCGCCGTTGATGTTGATGCCAAGTCCTTTCCAGTCCAGGAGCTTGAAGACATCTTCCAACGCAGCAGTGAACAATTTAGGAGATATGACATCTCCTTGTCTCACTCCACGCTGCAGTTGGATCGGTTTCGAGTCCTGATCCTGGAGACGGACTGACATGGTGGCGTTTTTGTACAAACACTTTATCACCTCAATGTATCGATGGTCAATTTGGCACCGCTGGAGAGACTGTAGCACCGCCCAAGTCTCAATCGAATCGAAGGCCTTCTCATAGTCCACAAACGCCAAGCATAGTGGTTTGTTATACTCCTCGGACTTCTGTATAACTTGCCGCAGCGTATGAATGTGGTCTATGGTGCTAAAGCCTTTTCGGAAGCCTGCTTGTTCGGGAGGCTGGAAGTCGTCAAACCTGCGAGCGAGACGATTCGTGATGACCCTAGAAAACAGCTTGTAGACATGGCTCAGGAGGGATATCGGTCTGTAGTTTTTCAGGAGGGTATTGTCACCTTTTTTGAAAAACAAAACCACCACGCTCCTGTGCCACGCCTTAGGCGTTTCGCCTTTAAGAATGACGGAATTAAATAGCTTCTGAAGCGCTTTAAGAACCGGTTTGCCACCCGCTTTCAGAAGCTCAGCCGTAATTCCATCATCTCCAGCCGCCTTATCGTTCTTGAGCTGTTTCAGGGCCATACCAATCTCGTACAGGCTGACGTCCGGGATATCATCGGTGTAGTGTCGGGTTAGTCTGGCTCTAGGATCATTAGCCAGGCTTACAACAGGTGCGTGTATTGATGTGTATAACTCTCCGTAGAATTTCTCGATCTCACCCAAAAGCTCGGGCTTGGAAGTGACGATCCCACCATCCCCAGTCTTCAGCTTCGCAAGTAGACTCTGTCCAACAGACAATTCTCGTGCGAACACTTTGGAGCCTTTGTTCCGCTCGATAGCCTCTTTAATACAATTTGTATTAAATTGGCGTATATCGCGAGTCAGAGACTTTGAGATCTGTCTGTTAAGGCATCTGATGCGCGAAGCGTCATCAGGGGATTTTAAGATCACCTCCCGTCTTTCTTCCATTAGCCGGCGGGTGGGACCGGAGATCTTCTTCTGTCTTTTTGAACGGAGGGTTTTGTAGAACTTAGACCCTTCCGTTTGGAGAGTTTCCACAAACCTGTTGTTGTAGTCGTCCACATCTACGCATTCACCGAGGCATTCGAAGCGGTTTTGTAGTTCGATCTGAAAGCTCTCGGGGTTTTGGAGTTGTGTTGACGCTGGACGGAGCGTAGACTTCATAAGTCGAGAGCGTTCGAGCCTAATGTTGAGGTTCAAGATGCCTCTAACAATACGGTGATCACTCCCGGTTTTTACCGCATGGATCACGGAGACATCGTTGAACACTTGCCTTCTCGTTGACATTATGAAGTCTATCTCGTTTTTGGTCTGACCATCGGGGCTGAGCCAGGTCCACTTGCGGTGCAATGGTTTCCTGAAAAAAGAATTCATCGCAAAGAGTCCTTCCCTTTCCATGAAATCCATTAGCATCTGACCTCTGGGATTCCGATTTCCAACTCCAAATTGCCCCACTTTCGTCTCGTCCGCCTCTCGCATGCCCAGTTTTGCGTTAAAGTCCCCCATGACAACGGTGTAGTGGGTTTTGGAGGAATGTATGGCTCTACTGACGTCCTCATACATGGCCTCCACCTCATCGTCAGAGTGTTTAGACGTCGGGGCGTAGACCTGTATAACCTTTAACGAATATCGTTTTGTTATTTTCAGTACAAGGTACGCCACCCGAGTCGAAAGGCTCCCGACTTTAACCACGTTGTTCAGGAGGGACTTGTGGACAATAAACCCGACACCACCCTGGGACAGCTGGTCGCCTTCCCGGAAATAGAGCAGGTTGCCAGACTTCAGGATTATCGAGTCCTCTCCCTCTCTTCGGACTTCAGATAACCCCACAATGTCCCAGCGCAACCGGCTCAGTTCTTCCTCCAGTTCGATAATCTTTTCATCGGTCCGTAGTGTGCGCGTGTTAAATGTTGCCAGGGCCAAAGGTCGTCGTTTGTGATGGTAGCCGGACCTCTGCCGGAGATTCTTAGCACCCCTTGCTCCGCCGTAACCGAGTCCGCTACCGTAGACTGGAATAGCGGAGCTGCCGGGGACTAGGGGCCTGGGCTGTATCGTGTGCATCATTGGGGGGGTTTGCCATAATCCCCACGCTTGGCAGGCGGGTTGGGGATCGCAGTGATTTGATATTACACAGGAGAAGCGCTGCTGCCCGCTTCCCTGGTGATTTCCCTTAGTCGCCTCTTACGACACCCACGGGAGGATATGGGTTGGTACAATTCTAGGCCCGGTACCACACGGGGCTAAGGGCTAGGGGGGCTAGGGCTTTTCTAGCTACATTATAACCCTAAAGCGCTAATTGGTCACCTAAAAGCCCCATTTGGGGGTAATAAGGACCTCCTTATGGTGACCAATTAGCGCTTTAGTAACGTAGCTAGAAACCATCCATTCTCCATCCATTCTGTAAGTAGGTACTTACAGAATATGAGAGATGTAAAATAATTATTTTCTATACATAATAAGTTTTTACTTAATTTGAAGTAGGAGAGTAACCAGCGGTGCTAAAAGTTGTTTTTTTTTTATTCTGAAATGAATGTATGGAAGTTAGTAACTTTTTCTTACCTCGAAAGCTCGTACACGTCAACTTCAAATTCGGAGTGAGCATGTTTGAGCCACATCTTGAACTCGTTGACCCAGTTGAGTACAGTTGACAGCGGACATACGACCAGCACACGATTCACGCTCGTGAGAGGTCCGTGAATCAGCAGAGTGTGTGTTAGCGATATTACCTGCAAATATTTGGATGTTCAGTTGATGGTGAATTGAGAAACAGATACAGGTTTACTCCTAGTTCAGATAGACTAATTATCCATACTAATACTATAAATGCGAAAGTAACTCTGTCTGTCTGTTACGCTTTCCCGCTTAAACTTCGCAACCGATTTTGATGAAATTTGGCACAGACAATCTTTAGTCCCTGAGAAAAAACATAGGCTACCTTTTATCCCGGAAAAATTTGATGTTCCCGAGGGAAATCTAAAAAGCGCGGTAGAACCCCGAACTCCACGCGGGCGAAGCCGCGGGCGGAAAGCTAGTTATTAATATGTCTGTATTAATAGCATTATTTTTATTATTTATACGAAACCCGAAACACGTGTCCAGTATTTTTAAGTAAAGAATCTATGTACAAGATTACAAAAAAGAGTCATGGAAAAAATCACAAAGTTATGAGCTTGTTATCCTACTTGGTTGTCCCAACAAAAATATCAGCTGTTGCGCTATCTACTATCATCTACCGTAAGCTACATACGTGGTGCGCTCGGTAACCACACTACAACAATTTCTAAATGTATTTGGGAAAAAATAAAACGTGGGAGTAAAAATGATTGGAATTGATTCAGTTGCTTATTTTGAACAAACTATATTCAGATTTCGTATAAAGACAAAATGACGTTGAACAAATTCAATTATTTCAATAAACAGAATCGTAGTATGTATATGAATGTGGACACTCATGTAATGTGACCAAAAAAAGGTTTTTATGTAACTAGATGCGCCCTGCGGTTTCTCCTGCCACATTTTTCTGTATAAAAAAGTATATTATGTTTTTTTTTATATACAATATGTAAAGAAAACCCCGTCCGACCCAAAAGGATAATAAAGTTTAGGTATACACATGACCAAATAAAATATTAAATTTTAGATAATTATCATTGTAACAATACCAATGAATTCTGAAATAAGTAATCTTTTTTTTTCGCGAATTAATTCAAACTTCCCCAAAAGTTGGTATTTTTTTAAAAAGTGACACCAACATTTTAGGCCGTATTATTAAGTGATGAGAGTACGTGCCGCGTACCCCGCCCCTCTTCACCCGCGCATGTATGCCTACCGTGTTGCCTACTCGCTTTTTTATGTTTTTTTTTTTAAGTTAAGCCCGGCTTTGTAGGCATTAGTAGAATCAGTTACCGATACCTAACAATACCTTCACAGATCGGACGGAGTTTTCTTTACATATTGTATATTTATTATTGCAATCTGTCTGGGAGACATACACCAATAATTTAGAAATGATGTGTGGTATGTGAGGTACAGACTTTAGTCTCCTTGTTATCTTATGTGTTAGTCCTGGTTATAAACCATCCGTGTGCCAATGTTTCATCCACATTTGTAGTTTTTTGTGTGAAAGAGTAATAAATATACATTTTATATATACACTTACGTTTATAGTATTAGTAGGATGAATAACTTACTTGTAAAGTTTTTCCGAGACCCATGCAATGCGCGAGGATGCACCCGGATCCCTTTTCTTTCTTGATACGTTTCACGCTCTCAAAGCAAGCGTCCCACATAAACTTGATGCCGTTTGCCTAAAACAAAAGTTATTTCATCATCATCTCAGCGTTAATCCCAGTCGCATCCGAAGCTTTTCAGCTTTGGAGTCTGGGGTCCGCTTTACCAAATAAAACAAAAAAAAAAAACCGTAATTTATTACATATGATGACGTCTTATTTACGACCACAATAGAATTCTCATGCGCCATGAAATTAGTAAAATCTGAGCGGGAATCCAACATAGTATCGTAACCAATTGGGTTGTATCCTAAAAAATAATTTAATCCCCATCAGATAGATTTATAAAAAATATTGAACACGTATTGTTTATTTTCTCTTTCATTCAAATAGGTACTTAGGAAGATATTATGTTGATTTGAAATGTCGCATGACGTCACGCCGTGGTACAAAATATACCACGGTGTGACGTAATTAGCCCCCACTCCGTAACTTTAATACGCTATAAATTAATTTCGACAAAATAAAAAACTACGTGTTTTAAATTTTTTTATTATCTATAAGACGGACTAATTATTTTTTTTATTTTCATACCTTTGATACATCCCTATTCATATTTTTATTTTAGTTATTTACTCATCAGAATTTGTACTTGAATAGACAATTGTTCATAATAATCAACCTGCATATAATGTTCCCCACTCCTGCCACGAAGCTATGCCGGTTTCTCAAAGTGTTTTCCTTCGCCGTCTTGAGAGCAATGTAGTAAAGTAAAGCTGCTGGCCGGGTCCGAACCTACGATCGACATCTTAGTCAGTCGCTTTACTTTGTGTAAATTATTTCATCAGCACTCACTCACTTTCAAAACGGTGAAGGGAAACATCGTGAGGAAACCGGCATGTCCTAGAAGCAAAACTTCGAAGATATGTGACATCTACCAACACGCACTGGGCCCGCGTGGTAGATTACAGTCCACTCCCTCTCCCCGAGAGAAGGCCTGTGTCCCAGGAGCATTATGTTATGTAAAGCGGAATTATGTCATGCTCTCTTTTCGGGAACGAGAACTCCTAAGGCATGGAACAGGAGCGTAGTGGTTCTGTTTTTCAAGAAAGGTGACAAAACCTTACTGAAGAACTATAGACCCATTTCGCTTTTGAGACATGTCTACAAGCTGTTTTCGAGAGTGATCACGAACCGACTAGCGCGTAGACACGACGAATTCCAGCCGCCTGAGCAGGCCGGGTTTCGAGGAGGATTTAGTACCGTAGACCACATACACACAATGAAGCAGATTATACAGAAGACCGAAGAGGATAATCAGCCCCTGTGTCTAGCATTTGTGGACTATGAGAAGGCCTTTGACTCCATCGCGACCTAGTCTGTTCTTGAATCTTTGCAGCGATGCCAAGTCGATTGGCGATATATACAAATGATGAGGTGTCTCTACGACGCCGCCACAATGTCCGTCCAAGTCCAGAACCAGCAGACTAGACATATCCCTCTTAAGCGAGGAGTGAGACCAGGGGACGTTATTTCCCCCAAATTGTTCTCCAATGCCCTCGAGTATATGTTTAAGACGCTGGATTGGCAGGGTCGGGGCATTAACATCAATGGCGAGTACATCTCACACTTGCGATTTGCGGACGATATCGTCATCATGGCGGAAACGCAGCAAGAGCTGGAACAAATGCTGGCCAACTTAGCTGACTCCTCCCAACGCATCGGTCTCTGGATGAACTTAGATAAGACCAAAATTATGTTCAATGAACGGGTCACTCCGGGACCGGTTGCCGTAAACGGAATGCCGCTCGAAGTTGTTTCGGGTATTTTCGTCGCCCATACCCCAATGTTTGAAGACAAAAAACATCAACCAGTGCGTCCTACCCGTCATGACTTACGGAGCCGAGACGTGGACACTAACGGTCAGACTAGTCCATAAGTTTAAAGTCGCTCAGCGAGCTATGGAGCGGGCTATGTTGGGCGTCTCTCTGAAGGACCGCATCAGAAATGAGGTGATCCGACAGAGGACCAGAGTCACCGACATAGCTGAGAGGATTAGCAAGCTGAAGTGGCAATGGGCTGGTCACATATGCCGCAGGACCGACAACCGTTGGGGTAAACGAGTCCTCGAGTGGAGACCGCATCTCGGTAAACGTAGCGTGGGGCGCCCTTGGGCGAGATGGAGCGACGGCATCAAAAAGGTGGCTGGTAGTGGCTGGCGGAGAACTGCTCAGGATCGAGCTTGTTGGCGTGCTATGAAGGAGGCGTATGTCCAGCAGTGGACGAGTAGGGGCTGATGATGATGTAAAGCGAAGCTTAACATTTAGGCCACCACTCCTCTTTTGCATTACTTGTAACTTTGAATATATTTACATATACAAAGTGGTGATGACAATACGACAATAAGTTAAACATCGTGAACCTCAACACATTCTCAGTCTACCCATAAAAATCATATAAATATATCCATTAGTTTAGTCACAGGAAATTATTTTTCATTTTTCACATTTTAGCGGTAAGTAGTAACTTTAATAATAATGACGCGAAAAAAGCAAATTGATACAGGACCGCGCTGTCGCCGATCGGAGGTCAGTGAACCAATATTTTAAAGGATGTTCTATTCCGTTTAAATTGTCCGTGTTTTTATTTATGGTTGTATTATCAGCACCACTCTGTATATAATAAACAACGAAATTATATTCTAGATTAGTCTCAGAAGAATGTCGACTTATTTTAAAGGGATATAGAATTTTTAAAAACATAAAAATATAGCCCTTTTGAACGTGATACATGAGGCTTGCTTACCTGATGGGGTTTCAGCTTCTTCACAAGTCCTCTGTCGACCTCGATCAGCGGCTCTTTAGTTTCAGGATCGAAGTCCAATACAACCTTCTCCAACACAACCTCATCTGGTTTACCAGACTCATCAAATTCCAAGTTATTGTACTGTAAAAGAAAAAAGATATATTAAACAAATGTCTCGTCGGCCGAACACGTCACCATCGTCAATAGTTTAACCTAATAGTTTCTTTCAAATCGAGAACTGTTCTGTACTGTTTCATTCAAACTTTGTAAGAAAAATATACCAGTACCTACATGTGAGAATTTTCCTTAGGCCGTATTTAGAGGATTTGATACAGGGATCCCGAAGCCCGGGATTCCGGGATCGGGCATTTCTTCTGTTCCCTTTCTGATGATTGAAGTAAAGATTTCAAAAAAAAAAATTGTTCTGATTTTTTTTTTGTTACCTCTTTCTTTAATCCCGAAATTAGTAAAATCTATCGGAATCAAATCCTCTAGCCCATATTATTCGCATGTTGTTTTTCACGTGAAAAATTACAGTTTATTCATTGTGAATAGGGGACGTTCGACGGTCGTCTTTTTAATTAGTTCTTAATTACGATCTTTCACTAACCGTCAACTTTCAATATTCTAGCAAGTTTTCTTAAGAAATAAAAAATAATAATTTTACGACTAATTTGGTTACGATGGGCGATAGAAATACTGACCAATTTCTGTCTCTCTAAAATACGAGCGACCCTTTCTTTTTCTTGGCGCGCCGCTTTCTTAGTGGCCTCCTCCAGCTGATTCTTGCCCATAACCTAAAATCAAACATATTTCATTAACACACATTACATTAACACAAGCTAAAGTGGCAATGGGCTGGTCACATATGCCGCAGGACCTACAACCGTTGGGGTAAACGAGTCCTTGAGCGGAGACCGCGTCTCGGCAAACGTAGCGTGGGACGCCCTTGGGCGAGATGGAGCGACGACATCAAAAAGGTGGCTGGTAGTGGCTGGCGGAGAACTGCTCAGGATCGAGCTTGTTGGCGTGCCATGAAAGAGGCCTATGTCCAGCAGTGGACGACTAAAGGCTGATGATGATGACATTAACACATATTTAAAGCTTCAATGTTGATAAAAAATATACTTAATATTTACCTTACGTATATTCTTCCTGCCATGTTTATTTCTGCCTTCATTTTCAGTGTCGGACCCGGAGGCATCACTGTCTTTCACTGATTTTATACGTCGGCGTTTCTTTGTGCTGCAAAGTGAAAAAGTTTTTAGATAAGAACTACAATACCAGTAACAAATAAAATGTGTTAGCATAACAAAAACCTTTTTAAAAACAAGCTTTTATTTAAAACACATTTTAAAAGAAAAAAATACGTTTTACGCTAAAAATTATACTGTTAACTTATGACGTCATTTCACATTTAACAGAATTTATAATTATGATACTTTGATATCTACTAATATTATAAATGCGAGTTTCTGAGTATGGATGGATGTTTATTCCTCGTCAAGTAGAAAATCAACGCAGTATTTTGAACAATTCTCTTATTTACAACAAAAATTCACAAAGTAGCTGGCAAAAATTGTAGAACGTGTAGCAACATATTTTAAGAATATACAACCGAACATATTGAGATAAAATAAGTACCAAAATTACATAATTATAATCTATACTATTCTATAATATTAATATATAAAGCTGAAGAGTTTGTTTGTTTGAACGCGCTAATCTCAGGAAGTACTGGTCCGATTTGAAAAATTCTTTTTGCGTTGGATAGCCCATTAATCCAGGAAGGCTTTAGGCTACATAACATCACGCTGCGACCAATAGGAGCGGAGCATAACTAACTCCATGCGAACGAAGTCGCTGGCGGCTGCTAGTACATAGATACTACAACATACCTTCCTCCCTCATTACTGGATCCTCCGGACGCATCACTCTCAGAGCCACTAACTTTCCCTTTCTTTCGTTTGGTGCGTTTTATTGGCTCGGAACTTTCGGCTTCAGAATCCTCAAAGCCACTAACTCGCCCATCTTCGTCATTTTGCTTACTACGCGACGTTCCACCTTCAGAGTCTGATGATATCGCGTTCGCCTTGCGTTGACGTTTTAATTTTACTCTGTGAAAAGGCATAGATTATTGTAATCTTTAAATTCTTTCCTTTCCTGAATCGACAGTGGATAATACTCAATATAAGTAATAAATAAGCACAGAGTATAATGTAAAAATTAAAATAAAACTATCTTCTACATCTTCTATCTTTCACAAACTAAACTAATTTTAAGTTGAGTGTGTCTTTTTCTTTCTAAGGCATTAGGAATGGGATAGAAGATGACATATAAGTTTAGTTTTAGTCCTGTCAAATTAAGATAATCCAAAGACAGTTTAGACACGATTAAAAACATGGCGACAAAAATACTTCGATTTTCGTCAGGCGCGGACTAATTTGACAGAACTAAACTAATATTTATCTTATGTCCTTTTCTTAATTAAATATAAAGGAAAAGATGTTGAACTTAAATTAAGTTTAATTTGTGAAACAAGGGAATCGGCGCTATTGGTTGTACCCGGCGTCTAAATAGTCAGTAAATAGTTTCAGCTGCGTTTCTTTTTTTTTATAATTATAAACTAGTACTTGACCGCAATCCCGCCTGGTGGTAAGCAGTGATGCAATCGTTGATACTAAAGCGCGCTAATTTATTAACAGCCTATTCAGCCAAAAATCCTGAGTGGATAGGAAGGAAGACGGCAGTTGAGCGAAGTGATGCAATGTTAAACCCAAAAACACGACCAACAGTGCTACGCCAGAGAGAGGTTGATCTGGAAACCCTCCACGACCAAACTACCCGACACAAAAACATTTGGCGCATTGTACTCGGCTCACATCGCAATACAACTTCTCAGACCCGTCCTCCGTACGGCTTCAGCAGACATCATGCCGGAACACGACGAATAGCTTGGCGGCAAGACTTTGTCTGCTGGGTGGTAACTTCTGCCGGCAACCGATGTTATGGCCTACCACCTCTTCCTCTTTTGCCTCTCTGTCTCCTGTCTCTTAATTTATTTGGATGAATAGAAACAGTCTCGAAGAGGAGAAAGACTAAGGGTATAGTTAGTTTGTAGAGTTATTCTGAAATATAATTAGTCAGCCTGTGTACACCATCACCTGGTTATAGTTTGCTCAAAAACCAAATTATGCAAGGTATACAATAAGGAAATACCTTTGTATGTAGTTTGGACTAGGGAGAATATCTTCAGAAAGAAAGATTCGACATCTTTAAAATAGATTCAGCCTGCTAGAAACTATAACCATTGTCACTAAAAAAGCTAACGAAGCCTACTTTTTGAAGTTCTCTGAGCTTCAGAAAGCGTGTGAGGCTACCTAAGGAAGCTAGCTGATATTCTGTTGAATTCCCGTCATCAGTGCGGTGGTTCTGATCTTCAGGTGAAAATCCTTACTGACTCATCTCACTTCTGAACTAAGTACGAAATTTAAGCTAAACGTACATACGTGGCGAACAGTCTTGCCAAAAGGCTTGACGAATTTGAAACTCCAGAACAAGCCTGGGTTACCGACATTGTATGCGAAGAAAGCACGCTCTTCTAACCTACTTATTAAAAATTATCGATACTGAACTGATATTAATATCATGTACATAGCAAGTAATACTTTTCATTCGTTGTAATTATAGGTACTTATACTTCTCTCGTTCGCTAAAACAGTGAAGAAGAGTGATAAAAGCAGATTACTTACTTTTGTTCTTCTTCTGAATCTTCCACGGTATGAGCTCCCTGTAAAAAAATAATTAAAAGTACTACTAACAATCTAATTCACTAAATTAAATTATTTACACTTTTTGAAAATAATAATAAAATTCTTTATGAAAACATACCTCAGTTTCACTCTGCCCCTCTTTATGTGACACTGAGGAGTCAGTATCTCCAAGCAAGTCATCCTTAGCTGAATGTCCAATGCCATCTCCATTATGTTCTGTAAGTATTACTGGAGGCAAATCTAAAATATAATGTGCTGATTTAGTTACCATGTACTGTTAAAATAAAATACCTAGGTACATGTTCGTCTGTGCACTGGCGGATCTCCACATTTTACCTGAGAGCTATGGCGGCAAGAGGCAAACTCCGACAGTTGCCTCCAGATAAGGGAGTCACGCGACGACTTGGGACAGAGGTATAAGTATATTGAAGCAAATGGAGAAAGCAAATTTAGTGCCTGTATCCCACGCAGGATTCACTTGCTCAGCCAGCACTCTAATTGCATAACACACTATTACTACCCATTGGAATCATTTTGAAGCCTAATGCTAATCTATTGCTCTATATGTTCTAAAATATTGTTTGCTTAACAACGGAAATAACGCAATGAACGTTGTTGAATTGTCAAAATGAAACCAATGGGGAAGAAAACGCAAAGCTATTTGCAGATGTCGCTGATGGCGTTTGACTCATAACAATTAGCTTTCAGTCGTATCACGTTTTATGTTGAGTTTTTTTTTTTGTGTTTGACGATTTTTTTTAGGTAAAGAAGGGCAATGTATTGTACATGTACTGTTTCAAGTTATAAAAGGAGTTAAAAGTCTAGAGGAGCTTCAGTAAAAGGACGAAAAGCTGATCTAATTACCAGGCAAATAACAATGCCCAGACTTTAAACTGAATGCAGACTTATTAGTGTTTTAAGTTACATTAATTTTGTATTAGGTTTAATGTTTCTTTAGTTATATTTAAGTAAATATTAATGTACTTATTATTGCCACATTTTGAAAGTTCATTGACCTAAAATTATTATCCAGACTTAAATCGTACCTATGACCGGAATTTTAACTTCGACGTTCCTCAAAAACAAGAAATTCAAGAGAAAAAAATTGATTTACCGCCCCCAGAAAGCTATAGAGACATCAACATAATCTTTATTGAAATCTATTTATATATTCCGTTCTAAATTGAAATGCATATCTTTAGGGAGTGATTTCCATTATTATTGCAACAAATTGCTACACAACTCGGTATATTTTTTACATTGTTATAAACAACGTAAACTCGAACAAATTACAATGGGCTTTGACAGTTTATTTGGGTCAAAGGATATCAGCGCCTCTAGTGGCGAGATTTGTCAGTTTTCTTCCCCATTGCCAACTGATAGTAGTGATAGTGTGTTTCGCAATTACCTTGCAGAACTATACAACCTGCTATTAACCGGTTTATTATTATTAAATATACTTAATATACAACGTCATTTTTTCTTAATACGAAACCTGAATATAGTTTGTTCAGAATAAGCAACTGAATCGATTCCAATCATTTTTACACCATATTTTTTCCCAGATACAATTAGAAATTGTTACGCTGTGGTTACCGAGCGCGCAACACAGCTGACGATTAATTATAGTACTAGGCGCATAGTGAGATAGGGCCCCCGCGCCGCGTCACACCACACACAACCAGTGAAGATAACAAGCTCACAACTTTGTGATTTTTCATGATATCTTTTTGTACACAGATTCTTTACTTAAAAATATTGAACACGTGTTTCGGGTTCCGCATATACAAAAATAACGCTGTATATACTACTAAAATGATAATAAAATGCACCTTCTTCTACCAAATTGTCTTCTTCGGAGACTTCAGAGCTGCTCATGGGCTGCAGCAAGTCTTCACCTATATTGGGTGTGGGCTTTGATCTGTTACTCTTCCTGGTAGCAGTTCGACTGCCACTGTTTGATGTAGGAGTGTCGCGCCGTCGATGAGGTTTGTTTAAATTGTTCAAATTTACTAGCCTACGAACAAAATACCTTGTTACATATTTTCAGGACAGTATAATAGTCACCCTAACCGTTAGGGTGACTAATTATACTATACTAGCTTTCCGCTCGCGGCTTCGCCCGCGTGGAGTTCGGTTATATCGCGCTTTTTAGATTTCCCTCGGGAACATCTAATTTTTCCGGGATAAAAGGTAGCCTATGTTCTTTCTCAGGGCCTAAAGATTGTCTGTGCCAAATTTCATCAAAATCGGTTGAGAGGTTTAAGCGGGAAAGCGTAACAGACAGACAGACAGACAGAGTTACTTTCGCATTTATAATATTAGTATGGAAGTATGGATTGTCGTAATCGTTAGGGCCTCATCATCCTTTTTATCGTCCCACTGCCAGCAGTGCTCAATTGTTCTTTTTATGAGAGAGTTCTCTCGGATTGAGCGTAATCACCACGCTTGCTCAATGCGGGTTGGCGATTTCAGACTTAAAGTCCAGGTTTCCTCAAGATGTTTTCATTCACATTTTTGATCAGACATTGGTGTCCAAGATATACTTAGAAAGTACATATAACTTAGAATAGTTACATTGGTACTTGCCTGACCTGGAATCGAACCCGCACACTCATACTTGAGACCATTGGGCCACCACGACTTCTCGTTAGGGCCTAAACGATTATTATTTTGCTATACCTACCTATTAATACAAACTTTGTGTTTATAAGTACATAACTAAATACATATTACAGTGGTGCTAACAATACGACAATAAATGAAAACATAGACCAAGCTGGTTCGTAGGAATAATCCTGAACCATAGAAAAAACCTAGCATCAAAAATTATAGGTAGACTGAGAATGTGTTGAGGTACACGATGTTTACTTTATTGTCGTATGGTCAGCACAACTCTGTATAATTATCAGTATGTGTTCCCACTCCTGGAACATAGGCCTCCTTTCGGTGAGAGGGAGTGGGCCGTAATCTACAATGCAGACATAGTGCGGGTTGGTAGATGTCACATGTCTTCGCAGTTTGCCTTCACCGTTTTGAGAGCAGTGGTAATGAAATAATTTACACAAAGCAAAGCGTCTGAGGAGGTTCTAATCTACGTCCTACAATTTGAAGTCGCGGCCGATACCAGTTGGCCATTGCTGCTCTCCTTTGAGTTTATTTATAGGTAAGAAAAACAATATTTTATATGTATTTATATTAATTTTGCAAAACAATGCGTTCATGGGCGTACCCAGCTTCTGGCCATGGTGTGGCAAAATCGACCTGCCCCCTAATCGGCGAACACATTTTTGTCAAATGATTGCGACTAGTTGGGATCATTTGAACCGAACGGACCAATAGGCGGGCCGAACGATCCCAAGTAGTCGCAATCATTTGACAAAAATGTGTTCGCCGATTAGGGGGTTGGTTGCAAGTCAAATTTTTTGAGTGATTGCACGCAGTTTTTTGGCAATTAAATCATACATTTTGTCTGTGTATAAGTCCTCGTTTATACTTTGTTTAGTAATCAGGGGAGTTCCTACATGTTCTGTGAGATTTCCAAGGAGGGGCAGCTGAGTTGTGGGTTGCTAGAGCATTCATCATAATTTCTCATCCTGCTTCAATTAGGAGTTCTATTGTTATTTGGTACTTCTTTGGCGGAGGTAGGATGCTCAGATGAGCATGGATTTGCGCGTAACTGGCGGTGGCTATCCCCTAAAAGTCAATCATCGCCTTGTTGAACTACTATGGGATTGCCACTAATGAAGTCTTATTAAATAAAAAATACTTGTTGATATTCAGTGTTATCTGCCTCTAAACATTAATTGAAGCTCCTTCACCCTGTTCTAATTTTTTAGATATTTACCCATCAATTTCTTTGTCACTCGCGTCTTGATTGTCAGAATTCTGGCCACTGCTCCCACTGGGTTTTGCTTTAGAGCGTACCATCTGTAATTATTTACATCATTTCATATCATAACTACAATTTAGTTCAAATACAAAGTAAAAGTATAAAATATTAAAATTATGTACTTGCATTATCCATTTACTTATAACTCTATTATGCATTTAACATGAAAAATAATGAAAACTACCTTGCATTACTTGTCTAATTTTTTGTGCTAAATTAAAACTCCATATGTTTCACTTGGTATTTAATCGCAACTACCAATGCACATCAATAACAAAGAAAAAGTATTATCGTTAAACAGATACTTGGTACACAAGTAGACATGAACATGAAAAACTTAAAACTACGAAAATCTAATTTATTTTACAGTTTTTATTCCTTATAATATTAGAGGAATGGCAATAATGACTGTATATACTGTTAAATTATGTTTTGCTTGTACTTATGTCCTAACCTTGCTAACACTGGAATTTGACTGCTCATCTATGGTTCCGTCGATCTGGTCAATAGTTCTGCAATCACTTTCTTCAATGTCGGAGTTTGGTTTGCTAGTAGAGATAGATTCCTGTGAGCTAAGATCCTTACTGTTTCCATCATTCAATGAAGAAGAGCTGGAAATGCGTGATTTTCGTCTAGTATGTTTATGAGAGCGCTTTTGAAAATCCTTATTTGATTCTTTAGAAGTTTCTTCTTCATTTTCTGAACTAGATGAATAATATAAAAGACGTTTCTTAGCTTCCCTACTTTTGATAGCATGCTTTCTTTCAAGCTTGCTTATTTTCTTTTTGACTACTTGCGGTTTTGTCTCACTATCAGATGAATCATTTAACAGGGATGATTTAATTTTTTCAGGATCTTCCGTTGATCCATGATGCTCTGTTCTATCAGGCTGATTTTTTGACATGCTTTTATCTTCATCATTGTTAATAGGGTTATCAACATTATCATCTTGATTCTTATCTGAATCATTGAGCAATGCACTTTTAACTTGTTTGCCATTTTCTTTGTCACTTTGATTGTTATCTGAATCATTGAGCAATGCACTTTTAATTTGTTTGCCTTTTTCATTGTCACTTTGACTCTTTTCTGAATCTGAATCATTGAGTAATGTATTTTTAATTTTGTCAACAACTCCTTTTTCTAACTGGTTTTCACTTTTATTTGCAGCAGAATCATTGGTTTTATTTGTTACATCCTTATCATGTTCATTATCATCTGATTCATTTAGGAGAGCATCTTTTATTGCTGCATGGACTGTTAACATGTCCTTACTATTATCAATATTTTTTGAAGTTTGTTCCATATCATCAGAATCAGAGTCTTTAAGAAGTGTATTTTTTACTTTGTTTGCTTCATTGCTTATGACATTATCAATATCCTCTGATCCAGACTCGTCAAGTAAGGCGTTTTTAACTTCATCAATATTTTTTTCCAAATTGCCATTTTCTTTATCCTTAGTCTTTGTTACTTCAGATATGGTTTTGGATCCATGAGTTATTTTTCGTAGATTATGAGTAAGCATAAAGTTTATAGTTAATTCGGGTAATTTAATAATTTTTACTGTAAATGGTTTTGGTTTAAAATTCTTGACTTCATTTCTTTTTAATGCCCTAAATTCATCATCACTTTTGTTTTCCTCTTGTGTATTATTACAATTTGTTTTACTTTTCCTAACTCTTCCTTTTTTCATTAAATGATTATTTTGTGTCATTTGTTTACCTTTTGATGATGCACTGTTTTTGGTAAGTACATCAGGTTTAAGTAATTTACTAATATTGACACACCTTATTAAGGGCTTAGAATCATTTTCACTATTATTTGCTTCTGTTGAATTATGATCTGAATCATCCTTACACTTTGAAAGATCAGAAGTTTCACTTAATTTTCTTTTTTTATTCTTTGGTTCAAGTTCAGTACTGTTCTTTAAATTTACTTCATTTTCTTTACAAGAAGTGGATAGATTTTTGTTTTGAGTAGTGTCTTTATGTTTGTTATTTACAGATTCATCACTCTCTGAGCTGTCATCAGCAATCCTTATTTTACTAAACTTCTTTCTTATACCAGTTGCTTCTTTCTCCGTTCTTTTATTTTCCATATTATTTGTTTTATCTTCAACTACCTTTGCTTCATTTGCAAAACATTCAATAAGTTCGGATACTGCTATATCTTCTGTGGAATTAAAAGTTTCTTGTTTTTTATTATCTACATTTGCACTTTTCTGTTCATTGGCACCTTGGCCACATGTGGAATCCCCATCTTGTGTCACCAATGAATTTGTAGGAATAGCATCAGTAATAACATCCACAGGATTAGAATTTACAGTCACACCTAAAGATTGCCTCCTAACAGTTTTAGTATTTTCAGAATCAATTTCATTTTTTCCAGAGTCCTCATCCTCATTAGATTTTCCAGCTTCACTTGCATCTGATTCTACAAGTTTCGAAAATTCTGTTTGTTTTATTTTAGACTTTGCAATATTCTGATTTCTATCAGAACTGGAAGAGGAGTCCTTTCTTTTTGATCTTCGTCCTAAATTCTCTTCAGTTGGTTTTTCTGTAAGTTTTCTCCTTAGCCGCTTTAGTTTGCAATCATAAAATACAGGATAATTTTCTTGCATGGAAGCAGGCATTTTTTTGGCAAGAACTTTCACACCTGTGTAATGGTCGATTGAAATCTTCTTCGATATTCGCAATTCGAACGACTCATAATTGAAAGTATAAAAGTTTTTATTGCTATCTTGACTTTTCCTTTCGATCGTTTTCCCGCCATTACTTGCGTGTGCTTGAGCGGCGTCAACTATAGATAGTACTTTCCGAACGCCGGTTTCTACATTATCAAGTGATTTTTTTGACAATTCACAAATGAGAAGCACTTTTTTCGCAGCTTTATGAACAGCGTGCGCATTTCTTAATTTATTCTTACTTATTCTCTTCTCTTTCAATTTCTCAGATCGAGATCGCAAATTTGTTCCGAGTTTAGACAAATATTCCATTGCTTCACATAACACATCACAAACGGGCACCTCGGCAGCCATTTCACGTATCCGCTATACTTAAATATTTAGGTCAATTTGCTTTAGTTAGTTATTTAGCGCATTTATCTTCTGAATGGGTAGCTCAAGTGTCATAACTTTGTGGTTTTAACAATAAACTTGTGAGTATCTTCGTTCAAAATGCAATTTTTTAGAAAACAATTCGTGTCTTACGAAAACCAAATAAAAAAACCATAGACTAAAAAACGTTCCATTTCCTTTTTTTTTATATTTGATTGGTGCAAATTGTCAGTCCACCTCTATTTTCTAATATTTTAACAAGTTAGACCCAAATGTTGAACTAATAAAATGTTTTGCTAAACTTTCATTTTGAGGTCACTAAACTTACACCACCGACTCCTTATCTTGGTTATGGGAGATATTCTATCGATTGCAAAATACTCGTACTTGAAATGGAACGTAGTGCTTCCTCATGACCTATTCAACTCGGTCGGGTAATAGTTACTATACATAAATATAACATACAAAATAGCGGCAAATAGGTATATATATGAACTATTACCTATGCAGTGCTGTATGAATAATTATTCATAATCAGGTAACATTCATTTATCTATTTCAAAACATAATGGCACGATTTACATCCCTATTTTCCTATTGTCAATAAGGTGAAACCTTAGCTTAACAAAAAAAAAATAGAGGTACCAATTTTTTGTACTCACCTTTCATGTAAATGGCTGAACTTGCGTTTTACGGACACCTGCAAGTCTATTAAACTTAACTATGATTGAAAAACATTATAACATAATGTATTATAGATTACACAGTAAAATTATACACATATTCCGCTTCTAGACCGAAAAATCGGCAATTTATGCAAGGTAGGTAAACTATCCAAAACAGTCGTGAAAAAGAACCATAGACAATAGAGGAGACGCAATGTACCACGGAAGTAAAGCAAGCCTGTGTAACGATCCATCCATCATCGGTTTTTTCGGTTAATGAATAAATAATACAGATATAGAAACTGAATTGTACCATGGTGACACGTATGTTGTTAATCTTGCTATTTAAAAGTAAACAAATATTTAAAAATACTAACTAAATAAGATGCAGCTGTTTTATATAGAATAGGAATCGATACATATAACATCATTAAATAATCGACTTCGTAACTAAACCTAAGGCCATCTTATTAAAAATACATTCTTTTCAAAATTACCTTCTCTGGTCCTCTGAGTATTTTTTATTTATTTATATTAATAGTTTTACATCCAGAAAAATAGAGAGGGATATCACATTAAAATATTGAGTACAACGCTGTGCCTTCTTTCTTAAAAATTTTCTGAAAAGCAGACCTGCGATAGGAAACTTTTCAAGTGTGGGCTCTGTAGTTGTGTCCGTTTCCCCACTTAGGAGTTGAAAAATAAGCAATTTTTTACGCTGATTTGATACACTATACATAAAAACGGGCCCAGGAAGAACGGTGATAACTGTTAACTAAAGAAAGAGTTATAGATTCCACATACAAATGGCAAGTCCGAAATTTTTTTTTCATTTCAGCCCCACCACAAGTAGTGGGAAAGGGTTGTAACATGGAGTGATGATAACCAAGCAAGGACACTTCAAATTTCTTCGGTTAAATCAAAGATATTAAAATTTGGGTTAAATAAATGTCGCATCGCATGCCATTGTCTGCGGTTCAGTTATTGTATCATGCAAGTGTTTACGTAGATATTGTATGTTATGGACAATGAACCAACAATGATAAATGAGAGACCAACCGAAAAATTCGACAATTTAGTAGCTCATACCATGGGTTCGAGACGGGTAGAGAACACGGGAAAATTATTAAGAGGGAACTCTAGTGGTGCTTTCTCTATACAAATATATTCCGCTCTTTTCTTCGTGGATAATGCTTTTAGAGCAATTATTTTTTTCTATAATGTGCCCCTATCATTTGATTTAACCGAAACTTAATTAATAAAATAAATACGATACTTCAAAATCACGAAAATTAACCCATTTTTACCGTGATGTTCAGATGACTATTAAGTCCGTATTCCAGAAGGACACTCAAGCATTGATCTCTCTTTAAACATTACTTAAAACTATGTATGTAGTTTCAACCAAACAAATGGCTTCAAACTTAAGTAGAGCTTGAGTTTTGAGGTGCGTATTACAGAATGCCACTCAAGCATTGAACTCTGCTTAAGCATTACTTAAAACTAGTTTCAACCAATCAAAAGGCTTCAAACGAGACTTAAGTAGAGCTTGAGTTTTGAGTGGCGTTCGTTCTGGAATACGCACCTTAGGTCCGTATTCCAGAACGAAACTCAAGTATATCTGTACCAGTTTGTTTACAAATTAAGGTCCGTATTCCAGAAGGAAACTCAAGCATTGATCTCTGCTTAAGCATTACTTAAAACTAGTTTCAACCAATCAAAAGGCTTCAAACGAGACATAAGTAGAGCTTGAGTTTTGAGTGACGTTCTGTAATATGCACCTAAGTGGTGTAGGATGGGTATAATGTTCTGTAAAAAAAGACAAGACAGCTGAACATAGAACTTCTTCCATTTTTAAGTTTGTTTAAAAAGTATAGACTTACTAGGAACAAATTGTATATTTTCTGGAAATTTTTTATACCTAATATTTACTAAAGAAAATGTAACAAACAGCGTATCAGTGTATGTTAACTCTCTGCATTAGCTATACTTACCTTACACTTTTACAAAAAGTTTAACCTACTTGAATAACTAACGTAACCATTTTATTGTTAATATATATTATACAGAGTGGTGCTGACAATACGACAATAAATTAAACATCGTGTACCTCAACACATTCTCAACCTACCCATAAAAAATCATATAAATATATCCATTAGTTTAGTCACAGGAAATCATTTTTCATTTTTCACATTTTCTACATGATGTACATGTTGATAAGGAAGCGCTCACGAGTTAATGACCGCCGCATCCAGCGGTACTAAACTTCAATAATAATGGCGCCAAAAAGCAAGTCGATACAGGTCCGCGCTGTCGCCCGCTGATCGGAGGTCATTGAACCAATATTTTAAAGGATGTTCTATTCCGTTTGCAATTTTATGCGATTTAGTTTGTTTGGAATTTTCATTTTTTTTATTTTTGATGCTAGGTTTTTTTCTATGGTTTAGGAATTTTTCTATGAACCAGCATAGTCTGTGTTTTCATTTATTGTCGTATTCTCAGCACCACTCTGTTTATTATTATATTATTTTTTAATAAAATTTTAAACTAGCGCTTGACCTCAATCCCGCCTGATGGTAAGCAGTGACGCAATCGTTGATGGTAAAGCGCACTAATTTATTAAGAGCCTATTCACTCTAGCCTTAAAAACACCGCCGGCTGGCAAATGGTTCCAGCCCCTCGATGTACGCGGTATAAAGGACGAAGCGAAACGCTTCGTCCGGATCGATATTGATTGATTGTTGGTGAACATAACTTTCTTGCAGATGTCTTTTTGAAATTTTGTGCATAGATTCATTACTTAAAAGTACTAGATACGTGTTTCGGTTTTCGCATAAACAAAAAATAACGTTGTATAGGAATGAAAGTCAAAAAACCTGAAATATTTGATTTTACGGATTAATTTAAATATATCGTTTGTATTGTACCTATAAATATTGCTACATTTACAATGGTTATTCTATCGGTTATTTCAATTTCTAGGGTTTCGTAGTCAACGAGAAATCTAAGTTTCACCATGAACATCTGTCTATCTGTTAGTGACGTTATATCATTAGTGACGCCGATAAAAAATTTACCAAAAAATCTTTAAAAAAATCAGGTTACCTCCACTCCACGTAAAGTGTGTGTGTGTGTGTGTGTTTTTTTTTTTATTTGGCATCTCGTAGTAGACCTAGAGAGGTCGTGACTACTTAACCGGACTATCCTGTGGCTGTCTTAAATGAATTTAAAGCCTCCAGCCAGGGCAACTAAAACTAAGCGACTACACGCTAAGGGCACCCCCTGTGGGGTATAAAGTGTGACGAATGTGTAAAGAGAACGTTTTTTTTTGTCTATTATACTTATAAATGTTGTGCAGAAAACTGACGGACCTAATTATGCTTTTCAAAATGATAAATGGTCTGATACATGTTCCAAGACTTTTAGAAGGCATACATGTATCTGTTCCCCGTAGTAGCCAACCCAGGCCCGACCGTGAATTAGATATGTTTACACCAACACCATATATTTCGAACCAATCTCGGGCGGGGCTTTCAGCACAATTGCACCGTTTGATGAGGACGTATAATGAAATCCACTCTTCCACTGACACCATCGACATCATATCTTTTGACACCACACCCTGGTTCAATTTCGCAAGCTTCTTTTGCAACAATTTACAGATTGCTGACAAATGACTTTTGTTATTAGATTTTTACTCAAAACATTTTTGAAATTTATTAAAGGGGCCAATTTTCTTATGAACTGTGTACACCCTACTAGAGGGACACAGAGGTCTTTTTTTTTTGATATGGTATCTTGTAGGTGTCTACTAAGAGACCGTAACTACTTAATCGGACTTTCCTGTGGATGCCTTAATTAAAATTTAAAGCCTCCAGCCAGGGGCACTTAAAACTAACTTACAACTAGGCGACTACGCACTAAGGGCACCCCCTGTGGGGTACGAACCTCGGCTTAGAGCGTCGCTAGAGAGGACAGCAAGGGACGGCTGGATCGAAAGTTATACTTAATGGTTTGATGACCGCGGCGTTTCCTAGTACTAGCTCTGAGAAGAAACGCCGGAACAAACTCAGAGGTCATTGTTGGGACATTATTATAATTACTGGCTCAGCTGCGGCGCGGGCTGGCCTTCATCGGACAAGGGACGGGGGAGGGGACTACTACGTGGAGCGCGTCGCGATGGACCTCGGCGGCGAGGTCGGTAGGTCGGTCTGTGTTTGTGTAATGTGCTGGTAGCCCTATTGGCCTCTTGGAGGAGGGTAATGGGGTCATCGGGGTCTGTAAGAGCATGCCGAGAGCGGCGAAAGCGGGAGATGGTGGAGGGAGTGTAATTGGCAGCCGCTGCTATAAGAGGATTGCGGTGTTTGACAGCAGTGTCAAAGAAACGCTTGGAGAGGCGTTTCATGAACTGCTGGATGGTGGGGATTTTGATATCAAGATGGAGGATCTCATTACGGACGAACCAAGGGGCGTTTGTGGCTTTACGGAGGAATCGGTTTTGGACTACTTGCATCCTATGGATATGACGTGGCTTGGCATGTGCGAAGACTGGACAAGCGTAGGTTATAATCGGGCGTATGCAAGCTGTGTACAAGCGCATTTTGCACCTGAGCGATAGCTTGCTACGCGGGTTGAGGAGGGGGTGGAATCGACCTAGAGCGAAGGCGGCGCGAGCGCGGACCGTCTTAATGTGCTCTGAGAATTTTAGGTTTTGATCAAGAATAACACCAAGGTACTTGGCTTGCTTCTCTCAAGGGATCGGCTTGCCGTCCATGGTGATGGGACGTGGAAGGGTGACGCTGACCCGCGGTTTCCTGTAGAGAACCGCTTGGCTCTTAAGGGGGTTGACTTCGATCCTCCATTTCTTAAACCAGGCAGCTAGAAAGTTGACTGCTCTTTGAAGATGGAAGCGTATCTGATCTGGGCTGTGTCCCGAGCAGTAGATGGCTGTGTCGCCTGCGAACAGAGCGAAATGAGCCTTGCTTCTTTTCGGGATGTCGCTGGTAAAAAGCGTGAATATGAGGGGGCTAATACCGAGCCCTGAGGGACACCTGCACGGATGGGGCGGGGGGAGGAGAGCGCTCCTTCGATTTTGTAGCGAAAGGTGCGATTTGACAGAAAGTCCCGTAAGATGAGGACGAGACGGTCAGGCACGCCGAGTTGGTACAGCTTATAGATTAAGCCGTTGTGCCAGACTTTGTCGAACGCCTTCGCTATATCGAAATAAACTCCGCCTGTGTACAAACCACGCAGGAACCCTGCATGAATATGTTCAGTGATGCGTAGGATCTGTTGGGGACAGGAGTGTTGGGTACGGAACCCGAATTGTTCATTAGGAATGAGGCCCTTGTTCTCGGCATAAGCTCTGAGTCGCTTATATATAAGCCTCTCATAAATCTTACCGAGAACTTTGAGTAAGCTGATGGGACGGTAGCTGGTGGGTTCGGCTTTAGGCTTACCGGGCTTAGGAATGCCTATGACGGTGGCTTCTTTCCACGTTTGTGGGAAAATGTTATTTCCTAGAGCACCATTGAAGATGGTGGTCAAGAGGATGATCAGGTGGGCAGGGAAGAGGCGGATCACTCTGTTGGTGATGCCTTCAGAGCCGGGCGCTTTCCTGGGTTGAAGACCTTTGACGATGTCCTGCACTTCATCAGGGGTGACGGGGGGCAGGGGATCCTCAGGGTCGTCAACGGGTGGGAGGCAGGTTCTACGTTCGACTTCAGCGTCAACCTCAAGGAGATGAGCTTGGTCTACTGGTAGGAGGGTGGGGGAGCACTGGGCTTCTAGGCAAGAGGCGAGGCATTCAGCCTTGTCATCGTCATCGAAAGCGATGGAATTGTTAGGGCGAATTAGGGGAGGCATGGTCACAACTTCATTGGATTTTAGTTTCCTCTGAAGGTTCCAGAAGGCTTGATGGGTGGGCTCTAGCTCATCCAGCATCTTATCCCAGCCAGCCTCACGCCACTCCGATACACGTCTTTTTACAGTTCTCTGTAAATAGCGCATATGGGTTTTGTTAGCCGCGCAGGGGAATCTGCTGTAGGCACGGACCGCCGCGTTCTTCTCGGTCAACATTTCACGCAAGTCAGCAGGGAGTTTCCAGCGACAGTCTTCTGTCACTGTAACCTCCCTTGAACATTCGTTCAGTACTGACTGTACGTGATCCGTGAACGAGTCGATCGCAGCTGTCGTGTCAGCGATAGAGTCGAGGCGTGCAGGTATGGAATCCAAGTGGGGGGATGTGGTGGATTTCAGCCGATCGCTAACTTTCCTCCAGTCCGTTACCACTTTCGTCTGGGGTGCTTGACCTGGGTCAGAGAGGCCAGTACGGGGAGCCAGTCGAATGACGACTGGGCGATGGTCAGACGATAGCTCTGATAGCGCTTCTATGGAGTCTAACCGCAGGTTGACGTTCTTTAGGAGCGCTATGTCGAGGACGTCTGGGGTGTGGTCGGGTGAATAGGGGAAGTGAGTGGGGGTCATGGGGCCTACGACATCGAAGTTTAAGTGGGTGGAGAGGTCAAACAAGAGTCTGCCTCTGGAATTGATCCTGGTGCTATTCCAGGCAGTGTGTTTGGCGTTGAGGTTACCCGCTATTATAACGGAGTCGCTCAACCCAAGAAGAAGGGCAATGTCATCTGCTAGGAGTTGGTGGTCCTCTGCAGAGTTGCTGGGAGGGAGATAGGCCGACACTAAAGTAATGGGTTGGTGACCTGACATGCCGAGACGGCAACACAGGGGTCCTTCGTGCGTTTCTCTTTCTAGGAACGCCTTTGCCGGCTCGTCAGCATTCTAGGTATTTATGTAAATACTTTGAGTGCTAGACTGAAAGCAATAGGCCATCCCTCTCACTCTTTTCAAACCAAAAAATTACTGCAGATAATACGCACGTACGGCACGTCCATTAGTCTATGGTTTCGACTATTCTGCCAGTGACGGATCCTGTGACCATTAATTCCAAAATGTAGTGATTACTAGGGATGGGCAAATGGAAAAAATATATCAATATTTATCGTATCGATATTTTTCAAATATATCGATATAATCATCCAAAAAATATCGATATTTTTCAAATATATCGATATAATCATCTAAAAAATATCGATATTTCGATATATCGATATTTTTTGCCCTATTTGCAATTATTTATAAAAATTGCCAAAATATTCGAAATTTTAAAGCAAATACACCTATGGCTGTTTTGACATAAGTTTTATTATTTAAAAAAACAGGTTCATGTACCAGAAAAAATCAACATCTTCAACACAACACTTTGCTAATATAATTTCTGGGTATACGAGACCTAATAACTGTCACGCAGGGCATTATTAGAGCAGTAATTGAGTAATTGTTGGTTACTGTTTGGCACTGCAGCTGTCCATGGGCGACCCAAGCCATCAGGCGTGCGAATTGCTTGACATAATAAACAGTATTTGCCAGTAGTATAGTACAGTAGTAGGAGCACTCTTTGTCTGATGTGTTCTCTTGTTATCCGCTCCTACCATTTGGCGCAGCCAAATTTACCACTGAAGCTACCCTTTCAGATGACACTGATGAAGTCAAATATTTTAACAATATACCCAGAACTTTATTGGATCAGATTTTGGTTCTAAAAGTGTTTGGTTTAAGTACTGCTTCAGTTCATTGGGGGCACAGCTACTGCTACCTCTGACGAAGCTGTGTTCAGATTTAATAATTTCTCATGCCTGGACCACTTGCTCTGGTGCTGCTTGATCAGGATTTTTATCCGGAGAAAGTTGTCCTCTACGGCGATGTTCTGAATGAATCTCAGCACTAATTTTGGATATAGCATTTGACACGACAATTGACGAGGTAAAGTGGATACGCTTGAACCGAGGGTCCAAAATAGTAGCTACTGAGAGAAAAGGATTTATTTGTAAAGAAGCCAGTTTGTCTTCAACTTATTTGAGTAAAGCTTTTTTACAATCAACCCTAAAGAGATTAATGGAGTTACTTGATCTGTAACTTGTGTCACTAAATTTGTAAGAGGAATGGCTAAGCTTGAAGTTACATAATTTGCAACACTTATTTCCGCAGTAGCTTCTTTGAAAGGGCCAAGAAGAGCACTACAATCCCGTATCGGATAGACTATAATTTTTGTTCGTGTTTGAATCAAAGAAACTAAACCCATACAGCCTCATCATCATCATCATTTCAGCCGAAAGACGTCCACTGCTGGACATAGGCCTCCCCCAAGGTTCTCCATGACGACCGGTTCTGCGCCTCCCGCATCCAGCGGTTTCCCGCGACCTTCACCAGGTCGTCGGTCCACCTTATCGAGGGCCTGCCCACGCTACGTCTTCCGGTGCAGGGTCGCCACTCGATAACCCGTCGGCCCCATCGGGCATCGGTCCTACGGGCAATATGTCCAGCCCACTGCCACTTTAGTGCTGCAATTCTTCGGCCTATGTCGGTTACTCTCGTTCTTCTGCGGATCTCCTCATTCCTGATTCGATCGCGCAGTGAAACCCCAAGCATAGCCCTCTCCATTGCCCTTTAAGTGACTTTGAGCTTTCTTATAAGGCCCATTGTTAGCGACCACGTCTTAATTCCATAAGTCATCACTGGCAACACACACTGGTCGAAGACTTTTGTCTTGAGACACTGCGGTATTTCGGACGAGAAGATTTTAAGTAGCTTCCCGAAAGCAGCCCAGACGAGTTGGATTCGGCCTACTGCATAGTGCATACCTATTCTTTTACTAAATTTAAGAAATCGGATTGGTAAAATACATGATGTGACGCATGAGCATACAGCAGAGCTTCGAAAATATATCGATTTTGATATATGAAAATAAATATCGAAAATCGATATATATCGATATTTTATTGAAAAAATATCGATATTTTGATATATCGATATTTTTTGCCCATCCCTAGTGATTACTTGCTCTGTGGTGCTTCGACTTCTGTCATTCTGAGTGTGATGTGTGATCTATCAGTCGATATTTTTAGTACTGTCAGGTTGTGTAATTTATAATAAAATAATAATGAATGCTCTGAGGAGGAATACGTTAAGAGCCTTAACTAGATATTACAGCGAAGGTGGCGGCGGTGCTCAGAGTACGCCTCCTCAGTCTGCGCAGGCCAGTAAGACAGTCCCCGACGTTCCTGGATTGAGCAGCAATGTAATCCAGCCAGCGGTTCAACCAGTGGGACCTGGCGTTGACCCTAAAAAGACCGGAGCCTACAAAGTCCCTGAATACTTTCAATACGATAATATGAGTTTCTTCGAAGCTGAAATTGAAATGGCGAGCTTTAGATGCCCTCAACCATCCGCTCTCAAAAAGTAATGTTTGTTGAATATTGTTTCTTGGTATAGTTCATTTAATAAATTATTAGAGAATGTTAATCATTGTTTTTTTTTCTATTATATTTTAGCATTTGCATTAATCTCCTGTGCCAGACTGTGTGTGTTGACAGATGCATTTAGATTGATCAAGTTGTCGTTCAGGTTGAGCTGAACCAAAATCTGTAATGATTTTATAGCTAAGTCTGCTGTCTGCAATACCCATCCATAACACTGACTGAATGGCTCAATCTGTCAGGTACATCTGCCATCTAAAGGAATAAGTCCAGAAGTTTCCAAGTTAAATATGTCATGATTATTACCACAACAGGTACATTCATGTTTTAAATATGTAATGAAATAATAATGTACTTGTGAGTCACTTAATTCCTGCTTCAGTCTATGAAATAGGATAAAGAATGCATATTTCTATCAAGTAGTGTTCCTATATCTCTTGATAGCACTACTGACTATAATGATTGAGTACTTATTTATGTAACACTAGCTTTCCGCCCGCGGCTTCGCCCGCGTGGAGTTCGGTTATATCACAAGGGAATATCAAATTTTTCCAGGATAAGAGATAGCCTATGTTCTTTCTCAGGGTCTAAAGATTGTCTGTGACAAATTTCATCAAAATCGGTTCTGAGGTTTAAGCGGGAAAGCGTAACAGACAGACAGACAGAGTTACTTTCGCATTTATAATATTAGTGTGGATTAAAATTTCTCTTTATACTGTACTAATAGAATCATTCCTGTCCTTATTGTGTTTTTAAATTCACAATAATATTTTCTATATGTATCAAAAAAGAGGATTCAATTACTTCACATTCATATTTTCATCTTTTTGTTTTATACACACACAATTCAGTTTTATTTTTCCTTTCACAGGTCTGCTGGAAGAAATTTCTTAAGAAACACAGCAGTATCTTTGTATTCATATTTTAATTTATTTACATCCTTATGATTTTACTGTGTGTACATAAGTAAATAATTAATAATATTATGTATGATGTATAGATAGATTACCATTAGGTTTTTCATAAAAGTAATTCTGATAATGTCTTGTTTGTTACTCAGTAACTGGATGGGTTATGAAGGTCAAACAAGCAGCTGCGTTTTGTGAATCTGCATCCAGTCAGACTGGAAGCTGATAATGGTAATGGATTTGGATCGGATGTTTTTCACACCTCCAAAGGACATTGAAAAATAATGAAATGCAAGTCCACCTCAATGTAATTAGATAGAGACACAGATTACAGAATACTGACATAAATATGAAATGCGCACAGTGAGTTGAAAATTTTCTTTTCAAGTTGTGTTAAATGCTGGTAAGTATACCTAATGATTTCATTATATATGTATCCTTCTCTGTATGAGAGGAGACCTGTGCCCAGCAGTGGGATGATAAAAAGGTTGATGATGAAGCGCATTAGTAGCTAATATAAGTAGTATGTTTTATTTACTCAACCATTTATTTAGCTACTAGCTTTCCGCCCGCGGCTTCGCCCGCGTAAATTTCGGTTATATCGCGCTTTTTAGATTTCCCTCGGGAACATCAAATTTTTCCGGGATAAAAGGTAGCCTATGTCCTTGCTCGGGGTCTAAAGATTGTGTGCTTTCCGCCCGCGTCTTCGTCCGCGTGGTGTTCGGTTATATCGCGCTTTTTAGATTTCCCTCGGGAATATCAAATTTTTCCGGGATAACAGGTAGCCTATGTTTTTTCTCAGGGTCCAAAGATTGTCTGTGCCAAATTTCATCAAAATCGGTTGAGAGGTTTAGGCGGGAAAGCGTAACAGACAGACAGACAGACAGAGTTACTTTCACATTTATAATATTAGTATGGATTTAATAAAAGTGGTATTAAATTTAACAAAATATATCCTTACTAATATTATAAAGGGGAAAGTGAGTTTGTTTGTTCCGCTTTCACGCCGTAACAATTGAACCAATTGCTATGTTTGCAGATATAAAGTTAGAAGCCCGGATTAAATAATAGGGTACTTTTTATCCCGGAAAAATTTGATATTCCAGAGGGAAATCTAAAAAGTGCGATATAACCGAATCATTCAACCGTGGAACAAATGCATAGAGAGCACCTACAACACGATCAGAGAATGCCTTGAGAAGAAGAAGTATTGCTCAGCAGCTTTCATCGACATCCAACAGGCCTTCGACCGAGTATGGCATAAAGGCTTAGGTACTGTATAAAATCAAAAAACCTTCCACTAAATGAGAGAACGTTTCAAGTCAAGCAACGTAGCGCGAGATTTTCTCTACATACCTGCCGCGCGGGGGTGCCACAGGGTTCGGTCCTTGGTCCAGTGTTGTACACCATTTTCATTCATGACTTACCACGTAACTGTTGCAACCTTCTCGAATGATGCCGCATTTCTTGTATCCAGTAATGATCCAGACAAAGCTAGTAGTTACCTACAAAACCAGCTCAACCAAACCAACGAGTGGTTGCAAAGATGGCGTGTAAAAGCGAGCGCACCTAAATCGCACCACATTACATTCACGCTGGGAAAGAAGCTGTGCCCAAGCCCCAACAGTCAAACTTGGCCAGGATCCTCTACCGCCAAGCAAATGTGTCAAATACTTGGGATTTTACTTAGACCGACGTATAACCTGGAAAGACCATATTAAGCACAAACGGAATGAAGTAAATAATCGATTCAAAAATCTCTTGGGGATGCTCGGCAAGCAATCAACTCTGTCCCTAATCAATAAACTTACGAGTCTATAGCTCAGTCATAAAACCAATTTGGACCTACGGGATTTAACTATGGTCCTGGGCCAGTAAATCGAACATACTCTGCCTCCAAAGAGCCTGTAGCAGCCCAGCCAGCTGCTATACATATTCTGTGGCTCCGATGTCGCCTTCGGGTTGTGGAGGTCAAACGGCAGGCGCTTCACGGAAAATATTCGAAGTTTAGCCAAATGAGCAGTTAGAAAAAGCTTCGGATGCGACTGGGATTAACGCTGAGATGATGATGATGACCTAAATAGTTAAAAGTGATTCAATTGCCTGTGCGCCAGGGCCACGGTTTTTTTAACCAGCCCACAAACTAACCCAGGAGGCATCGGTCTCCGTGGACCCCGTCACGATGTGCTGACATCTTTTTGAGGCGCGCATGAAACACAACACGCCGTCGACCCGGGCTTGGTCCTTACCGGGCAGCTGCTGACTGCTCGCCGCCTGCAAGCCCGCGCTTACTGTAGCCGGGAGTCCGATGTTGTCTCCCGACCAGGGCGTCCGCGTCTCCTGCAGCGGCTAAAGACGTGGTGATGTTGGGATTCCAGCTCTCTCACGCGCTCCGCCTCCTCCTTTGCTAGCATGTCTGCTTCGCAGAAGGCGACGGCCTGTACTCTCGCTTCTGACCGTGGTCTGGACTAGTTCCGGACGCACTCCTCAAAGAGGAAACGTACCGCCGCTATTGTTCGTGCCCAACAGAAGTTACACCCTGACGTTTCCTCCCGCCTTATCTGAAACAGGAACCTCCCGAAACAAAGGCAACTTCTTAGGTACATAATTAGAAATAGCGCTGTGCAACTTTTTTGTATCTCCGGTTGGAAAAGTCCTCATGAAGTCCCGCCGCCCTCTACATAAGGGAAGGGCGAAGGGGCTGTCAGACTTTTAGCGACTAAAAAAACCAACCCGTGTTCTAAAACAAACTCATGTATAACCCGCGCCAGTAAAGAAACGAATCTCAAATGGCGGCACCAGTCATTCTCTCTCACTCGCACACTATTGCTATCTTTACTTACACACCACCGTACTGTACTGCATACAAAAAAATCAGTTGGGATTTTTGCTCTCTTGCTGTCTTGACGCGCACGGTTCTTTCAAGTTATCATTTCTTTGTTTTAGTTATTATTTTTGTTTTAACTGTCGTTACTGTTACTATTTTGTTATGCGTGGTAAAATGTATTCATGTAAACGAGGTGAAGGACTATCAACATTAAAATAAAATTCATGTGTATATGTGTGTATTGAATAATTCAATAAACGTATTCAAAATAAACCATTTACAGAAAACTTAATCTTTTTATTATAATGGTACACCTACCTCCTAGACTTCAGTTCCGAAGGGTTTATTACAAAACTTTTGAGAGCTGCTATTCCATTCCATCACATCGCTTTTGTTGACCTTACTATCTACCACTAGCAAGTAGCAGACGCCATTTTAGATTAGTTTATTGGCGCGGTTTATACCCGTGTGTTCGGATGGGGCGCGTAATATACAAAATATCAGAAATTTTGATTTATGTGCTTCAGTCTGCAGGCCCTAAAAATAATATACCTACAAACTTTTTTACTACGATTTCTATCAGCACTCAATGCATCACTAAGGTAAAATATTGTACTATAAAATAACAAGAATATGAAATTTTGTAGTTGTTTTATTTCAATCAATAGATTCCCATACATGCTATAAACCTACAACTAAATAACGTTAAATGCAATAATATTACATTTTGAACTGGCTGACTTTATACATAATATTATTTTTAATGCTTGTGGTACCTACAAAGACAAATGCACTAAACAAGAACTGAAGCAACACCACCTATAAGTACAGCAGCATCAACATCTGTAAGAGTGGTAGCAGGCTCCAGCCTTTCAGCATACACACTCTGAGCCTCATGTTACTTTTTCTTTGTAAGCTTCTCAGACAAGTCATCAAAGGTGGGGTCCTGAAGGTTGATCATCAAGCTATTACCAGGAAGGAATACACGGTTTTGAGATTGTGCAATCATCCTAGAAATGCTTTGAGCAGCACGGATCTTACGCAACTTCAAGTAACCAGGGTTCATTCCCATTGCTTTTCCCAACATTTCAGCAGCCTCAGCTTCACCCTCAGCCTGTACAATTTTCTGCTGACGCTCCTGCTTGGCCCTTTCAACAACGAAAGCAGCACGCTGAGCTTCTTGTTGGGCCACCTGCTTAGCTTCCACAGCAGCAGTGTATTCCTTACCAAAACTTAATTCAGTCAGAGATACATCATCCAAAATAATATTGAAATCTGCTGCACGCTCTACCAGCTCTCTTCTGATCAAAAGAGAGACTTGTTGACGCTGAGTAATCAATTGAGATGCATTAAATTTTGCAACTACGGATTTCAGTACTTCATTGCAAATTGATGGCAATACTTTTTCATCATAATCAGTGCCCAGCTGTCTGTACATCGTGGGCAGAGACATCGCATCGGGACGGGAAAGTACTCTTAGAGAAATGTTAACCATTTGTAAATCCTTAGATCCGGTGGGTGAAGAAATCTTGCGAGGTCTTGACCTGATGTCGTAAATGATGGGATACTGGAACCAAGGTATACGGAAGTGCATACCTTCACTCATGACGTGTTGCTGTATACCTCCTATTCTGTTGAACATGATAGCACGGTGACCACCTTCGACGGTAAATACGGATTGCGATACCCCATAAGCTGCCGCACCTAAAGCAGCCACCACTTTCAGACCGATGTTGAGGCCAGGGGGCCCACCCTTGGCGAATTTCCCTGCCATATCGTTAAGCTTACTTTGAGCCATGTTTAGTAAGTTCCAACAAGTATAATATTATAAAATTTCTGTACTTTTCCGACAAAAAATTCTAACCTAAAACGGCAGCCCGAAATCGAACAATTTATTGTGCAATGGCCATAGACAAAAAGAAACAACAGATTTAAAAAGTATTTTTGGTGTTGCATAAACCGGTAACTTGCATTGAGCACAGGTAATTATATTTTTAGGCGATTTAGTGTACGACATCAATATTTTTTATTTTTTTGACATGAAAGTTGACGTTTACTTTTTGTAATCTGTAATTAGAAATTCAGCTGAAAGCAAAATGTCTGTTTTCGTAAATTTCGTCTAAATTAATTACCTTGTTTACTTGTAATGTAAAACGTCTTTATCCTTTTGTAGTTTAGTCCCATTGATAAAAGTTGAAACGTTGTTTATATATTTCTAAATTAGAATATTGTGATCTTTAACTATGGATTCGTGTGTTGGAGTTGAACAGGATTTGGACAAAGCTTTAACAAAATTTAACTCTCTAAATGATCACACAAATACAGTTCTACAGGATATAATAGATCAAGTTGAAGAACTGAGAAAAGAAACTTCAAAACGTAAGTGTTTTCTTGTCCTCGCTCTGCGTGCCCTCTTTGTTCACTGGGTGTGCTGTTTACGTATATTTTATGACCATGACAAGACGAATTTTATTTATTGTAATGCCGATTTATTAAAGTGTAGAAAATTGTAGTCATATGGATTAAAAATACGTTGTAATGCTACTTGCTAGCTTGCAGTGTTTTTTTAATTTACCCTGAATTTACCTTTCACCTTTCAACAAGTATAAAGCTATAGTAATGAAAATAATGAAACAACATTACTCAGTTCTTATCTAACTTCAGCAGTAAACTACCTATTCAAAACCTGTATGATATTAATAATGGGTCTCTAAAAACAGGTCTGTGAACATATATTTTAGATAACATTGCCGCACATGTTAATAAAAAATTCTTTTAGAATGGTGACATTTGGATCATAAAGTAGTAGTATTCATATAGAGAGAATGTAGTAGAGTGATATGACTAATGAGAGGAGTGCCCTTTGAGTTTGTTTGTCCATTTCTACTCAGGGGTCACCGGAATGTAAGTTGTAACGTGGCAACATGAATATGGGATATATATCCGATTTTGGATATATATCGGATATATATCATAAATATCCGATATTTTGATATTTATTATAAATATCCGATATTTTGATATTTATTATAAATATCCGATATTTTGATATTTATTATAAATATCGGATATTTTCGAACCCTGATTAGGAAACATTTCAGATTTGGTAGTTTTATAGTAAAATTGCTTTTACTGCTTATTATAAGTTTCAAACATAAATTCAGACAATCAATAGTTCAAATGAGTTGATCTAAATACTAATAACAGTTGGTATATAAGTTGCTTACGCTCAATCCTTCACTGTACGAGAGGACACCTGTACCCAGTAGTGGGACGATAAAAAGGTTGATGATGATGATGATGATATAAGTTGCTTATAATAGATTCAGGAGCAATCTTAACTGCAACAAAGCATAATATTTATTGCACAAAGTGTGGGAAAGAACACCAACTCCCTTTAAGTTATTTTCCAATACTCATCTGTCCTTCTTTTCGGTCTTAACTTGATTAAATAAAGTCAAATTTTCTTGAAATCATCATATAACTTTAATATAATATCCATACCTTATCACCATAATGTAGACTAATAAATATAATGTTATTAAAGTGCATTGTTAAACATGTTATAAGTAGGTATACAAGTATTATAATTAAATACCGCATGTAATTAATATCAAAGTCCAAAGTTCAATCATTACATCGACCTTACCATCAACATCGTAGTGTGGGTGTCTTAGGGTGGTTTGTTGCAGTTAAAAAAGTTATGTCCACTTAGAAGAAAGTTGAACAAAGAAAAAGCACTTCTACCAGCTCTTGCTAAGTAATGTAATGGTGCCTGTGGTCATATTGGAAATATCAAATTCATCTAGCTTTCTGGCTAAGTGATTCTGATATCCTTTTCTATGTTGTGTCTGGTTCAGTATACACTAACAAATTAATATGTATAAAGGTTGGATAGCTCTAGTGAAAAGATCTATGATTGTTGCTGTGGTACCAATTGCTATTGGTATACTTACTAAAAAAAAAGTGAACTGAAACTGAAACAAAACACAACTGTTACAAAATAGTAGATTATTTAATAGAACATTATAATTTTTTTATCCATATTCAAGATTACATAACATTCTTATTCACTTCCACTTCACTTCTCTTTCTCAGTAAGTTATAAACAACACGTTAATTAATTATACTTAGATATCTTCGACACCAATGACTGAAGGTGAAGGAAAACATCTTGAGGAAACCTGGACTTTGGGTCTGAATTCGCCAACCCGCATTGACCAAGCGTGATGATAATGCTCAATCCTTCTCTGTATGAGAGGAGACCTGTGTAAAGCAGTGGGACGATAAAAAAAAGGTTGATGATTGCGAATGGTTGATTGGCTGCGTCCTCCGTGGCGCAGCGGTCAACACGTCTGCCAGCGACATGGAGGCCCCGGGTTCGATCCCCGGCCAGGTCATGATGGGAAACGATCTTTTCCTGATTGGCCTGGGTCTTGGATGTTTATCTATATATGTATCTATTATAAAATATGGTATCGTTGAGTTAGTATCTTATAAAATATGGTATCGTTGAGTTAGTATCCCATAACACAAGTCTCGAACTTACTTTGGGGCTAGCTCAATCTGTGTGATTTGTCCGTATGTATTTATTTATTTATTTAAGATGATAATTAATTATATTTACTTTCCCTTATGGCTTTCAGAGGCTGAAGACACACCTTTATCGCCAGCACAGGCAATGGTGGTGAGTGACCTAGCAACACTAGTCAAACAGACTGTGTTCCAAATGTCAACAGGTAAATATTACAAAAATTCTACTGTAATTTGAAAGTTAAGCTAACAATGTGTTACATTCTCGTAGTCCATTTAGATTGGCTTTGATTAAGCTTTTAATTTATTTTTTTTGTAAGTCTGAATATTTAGAGAAAATTTTCTCATCAATAAAAACTTCTTAATTTAACTACACCACATCTTTTAATACTTGATAGAAAATGGCATCCTTTCTAAGTTATAGAATTTTATTACAATAAATCTTAATTATTAAGAAAACGAAAAACCTAACTGTAAAAAAATATTTATCTACAAAGTAAAAATATAGGTAACTAAAAAAAATTGTTTAATTCTTCTTGTGTAACATTATCTTGGTGGTCCATTATATAATGGGGCCATGGTTCATCATATAATGGTGGCTTTCGTATGAAGAAAAGTAGGCAAGAAACACCCCATTACTCTTTTAAAATGATTTAGAATATTTTGCATACATTAATAACAATATATGAAGACAATGCACCCAAAATTAAATTACTGTGCTGTGGTAAAATCATTTTAAAATGATAGATACATGATGCTTACAAACATATAAAATAAAGTAATTTTAATAAAAGCATATAATATTAACAAGTAATAAGTTAACCACAGAAAGTAAGAATGTAAATCGGGACGCTGGATTGTCCTATGGAGCAGCAAAAGCCAAGCATTTTTACAATCCCGAGTAAAAAATCATTCATTCTAATTCCACAGAACACAGGGAACTCCATGCAACAGTGTCCCGAGTAGGGAAGTCTATTGACAGGCACTTTATTGCTGACTATGCATCTGTGGCACCTAAAGCTGAATCCTTCTGTAATGACACCAACAGGCCTATTATGGAGCAGGCTATAGCTCAACATTTGTATAGACAAGTAAGTAACTAGTAACATAGTCCTAATGTTCTGTGTATTAAACAGAAGGACCGAGACAAAAACAAAATTCTTTGTTTTTTTTTTTTTTTTTTTTTTTGAACTCAGCGCATCCAGATCTATATGATTATCTATAGTGGTGAGGGTTTTGAGCAACTTCGGGCACATACATACATACAGACAGACATACAAACATACGCACTTTATATTAATGGATTACAGTTGTTTTTTAATCAACCTGGTACCTGATAACTTTATTTACGCTCTAATTTTGAAATATTGACAGTAATTTTATACAAAAACTGTCAATCGTCAATTGCATTCCTCGAATAAAAGTTTAGCAATTGAAAAAATCAGCACTGCATAGCTCACTGATCGTCTGTCCAAGCTGTAGAATCTTCATCATCATTTCAGCCGAAAGACGTCCACTGCTGGACATAGGCCTCCCCCAAGGATCTCCACGGCGATCGGTCCTGTGCCTCGCGCATCCAACTGTTTCCCGCGACCTTCACCAGGTCGTCGTTCCTGTAGTATCTTCTACCTTTCGCTCTTGACAGAACGGTCGTGGTCACTATGACTGAATTCGAGTTTTTGATATCGCACGCCGCACGATCACTTTTCATTTGTGTATTTTCAAAATGTATACCCATATACTCCCTGACTAAACGGGAAGTTAAACTGAAACTTACAGATTGGTTGCAGAAGTTAACGTACGACGAAACCGAGAATCTTATTACTATTGTCTCTTAAAGTATCAATCCAATACTGTATTTTATTTAAGACGTATTTGTTTTTGTTTTTTATTATTATTTTGTATTTGCATTATCTGTATTTGTGTTCATATAAGTACTTGCACGTCACCTTATACCATTTGTGTGTCATACCTTGAGGAACCCTGGCTCCTAAAACACAGGCTTTTGTCCTTGTCATGTATCTCACTCGAGGGTATTTGCAGATAATTCAGTCTGGTTATGTCAGGTGAGCAAACACGCGTGTTCCCTCGTATTTCCCCGATTTCCGTGCGTATATGTTATTGGCGACGAGAGAAAAGTGCTTAAAAGTGTGTGTAATAAACTAAATTCACTGAATTGTATAAAAATCTTTAGGTGGAAAAGGTAAAAATGGTGATTAAGTTCAGTGAATATGATGTAGCACATGGCTGTTGGGAAAACTACATTACAAGGTTTGGATTTTGTCTAGAAGCAAATGAAATCACGGATGATGCTAAGAAAAAGGCGAATTTATTGTCGGTATGTGGTCCTGATTTATTTGATTTAATTTCTGCACTGATTGCCCCGAAGAAAATAAGTGAGGTTACTTTTTCAACTATAAAAAATGTTTTAGATATTCATTTTCATCCAAAACCAAATGAAATAGTTGAATCATTCAAATTTCATTCCCGAAATCAAGAAGAAGGAGAAAAAATACGCGATTATATAGCTAGTTTGAGGAAATTGTCCATTCATTGTAATTTTAGTGATATTGACAGAACACTGAGGGATAGATTGGTCTGTGGAATTAACGACAAAGACATTCAAAAGAAAATGCTACAGCAGAGGGAGTTAACTTTCCAATTTGCATGTGAAATAGCACTATCGCATGAGTCAGCCAATTGTGATTCTAATTTAATTGTTAATCCTGGAGTTACTACGAGTAAACCTACCATGGATTTAGAGGAACCAATGGAAATAAATAAACTTTCTTTTAAAAAAAGTGAAAAACCTACTGGTAAATTTAAATGTTTCCGCTGTGGTAAATCACATAAAGAAGAGTGCAGGTTCAGGTGGTCAAAGTGTAATTTTTGTGGGAAAACTGGTCATATAGAAGTGGTATGTTTGAATAAGAATAATAAAAACAATTACAAAAAGTCTAATTGTAATGGCCTTTATGAAAGTCCTATTAATAATTTTAGGGACAACAGACTACCCGCATTTATGATAAATATTTTGCTTAATGGGTTTGAAATTGAAATGGAGGTTGATTCAGGTTGTGCATTCACATTAATTAGTGAGCCGACAGCCAGACTCATATGGAAGGGAAAATTACCTGAAATAGAAAAGTATGATATTATGCTAAAAACATGGACAGATAACCAATTGAAGATTGTAGGAAGGGCAATGGTTCCGGTAGCTTACAAAGAGATTTCTAGAACACTACCAGTGATCATAGCCCAAGGCAATGGTCCTAGTCTCATAGGGAGAAACTGGTTCAGAGAATTAAATATTGGAATACATGGTCTCAATAGCATAAAAATAGACACTTTAGATATGAACAAGTTACTTGGTCAGTACAAAGGTGTTTTTAAAGAAGGTTTAGGGAAGTACACAGGGCCAGTTGTGAGTATCATACCAAGAGAAGGAGCAGCCCCTAAGTTCCTGAAAAGCAGGCTGGTACCATTTGCTATAAAAGATAGAGTTTTTAAGGAAATAGACAGATTAGTAGAAGAAGATGTACTAGAACCGGTGCCATACTCAGAATGGGCAACCCCAATTGTGCCCGTATTAAAACCTAACGGTAAGGTGAGACTCTGTGGAGACTACAGGTCAACGGTAAATTCAGTGACTGAAACTGATACGTACCCACTTCCGACACTCGACGAAGCTTTCACACAGTTACAAGGTGGTGAAATATTCACGAAAATTGATTTAGAGAGAGCATATACACAGGTGGTCGTCGATGAACCTACATCACAACTACTTACTCTTAATACTCCCAGAGGTCTGTACAAGGTAAAACGGCTGGCATTTGGTGTAAAAGCATGCCCAGGTATTTTTCAACGTTTGATGTCATCGTTGCTAGCTGGGATTCCGGGTGTGGCTGTCCTACTTGATGATGTGGTTGTGAGTGGTACAAACATAGACCAACATAATGAACGGCTAAAAGCCGTACTACAGAAACTAGAGGAAGCAGGGCTAAGAGTAAATAAAGAGAAATGTAGGTTTGCAGCAACAAATGTCACATTTTTAGGATACAGAATTGATAAATTTGGGATACATCCATGTGAAGATAAGATTTATGAAATTGAGAAAACGGCGGCACCACGTAATCTAAAAGAGCTACAAGCATTCTTGGGATTAGTTAACTTCTATGATCGATTCTTGCCACACAAGGCCACAATAGCGGAACCCTTATATAAATTATTAAATAAAGAAGTACCTTGGCAATGGACTGCGACACATCAAAAAGTTTTCGAAAGATTAAGGAAAATGTTGACAAGCAAAGATACTCTGGTACATTATGACTTAAAGAAAAAATTGATATTATCATGTGATGCTTCTCAATATGGACTAGGAGCTGTATTAGAACATGAAATGGAAGATGGCAGTATAAGACCCATTATATTTGCATCAAGGACTATGAATATACATGAAAGAAAGTATGCTCAGGTAGATAAAGAGGCAGCGGCAATAATATTTGGGCTTAAGAAATTTCATCAGTTTATAAGTGGCAGAAAAGTCAATATAAAGACAGACCATAAACCATTACTGAGGTTATTTGACCCTAAACGTCCCATACCTAATATAATCTCTCCTAGAATGCTAAGATGGGCACTTTTACTAAACTCCTATAACTATACAATAGAGTATGTACAAGGGAAGAAATTGGGAAACGCTGATGCTTTAAGCCGCTGGCCATCGGCAGATACAGGAAAAAGGGAGGAAGAGTACTCAGGAGTGCTATTAATAGAAGAAACACCAATAGAGTTAGAATTTACAGCACAGGAAGTAGCAGGAATTACATCAAAAGACCCCATATTGAGTAAAGTTTTATATTGGACGCGCAATGGCTGGCCAAGCAAAATAGATGATAAGTTCAAAGCATATGGACAGAAAAGAGAAGAATTATCTATTTTTAAAAATTGCATTTTGTGGGGAAGCAGAGTAGTTCTACCAGAGAAAATGAGAGACAAAGTTTTGGAAGAGTTACATACAAATCATGATGGAATTGTTATCACTAAAGCAATGGCAAGAAGTTACTTCTGGTGGCCATCCATTGATAAACATATTGAAAATATGATAAAAAACTGTGAAATATGTGCAGAAAACAGGAGTATGCCTACTAAAGTTACACACCGCTGGATAAGAACAGATAGACCATGGTCTAGACTCCATATGGATTATGCTGGTCCATTCCAAGGAAAAACATTTCTTATAGTTATAGATTCTTTCTCAAAATGGCCAGAAGTCAAAATTGTTCCAGATATGAGCAGCGCAACATTAATAAAAATATTGCGAGAAATATTTTCGGAGCAAGGGCTGCCTGATACCCTTATAAGTGACAATGGCAGAAGTTTCATCTCAGAAGAATTCCAGAACTATTGCAAGAGGAATGGTATTAGGCATGTTCTAGTGGCACCATATCATCCAGCATCCAATGGGCAAGCGGAGCGAACAGTTCAGACCATCAAAAATAAACTCAAGAAACATTCCTCTGAACCATGGCAAGTAAAACTTCCCAAAATTTTATATGGCTTACGTACTACACCAAATAGCGTAAATGATAAAACACCAGCAGAACTACTGAATAACAGACGGTTCCGGACTAAATTCGATTATTTAAATCCTCTCACTTCAAAAGATAAGCCTATGTTGGAAGAAATAGAAAATAATGAAAACACAAAATTAAGAACATTGGAAGTCGGACAAACTGTTTATGTAAAAAATTATAGCAGAGGACCACAGTGGCTAAAAGGAGTAGTAGAGAAAAAAGTTGGAGTTTGTAGATATTTAGTAAGATGGAATGGTAAACTTTTGAAGAGACACATCAACCAGATACATAGTTTTGGGGGGAGGAAAGAAGATAAGGAACAAAAGGCGACAAGAAATGGATTATACGAAGATGATGAGGAAGAAGACTACGTGTCACTACCATCACAATCGAAGTGGGCTGAAATTATTGGAGTATCAGGGCCACAAGACATTGAAATACGGGAAAGTTCACAATATGGAACTAATACTGCAAAAAGGAATAAAAGGGTTTTATCAGAATCACCTGAACAGTCGGCCAGCAAGAAGGTTGCCTGTGATCTGTCTGGAGAAGAATAGGTTTCTGAATTAGAAGATTCCCAACAGTCTTGGGGAATAATAGACTCCGAAAATGAACAATAGTGTTAAAACCTTGATGTAGAACTAAAACTAATAGGATTAAGCATTTAGTGTGTAAAGTTATAAGTGATTTAGTGTATTACGAACAATAGACATTTAGTGGGTGCATTGAAGAAAGAAGAGTACAATGGTGATCCATCTCGGGGGGAAGGCATGTCATGTATCTCACTCGAGGGTATTTGCAGATAATTCAGTCTGGTTATGTCAGGTGAGCAAACACGCGTGTTCCCTCGTATTTCCCCGATTTCCGTGCGTATATGTTAGTCCTAGTTTAGGAGGCCGCCGGCCGAGGCCGGTTCGCCTTTTAAAGTGACTCTCTGTACAGACGTTTTTGATACTGTGTACTTATGTGTGTTTTTAAAGTGTACTAATAAATTATTATTATTATATTATATATTATATTTATCCCTGTTGGACGACAGTCTGGAGCATTAATTATCAGGTCCTCCCACTGCCGACTTGATTTGGTCGGTCCACCTCATCGGTGACCTTCCACGAGGTCTGTTCCCCTGTACTCTGCCCTGGACGACCAAAAGTTCTATGAAGTTATTGCGCCTGGACACGTGACCGAAAAATCCGAGTATACGGGACTGTACTTCTGAAAGACGCTGTTTGATACCGAGTTCTTGGAGTATAGAAACGTTCGTTCTAAACTCGGTCCACGATACCCCAAGCATCCTTCTCCAACACCACATTTCTAGAGCGTAGATATCTTTTTCTTTTCCAGTTATCGGAACGTCCACTTTTCAGCTGCGTAGAGAAATATGGGAAATATTATAGTAGTACTGTAGTATACCTCATAATTATTATTATTATCCATAGGGCCTAGAAGACGTAGGGGACGCTTTTGTAGCAGAAGCGAAGATTACGGGCGTAGAACGTACATGTACGTTCGCGTTGCTGCAACGTTGCGCGGCCGCATTGGCCGAAGGAGAGCCAAGTGCGGCCCTGCACTGGGCCGAACGTCGTGCGCACGAGTTACACAACTCGCCCCTTCCCTTCACCTTGCATAGGATGCAGGCCTTTAAGGTATTTTTCACAAATTTACTATAATAAAATTTCCAGATAATAATTAGACTTTGTGGTTTCGCCATTAATGAGGGCCTTGTGTTATTTATTTGATTCAAAACAGCATGCAGTGAATAATTTGAATATTACCAGGAACACAGGCGTAGCGTAGCCTTTCGGTGTCCTATAGGATGCATTTTGGAGAGTGTACGCGGGAGTTGCATGACATTATTCTGCTATCATATTTCCGTCATCGGACGACCTGTCGTACGGCGAGTATTCACACTATTCACCCTTACGTTGTGGACACCGGAACGATCCGGACGAAGCGTTTCGCCTCATTTTTTATATTGCGTACATAAATTTTGCTTGCGGCTGTGTTCCTGTCTGATTGTGAATGTTTTCAAGGTTAAGAGTGAATAGGCTGTTAATAAACCATCAACACACACACTTTACCATCAACGATTGCATCAATGCTTACCACCAGGCGGGATTGCGGCCAAGCACTAGTTTATAACGTTTAAAAAAAGAAATCTTCATCATACTCTTGCCCTTATCATAATTTATTTGGGTTTGGCGCTGGACAAATTTCCATTTATTTCAATAACTACTAAAATGCTGCTACTTTGCGTGATGTTTCCCTTGTAACCTTCCGTGTTTTCACACATAGCTGGCTCGCGAGAAGGGCGTGGGTGCCGCCATAGAGTACGCTCGGCGCCAGTTCCCTATGCATGCGGCGCGACACGAGCGCGCGCTGCAGGCGGCGGTTTGCGCGCTGGCGTGGTGCACGCCGGGGGCGGGGCCCGCGCCCGCCATCTACCAGCATCTACTGGACCCCAAGGCGCTGGGTCAGTAACATAACTACTTAGGTATCACTACAAAGAGTACGCTGGCGTGGTGCACGCCGGGGGCGGGGCCCGCGCCCGCCATCTACCAGCATCTACTGGATCCCAAGGCGCTGGGTAACTACTTAGGTACCACTACAAGTCATGTCCCTGCCACTGTACAGTACTGTATGCAAAATTTGGTTTATTTTTCAGATATTTGTGATTGTTTTATCAGTTTTGGTCATGACAACATTACTCCGCCTGTCAGAATTTGCTTTTCTGCATAATTCTACACAACATTACATTGTCTACTTCCTTTCTGCAGGTACTGAAGCAGCAGAGCTTTTCATAAAGGAGGCGTGTGCATTACTCCGCTTGGCCCCACTATCCCCTCTCGCTGGAGGAGTGTTAGCAGGAGCTCGTGTGTTACCTGCACTACACGATATCAGGGCTAAAATGACGCACCCGCACGTCATAGCTGCCTGGTCTGATGATGAGCTACCCTTCGAGGTAATCAGGTTCATTTACTTAATTTATAATATCTGGATTACATGATCAATGCTGGATGCACAAGTTGTATGTCCATCTAAACGCTTACCATCATCATAATCATCTCAGCGTTTATCCCGGTTGCATCCGCGGCTTTCGCTTTGGAATCCGGGTCCCCTTTCCTGCACATTCTCCTCCACTTCGCGCGATCTTTAGCATCCTGTGGCGGGAGATTGTTGATCTAAACGATTTTTATTTATAAAAATTCAGGCATCATTAAATTGACTAACTAACCTTGCTGTTTAGATATACGATTCATGCTTTTCAGGGACGTAAATATTCCAATACTTAAGTACCAACTATTTATACTGCGAAGTCCTCTGATCAATAATGTTGTAAACCAGGTGGACCTAGGGGAGGACGGTGGCGGCTACCACTCGGTGTTCGCGTGTCCCATCCTGCGCCAACAGGCGTCTGAACAGAACCCGCCCATGAGACTCCTCTGTGGACATGTCATCTCTAGGGACGCGCTTAATAAACTCGCTATGGGTGCCAAGTGAGTATACTACCAATACCTATAACTCAAAGCATTGTACAGTTGAATCTCATGATGATTGATGAATGTCTAGTTAATTTTGTAGATGTCTAAAATGAAAATGTCTTATTTTATTAGATATAAACATTGTATATATTATACAACGTGTAACATAAAGGGTATATACATAACAAAGGCATGGCATCTTTACATGATATCAAACGGTATTGGAAGGGTTTTTTAATCCTATCTGTATATGTTAGGAAGTTATGAGGAAAAACACCGCCTGTGATAGGCTACTATGTAATGTGACGGGTAACGAGTAGTTATTAATGTATGTATATGTGCTGCCACGTTTGTTATGATTTGATTTTAAGAAACACACGAAACCGAAAATTTGGTACCAATTTTTTTGAGTATTTTATTTTGAGTTAAAACCCTGCCGATATCGTTTGATATCATCTAAAGATGCCTTGCCCTTGGTATGTATATACCCTTTTTGTTACACGTTGTATATATACTTTCAGATGCGAGTAGCGAGCTGTAATTTTTATATTACAAACCTCAATTTGATTTATTTGTACATACATAGATTATATATGATTATGTATGTGTGTCGGCGGACGACAGCAGAACAAACTACCCGAAATCTTGTGTAACTTACCTTAATCAACCTTGTATCTTAATGCTTTAGCAATAAAGTTGAAAATCTAATGAAGAAATTTCACAGATTGGAGTAGCTTCATGTGCCCGGCCTGTACATGCACTTGTGGTTTATTTAAGTTTACTAAAACAAGTTTTATTTATATTTTCAGATTGAAATGTCCTTACTGTCCTATGGAACAGACGCCGGGTGAAGCTAGGCAGATTTACTTCTCGTGAATAGTCTTATAGCACGAGAGACCGTTGCAATTTACTTGAAATAATGTCCTCCTGTAGCAAAAGGATTACGAACTTGCCACGCTTAAGCTGTGTTGACATTACGTGTATTGTCGATTCTAAATAATAATAAACCTTTTGTATTTCATGATCCGATTAGCCATTCTGGGCCTCAATCCTGTATTGTTTTTATTATTTCTCGCGTAATATTACCACGTCCAAGTCATGTCATTGTCATTTTGACAGTTCAAACCAAGCTAACTTCGCGTTCATTTCGTGGTTTCTACATTTTTGTTTTTTTGCCTTCGCACGTTTTTCATATCATATCTGACATGGCAGAATTGTCGACAACGGCATTATTGCCATAGTGAAAAAATTGAATAGTTCATTTCGTGCGGCTTCATTCATTTTGTCATGGAGAGTATGTAATTAGCAGGCAAAGAGTAAAAATAATTGTTAGCAGGTGTCGTGTTTCGTTAAGAAATTGACGTGGTAGAAGCACAGTCTAAAAATCATACAGTCGTCCAACGAAGACGTTTAGACAGAGCAATCGTGCGGGGTGTGAGGGCGAGACGCGGGTAAGCGGCTCCCGAGCTGCGAACAAAACGATGTTCGTAGTTCGGTATATATCATTAAGGGCTGACGCGTGTTTGTTTTATAATTTGATATGACTGTCAATTTTGAGTATAATTGGGGTGCTTGTTATGAAAAACCTATCATTTTTGAAATCCAAGATGGCGGACGCCAATTTAAATATAAGTACATATTTACAATATGATATGGGTGTTAATTCCGAGGTGGATTGCGGTGCTGGTTACGAAAATGCCATCTAAATAACTTAAATCTGTCTCGAGTTGTTCCCTTAGTAAAAATAGTAAATTCGATGCGTTACTGTCTAGACGATGTCGGCATTTTACACGAGATCAAAGGCGTCGACCTACTGTATGATTTTTATACTGTGGTAGAAGTAAGGAATTCCTGAATGCTCATAGTGAATTAAGGACCAGCTGGGGTACTACAACGTAGTAAAACTATCGTTGTTTCAGTGTCAGACATTGGAGCTGAATAATGCTATCCCCGTTTTTACCCTCATGGTTTGAAGGTCCCTTTCACTCGTATGATGTCAACATAGCTTTAGAATTTGATGTTATTACATTATGTCTAGATGGTATAGATTGTATGAATGTGTCCAAAAATATGACTAATCAATCGATATTATTAGCTGACGCGATGTCTAGACATTAAAAACATCAAACAATTTGATATGACACTGCGGGACTGAAAATTAACTTTTAATAAATATTCTGTTAAGTATGTTTTATAAAATACCAGAAATTATAGGTTATAAATTTTTTAACAATTTGACTAGAAACAAAAAAAAAAAAATACAAAATAAATGTTGCAACATGCGAAATGTACAAAACATGGCAGCATAAAAAATAGTCATGGTGAAGAATGGGTTTGATTAAAATATTTTTAGACGATGTATGAATGATTATGAAGAATTTATTTTTTTGGGCAGTACAGCATCCGAATTAGTGTCAAAGACTCCTAATTGGAATAAAATCTTCATTTGAACACTGTTAGTTTATTATTAAATATTCTCTACATACAAAGAAAATATACATAATAATAACAGAACTTTAGCAGTTATTCAGTGAAATGCACTCTCAGATATTCTAATATATGGAAAGTAGAATATCTGAAGTCAAATTTGTTTCAAATGGAGGTAGTCAGAGGATCGTTTTCCTATTTTATGTTGAGTCTGATATGGAGAATGTTAGAAATACTATTCTAATAGATGTTAAATAAGGTAGACAACATTGTATTGTAATTATAAGACAAACATTATTATTGTATGTTAACGTACTGATTGGTTGTAGAGCCATGCCTTTGTTCTTTTTTTTGTAATAAAATGAATTCTGTATTCAATTATTATTGTTTTATTTCATACTATGTGGCCGGCGACTTGATATTATTAAGCCACGGATATACTAGGGGACAAATGTGCCACGACAAGTATCGGCGACATGTCAAGCGAAGCCGCCTGACAAATATGGCGACAACGCGCAATTTATGTCCGCAGCGACGTCAGATGAAGTCGTGCGACTTCGCCTGACATATCTGGCGACATCACGCGACTTATGTCCGTAGCAAAGTAGTAGTAAAAGTAGTTGGCGACACGTGTCGCGCGATGTTACCAGACATGTCGAGCGAAGTCCGGCAACATATAGCGCTACCTCATCTGACATCGCTGGCGACCCGTGTTGCGCGATGTTGCCAGACATGTCGACCGAAGTCCGGCAACGTCGTGCTACTGCACCCAAAGTCGCTGGCGACACGTGTTGCACGACATTTGTCCCCTAGTGCATAGATGATATACTATACCCTAGTGTGTCCGTGGCTTAAGCGACGTCAGATCGATATTTCAATCTCGTAGTTGACCTTGAGAGGTCGTGACTACTTAACCAGACTATACGACAGCGTGCAGTGAGGAATGTGAAGGGTGGGACTTCTACTCTAGGTCCCCTGCGTCCCACAATCTCGGGCGGGTTCCCCGTACGGTTGGGGAAGAAGAGTACCCCGCTACGTCTGACACACATGTGCTCTGTTCTAGCCAGTAGTTTATAGGTTTTATTCAAAAGCGAATTGCTACCTTTTTTTTTAAACGTTTCGGCATCGTGGGTGCGTTTACAAACATTTAAAAATTTTAGGTTGTTTCGGACCCATAGGTTAATATAATGTCGTATTTGTTAGTTGCATTCGTTATTTAACGAAAAAATCGCAATTGGAAGTTGCCAAGTATTGACATGTTGGTCCTTATAACTGGACAGATTGTATCTACGCATCTTCGCACAAATTCGGCGGATAGACCCTATCCTAAATATCTCTCTTCTCTGCTTTGGACCTTATGCTTGTTATATAGCATCTCGCTAGTCATTTTATAATTACTTGTAGGTACTACTATTCTGTTTATCCACCATAAACTACGCGGAAATACCATGTCACGAGTTTCCACCCTAAAACTATAAATTCCGTTTATCTATCAGGCCTAGAGTGGATTCTCGGATAAGCGGAAATCTATGAAGGGTTAACCTTCATGGATTTCTGCAACCAATTATTCGCTTATATACTATGACTAAATAAATAATAAAGCCACGGCTACACTAGGGGACAAATGTGCCATGACAAGTATCGGTGTCGTGTAAAGCGAAGCCGGCCGATTTCGCTTGACAAATATGGCGACATACATATACATTGAAATATCGCAGCATAGTGGCCACATCGTGACTTTGCTTCAAACCTTTCTCATAGAAGGTTCACGCGGCCGTCTTTTTCAACTGTCATTGGTGATATCCGTCATTATTGTCAAATAAAATTTTCAAAGAATTTCTATAATTTGTTACACGTGTTATTGGCAAAATTGTGGTATACAGTATGTTAACTAACAGAGGGCGTTCCCGTTAACCCGAAATAGTATAGCATACATACATGCTAAAAAAAAATATTTCCATTCGAAAACAAAATGTTTTAAAATTTTTTCCAATAAGAAAATATTCAATAAAAATTTTAAATTGACATGTAAAAGAAACACACTGTACACGCGAACATGAAAGACGGCAACGTCGCAATTTATTTATACATGACGACTACTATTTTGATTTAAAACAGGAGGTTTCAAATTTATTTTCAATTATATTTTTTTTATTCGGATTTTTTTATGCTTATTTTTCTATGCTGATATTTTTATTTTAATCTATTAATGATATATATTAACGAGTTTAAGGGAACGCCCTCTGTTATTTAACATACTGTATATTCCACAGAGGCCATGGATCAAGACTTGAGGTTGCCTACGCTGCCGCCGTAAGGAAAAAAGACGCATCTAACATCTTTTTTCCAAATTGAGTTACATGCATATTCTAAATCAGTAAAAGAAATGGCATACAAAAATATTATTATTTTTCGCATGAAAAAAAATGTTAGATGCGCCTTTTTTCCTTATGACGGCAGTACGAGACCTTTTATTTCTGCTCAACACTAATCACTGAAATAGGGTCGAGATAGGTAATACGTAAACGAATTCCTGTTGGTTGTATCTCACACGTCTCTTCTCCGCTTTGCTGGAGACTTACTCGATTTGGAAGATAAATGAGGGTGTTAGATTTTTCTATTATTTCGAGCAATACCTGTATAGCCGAAGCACAGTTGGCAATGAGGAAGAGCGGCAGAGCCCCCGGGGACGCCGTTCATTGAGCTCACTCATATACCTACCACTGGTAGTCTATAGTAAATATTCTTCCTTTCAACTAAACTAAGTTCAGTGTATTTTTTTAAGAAAAGGACAGAACTTTTAGTTCTGTCACAATTTAGATTCCTTTTTGAACAAGGGAATCTAGACCAATATCTCGTAAATTGATTGATCGAGCTATGGCATTGGGAAGGATAATCAAATCAAATAAAAACGATACATTCTCGGTACATAATTTATTTAATGGATATGTACAAAGACAAAAGATTTTAGGACAAATAAAAATTTGGCAATAACTCTCAACAATAGCAATAATATTAATTAATAAAGAGTGGTGTCGTTCAAAAGCCGGCAAAATATCAACAACAACAATAATTTAATTTTATACTTAAATATAGTTCGGACATACCAACGTAGGGCTAACTTTTAGCGAGTTGTGACGTCACCGCTGTAATAATATGTATCCTTGTCGATACACCAGTGTGGCTACCATGAGTAAATTACGAGACTCGATCATACGCATTAACCACATTTTGCGCTCTCATTGTTTCAGTTCTTACAACCTTGTAGCGGGTTTTTATGAGCAATTAATGGCGGCAATTAATGAGTCAAACGCGGTCGATATCGATAATCTTCCTTATGAAAACTTATGGTAGCAACACTGTAATATTTAACCAACAAGATGTTCCTCACAATCAGTTTCCGCATTCACAAGCCTACCATGACAGTGATGACGTCACAACGTAGTCCTTAAAACGATTATTCCAAACAAATACCACTTAATTCAAATAAAGACATACATTTTGTTTTAAAATTCCGTTTTACAAACAAATAATAACAGCATCATTAATTAACCTAAGAATAAATTAATCGATAAAAAAAATATTTTTGACCATAGAACATGAGCCGTAACAATTTTAATATCATATCGATATAACTCTTTAAAAGGAATTTTATGATCGTTAACAACTGAAATGATTTACTCTTCTAGAATTCATTTTAAATCCATTTTCGATATTATCATAGAAGCTTGTTGGTCTGAGACCATAACAGGTGAATAATATATTGCTTTGAAAGTTGCTTAGGATCATAAAATTTAGTTTAAACACAGCACTTAATAAATAAATCGCGTTTTATCACACATAATTATATACGTAGCATCTACCAGCAAAGTACTACTATTAGGTACTAATTATTGCTGTAAAATTTCATCTACATACCACCGAAAGAAAGGCTAGTGTGTACGGTCAGACAAAAAAGTTCCCGCAAAGGAATTATGCTTTCAATAAACATTACATTTGAATGCAATGTTCGTTTATAAAGAACGTGTTTAACACAGTCTCCGGCTCTTAGTTTTTTTTACCTCATAGGCAAGTTCAGTATCAAATACTGCACTCTTCAGAGGTTGACAAAATGATAATCGCGCAAACTTTTTTCTCCAACCGTACTTATCTAAGAGAAAACAATACGAGTAAGATGGAAGACGCTCCTAAATACAGCAAAAATGTATGTATTTTAATTATTTAGCAATTAAATTATATTACTATAATATCACTTACGACCTAATCTATCTATGCGTTACATAGTAGTTTATTATTAATATAAATACATTTATATTACTGGTATTTGAATTTGCTTGATATAATATGGTATTAATGTTATCATCTTCATAAACATTTGGCACACATAGACCATTCATTTGCCTACATAACATACGAGGAAGTCAAAAAATCATAAGGATTGGAGAAAATATGTCAAAGCATTTCGCCATTGGTTGAGAAGCACTATGGAAGTTAACAGTTATAATTTAATCTGTCATATTTTACTGAAGTCCAAACACAAATGATACCTTTTATAATAATTAAATATAAAATGGAGTCACACATATTCCTTATAACGTGCAATTTTAATTAATTATACAAAAATGTAATAGCAGGTTCGTAAATTGAAGTTAAATATTGAAATATGTATTTGGCATTTAGTCAAAATATTCCAATGTTATACCACCATGTATGGTATGTGTCACGATAGATCAAGCCACAGCAGTTCGGGGGGAAGCGGAAAAATATATATCAATTTCACTAATAAATAATATTGCTTCATCACAAATCAGTCATTGCATCAGTCTAGTACTTCCTACGCGTAAACACGACCAAACACCAATGAAATTGTACTAATCAAGCCATTCAAATAAAAAATACAGTTGCTTATTATAACAATCAAGGGAGACGCGCTAAGTAGACCGCGAAATTCAAATCTAATTACGTTTTTGCAATTTACAGGTAACGGCTGTATATTGATTAAAACAATTAATCGCGACCGTAACAAATATAATTTTACAGAATTATAATTATTAGATTTAGCAATACGATTGGAGCTAGAGTTGGCCTCAAATGTCATGATTTCATTAAACATTCACTCAATAATGTAGTATGAAGTGAAGTTTTAATAATTTTATGATTATACAGGATAAAATTTTATCCAGTGCGCAAACTTTGTCAACTTATAGCTAAATAAGTTTTATAGATAAAAATATTATTACTTTGGTATGTTTTAGTACAAAAAAAATTGTTATTGATAACGAAAGATGTTTATTATGAAATCGATGTTATGGTCACCGCACGTGGTCCCATTCATGTTCGGCGGAGTGGGGACGGCGGGAACATCACAGGACCCTCGCACGCCCGCGCCGCCCGCATGTTCACTACGCGGCCATATGCTAATACTACGATATTGATATGAATAATTGGTGTCACTCATTTGCTGATTTTATGGCGGACAAAATCATGATTTTTTATTTTAAACTAATAATGCAGATTTGTTCTGTTATTGATTCTGAGCCACCCATTTGTTTTTGCGCACTCGAAAAAAGTTTCCTGTATAACTCTACATATAAATATGTATCATGGCTTCGAATCATGTTTAGATCATCATACAACCCGATTCTGCCAGTTGTAGAAAAACGTAAATAAATTTGAATTTCGCGGGCTAATTTGACACAGCCCCCTTACGTTACTCTTGCGCCTTTCGCCTTCAAATATTCCGACACCACAGTTTACTTGTGTCTTTCCGTCTTATACTTACTCTTACATTTAAAATATATTCTTAGTACAATTTAAGTGAAGAGACAAGGTTCGTAAACCGTGGCGAAGGAGTACACTGGACCGTATTATTATACCAAAAACCCAACCTAATATTACGAAACATTTTAAACAAACGTTAAAACTAAACTGAAGTTTTTATCACAATTAACTCTATTTGGTGTATTCTTTCAAGGCTTTGCCGTGAGCGCCAGATAAATACACAATTTAAATTGGTTTTAAATAAGAAAATAATATTTATTAACGGGACTTATGAACACAGAATTGTATTTTATTTTTTTTTATTCTAAGTCTGTCACAGCCTACTTATCACTAGTTATTTTGGTGTTATTTAAAGTAGTTTGTAAACATCCATGAATATGTCCCTGCTGTCACCAACTACAATCTGCAAGAGTTTACTTCAGCTATAGGCCGACCGCTTGGCCATCGACACCTCAAGATTTGAGCAAAGTCTCAACTCTTGCGGGTTGCAAGTTGAAATATTAAACTGAACATGTATGAAGGTGTTACAATAGTATTTATCCCGGCACTCGTCCTCTCTAACGACACTCCGTACTCCAGTTATAATTCTCTAACAATAGAATAGAAGCATTTTAGTTAGGCACTTGAGAGAAAACGGCCTCGTACCAAGTATATATTACTTAACCAATAGTTCATAGAATAGCTATTCAGCCACACCAGTATAAGAGGCATTGATATAATCTTGGCTATGTAAAATAGCAACACTCATCCGTCATCCATAACATCTTGTTTTTTATAGTTTTGAAAATAGAGTTCTAAAATGGCGAACACGATTATACCAGGTTACTAGTTTGTTATTAATTTTAGATTCTATCATGGACCTAAATCAAGAATTAAAAAGGTTGAATTTTGAATGCAGAGGGTTAAACATTTTCTGTACTTATTTAGAGACATGTACGATAATGAGTGATACGGTCTCTGAGCGGAAGCAGCTACATAATGTATCGAAAATTAATAATTATATCTTATAATAACTAATAAAATTTCTCTATATCTGAGGCGATTGCCATTACATGCTAAGTCTTAACTGCGAGACAATGGGAACTCTGTCTAATGGCTAGTAAATATACCGGTAATTATTTGAGTACATTTTTCATCTAATCACGCACAGATACGAAGTTATAAGTCCTTATCAATATGATAAATAAGATATTTTTGTTAACACTGTAGGCGATTGTATGAAATAGTTCCCTTGTTTTATGAACACAAAATACGGCTTGCTTATGGCTAATGCAAGTATTTGCTACAATAATGTAAATATATACATGTACTCTCACTTTTGGAAGTAACACAATTTGAATAGATAAAATACATTTTGATCGCCCTGTATACAATATTTGTATGTTCAGATCACAAGGTATATTAAGTAACTTTATACATTTAATATTGCTCAGTTTAGAATCAGTAATTTTATCTCTATACTTACCGGTGAAACATATCCTGACATGTCGAAGATGCAGGTAAAACAAAACAGTATGTCATAGTAATTATAACTTAAAACCTACCATTCGCCACACTTCCATCTATTTATGCGCAATAGCAACACTACAAAACGTACATTACTCTGGCAACATTCGGCATAAACTCAAATCGATTGACGGAAATACGGGAACACTATTTTACTTTAAATTATGTATAGAATAATTAATTCTTACAATATATAAGATTGATTGACTATTAGTAAACGGGGGAAAAACCTAAATGCATATAGGTAGTAACTATTCAACTATTTTCCATTCTTTTAAATAAAATATTTCATACTAAACAGTATCAGTAATATCACATCTATCACTATAAGTATCTACTATTATGTAAAATGTAATTATTCTAGAACAAGGTTTGCTTAACACCTGTCTTTACACGATAAATGTGATGTTTTACATTTGGAAAATAAATTGATGAGAAAATAGGTCCTAACTAGGCAGCAAGTGAGCCATTTACCTAAGCACGATTTTTCGTATTGAATATTATTTATATAATAGTAAAGACATCTGTGTATTTCACTGAGATTTGGTTAAATGGATTGTCTTTATTGGACTAGAGAATGGTAAACTTTTATGTCTATTTTATTATTTGCGACAACAGAACCAGAAATTTACAAACATGTTTCATAAAAATTTTTCGTTCTTCGAACTCAATGTCAATATAGAATCACTGAAACTTTGGAGGCCTTGCCCTGAGAAATTTAATTTTTCATTTAATTTATACTTTATTGATTTAATAACTTAAGTCATAGTCATAATTTAATTATTATTATTAAACGTCTTTTAATAGTGCCCTCGCGAAATCAGTATTCTAAAACTGCATAAAAAAGTATTTATTTACTTTTGAAAATGAACAAATAATGACTGCAACCTGTTTACTTTGTCGCAAAGTTTTACCATTTAGATATTGTACACTATGTTACAAAATTGGTATTCTCGCTTGAAATTAGAGAGGGTAACATCGGTAACGTGAATATTCATCTCACAAATTAACGAACGCAAAAGGTAAAGGGTACGCAAAGTACCAGTACATTGTATGTATAATATTGCCCTGCAAAAGTTCACGAGCAGGTATTATTTTACAGTTTCTGTGACGATGGTAGCAAGCAAATATAGTTACTGCTGGCATTTTGTGCACCCAATAGCGTACAATCGGAGATATCGGCATTCCACGCACTGTACCGTCCGACATAAGTACAGTAGTTCAATTATGTGGCTAAAATGTAGAACAGCAGTGTACTGGTGACGTGTAGAGAATAAGCTGAAGTAAGTAGTACCTGGACAGGTCAACAGATGGCGCTTGACAGATATTCGTTCCGAAACTAGCTGGCGGGCGTACAATTACGCAGCGTCGTGAAGAGAAAAGCTAATGTACCTTACCCTGCGTCCTAAGCTAACATGTCGCGCGAATACGCAATCGTCGCCTTCATAATATGACACAGGCGACCTCTGTCTTTGCGATAAAGCGTTAGAGTTGAGTGAACAAATTGAAAGCCACGATCGCGTTGATTAGCAACAGTCTGTTTAGCAGCTTCGGAGTCAAGAGAGCGCTAGAAGTCACTTGGCGCGGTCTCATTAGCTGGAAGCACGCGATCGAGGTTGAGTAGCACCTAGGCCATGTAGACAGTTGTCGGTACTGTCCATTATAGTAAGCGTAGAAAGACAAATAGCGTCGTAAAGAGAATAATCTGAATTACGTTTCTGCAGCTGTCAGGTGTTTAGTAGATGCGGAGTGTCAGAGAGGGCGCTAGGAGACGTAGGGGTTCGTCGTAACTAGCTGGGCGCGGGCTCGGAGCGCACGCCGGCTAGGTTGAGCAGCGCCTCGGCCGTGCGCCTCTCCTCGCCGCCGCTGTACGAGTGCTCGTCGCGCGCGCAGCGGGAGATCACTAGGTGCGCCGCCGGCGGTAGCTGCAAACGAAAACAACAATAATTATGTTAAAGCCATAAATGAAAACAACATGACACTCCGGAGTACCGACAGAAGTTGAACATGAATACATTTTGTAAATATTTTAGAATGGTTAGGGAGTAATTTCGCTATCGTACACAAACATTACATTTTGTATTATACAATATGTAAAGAAAACCCCGTCCGACCCGACCAAATAAAATTTGAAATTTTGCTTAATCATCATAGTAACAATACTAATCAATTTTGAAACAATATTTTTTTCCGCGAATTTATTCGTTCCCCAAAATCTGGTAAATTTCTAAAAAGTTACAGTATAACTGTTGGTTTTCCTTTCGTTCTTTGGCGGCGTCAGTCAATCTAGCCGCTGACCAATCAGCGCCGCCCGGTGAGCAGCGCGTGACCGCGTGACCTGTTTCCACACCCGCGCTTTGTATTGCCATTCGTATACCTTTTGCGAAATAATATTTATTTTTTAGGGGGTAATCTTTTTTTTAAGTTTAGCCAGGTTTTGTATGCGTTACTAGAATCAGTTAACGATACCTAACAATACCTTCACGGGTCGGACAGGGTTTACTTTACATATTGTATAAACAGCAGGAGTAAGCAATAATTTTCGATGTGCGGTAAAAAGAAGGGGGATATTACTTCCTCTCCCATACCGCGCCGGCGATACTCTCCTTCCGTCTTACAAATTTTCGACCAGGTCACGTGTCCTGACGAAGGTTTAAAATTTCTTACCCAAAAGTGCATACCGCCGCTAAAGTGGTTTTTACTTTTAAAAGGGATCCAAAGCGCCTCAAGGACTAATTCACCTTATACGCGTTACCATTGCGTCTTTGACGACCGAAAGTACATCATCAGCCCATCAACCTTTTGCTTAGTGATAATTGTTGGAAATAGGCTTCTCGAATTCCACGCCACTGAACTGTCTTATTTGTGCGATGCTTGAAGGCCAGTGTGGGTACCTTGAGTTTTCATTACGAAGACTCGATCGTCGATATCGAGCGCATTTGACTCATCGATTGGCCCGCTTCAAGGTTGTAAGAACTCTCAACCAATGAGAGCGCCAAGCGGCGGTCGACACATATGATCGAGTCTCGTAATGAAAACTCATGGTAGCCACACTGGTCCTAGTAGAGGATATCGTTTGAGTGTTGGTTCTGTTATATTATGCATTTAAATGTCTCTTAACTTTAATCAACTTTTATCAATAAAACCGCTAGTATCTAAAAGCTTACATCATATTCCTATTTATTATGTATGGCTTGCCATAACAATAACAGACTCAGATGAAAAAAACTACAATAATTTTTGGATAAATGTAACGTATAACATACTAAAATGCATGTTTTCTTTTCGCCCACAGAGAGAAACAAAAGCACCTGCCCCAGTGGCCCGAATTCCCTCTCCTCCCCGCACCCCTTGCAAGGCCCCTCCTCCCCTCCCGCGAACACGCATACAAAACCTCCTTACTCCTTCTCTTGCCTCATCTTTATGGCTATCGAAGCTGCGCCTGCGAGAGCGTTGCCCGTCAAAGAGATCTACGCGTGGATCGTGCGTCACTTCCCCTATTTCCGACACGCGCCGCAAGGTTGGAAGAACAGTGTACGACATAATTTGTCGTTGAATAAGTGCTTCCATAAGGTGAGTGTTTATTAATGGTGACAAGATTATAAATAAAACAGTTATTGGCCCCGATTCCTTTCTTCGCAAAATAAATTAAATTTAAGTACTGTGCATCTTTTTCTTTCTATTTTACGAAGACTCGATCATCGATATCGACCGCGTTTGACTCATCGATTGGCTCGCTTCAAGGTTGTAAGAACTCTCAACCAATGAGAGCGCCAAACGGCGGTCGACACATATGATCGAGTCTCGTAATGAAAACTCATGGTAGCCACACTGGTCTAGTAGAGGATATCGTTTGAGTGTTGATTTATATGAGTTTTATTGTTAATTTACCTGATCTAACACAGCAGGTCCGTACTTCATGGCCAGCACGGTAGCTGCCGCGAGGTACTCGTCAGCGCCGGGCTCAGGTTCTGCCAGACGACGTGCTAATAGGGACACGCGTGCGCCATTCTCTGGAACTGGCTCGGTGTTCTCCACCGCGTCTCCTGGCGTGGGTATGGGTTGTCGACCGAAAGCCTGCGGGGATGTTTTCTGATTAGAACTTCCTAGTGTTGTCCGCTTGTTAAGTTATTGGACGTGGATACTTACTGTGGTGTTTGTGGCGTTTTTAGTTGGTGGTTATTTTAAATGAATCGAATTTTGTTTTTCAAGTTATGAAGTAAAATTAATTCATATTTAGTTTTTCTATATATCATATATGCAAAAGAATACAAGATTATTCTTATTAAATACCAGAAAAAGAAAACTCTAAGGTCATAATATATGCAAGCATTATTTTCTATGCATTTAATAACTTCTTTAGGTCAATATTTACATAACATGCATCATTCCTACATAATACTTCATTTTATATTAAATTGTTGTGCCATGTGCACTTGCATGCATTTTAATGACATAATTTTGAGAACATGCATAGCTGTGGTGTTTTGTGTATCATTTTAGGTATCGTTTATGATTTGCTTATGCTCAGAAAACTTATAAAGCCTAGGATAACCATGCAGGACACACTATGTGGGGACAAGATGTGCCTAAGGTCCGTATTCCAGAAGGAAACTCAAGCATTGATCTCTGCTTAAGCATTACTTAAAACTAGTTTCAACCAATCAAAAGGCTTCAAACGAGACTTAAGTAAAGCTTGAGTTTTGAGCGACGTTCTGTAATACACACCTTAGACACGTCTAAATAATTATAGTGCCAACCAACCTGTAATAAAGAGGCACGATGCTGCGGGTCTACCGTCCATAATGAACCTTTACCTAGACCTGGTGCAGCTGCCACCTGAAATACAAATGATTCATTCATGTATTGTAAGAAAATGAAATTATGTACTTTTAAGTTCAAGTGTAATAAATATTACATTATAATTCGCACGAAAATAGTTCTTATGTCTGAAGAAAGAAAGCTTATGAGTTTAGTATTAACATAATTTTCATACATTTAATGAAAAATATAAGTTTAATCGTATGAGGGCAATGGTGGCGATTCTCTTGTTCACACTCTAATTTTAAGTTAGTGCATCTTTTTCATTTCATTAAGAAAAGGATAGAAGATAGCATGGGCGTAGCGAGGGGGGCTCGCTGCCCTCCCCTAGCAGGCGGGCGGGCTGGCGAACTGAGTGAACTTTATTTCACCTCTTTATAGAAATTTATTGAGCTAAGCTAGGTCATACTTTTAATTATGGTAATTATTGTTATCTTTCGCCTCGCTAGGAAAGTTTAGTGTAAATCTATGGTTTAATTGAGTTTAGCCAGGCTGGCGCAACTTAGATCAAAAAAATAGAAGTATGAAACACATGGAAATTTTAATGGCGGCAGAACTTGTCAAAGTAGGGAAGTCTGTACACATTCAAATGGTTGCTATGACATCTCTGATTCTCTTGTTTTAGCCGTATAATACTGCGGCCATCTTTGCAAGCGATTCGTCACCGTCAACGTCAAAAAGTAAAATTATGTCAACGTCAGTTAATTACGAGCTATCTGTTGTTGTTTGAATCTGCTGTTTTAAAATTAAGTTATTTATTTAATTTTCATCTTACACCTACCCTAAACTAAACCTACCCTACCCCTATGTATGCGTTATTCTGGGTCTTCAGCTACCTACATACCTACTAAATTTTATGGTAATCTGTTCAGTAGCTTTTGCGAGAAAGAGGTAACCAACATCTATCCATCCACACTCACAAACTTTCGCATTTATACCTAACTAGCTTTCCGCCCGCGGCTTCGCCCGCGTGGAGTTCGGTTATACCGCGCTTTTTAGATTTCCCTCGGGAACATCATATTTTTCCGGGATAAAAGGTAACCTATGTTCTTTCTCAGGGTCCAAAGATTGTCTGTGCCAAATTTCATCAAAATCGGTTGAGAGGTTTAAGCGGGAAAGCGTAACAGACAGACAGACAGACAGACAGACAGACCGACAGACAGACAGACAGAGTTACTTTCGCATTTATAATATTAGTATGGATGTATGAAAAAATCAATTCAGTCTAGGATTTTCTCAACCCCAACTGTACAAAATCCTGGCTACGCCCTTGGAAGATAGCATTTTAGTTTAATCCTGTCAAATTAAGATACTTCATAGACAGCTTAGACGCGATTATAAACATGGCGAATAAAAATACACCAGTTTACGTCAGGAGCTCACTAATTTGACAGGTCTGAACTGACATGTTATCTTCTGTCCTTTTCTTAATAAAATAGAAAAAAAGATGCATAGTACTTAAATTTAATTTAGTTTGCGAAGAAAGGAATCGGGGCCAATAACTGTTTTATTTAAAATCTTGTCACCATTAACAAACACTCACCTTATGGAAGCACTTATTCAACGACAAATTATGTCGTACACTGTTCTTCCAACCTTGCGGCGCGTGTCGGAAATAGGGGAAGTGACGCACGATCCACGCGTAAATCTCTTTGACGGGCAACGCTCTCGCAGGCGCAGCTTCGATAGCCATAAAGATGAGGCAAGAGAAGGAGTAAGGAGGTTTTGTATGCGTGTTTGCGGGAGGGGAAGGAGGGGCCTTGCAAGGGGTGCGGGGAGGAGAGGGAATTCGGGCCACTGGGGGAGGTGTTTTTGTTTCTCTCTGTGGGCGAAAAGAAAAAATGCATTTTAGTATATTATACGTTACATTTATACACAAACTAGCTTTCCGCCCGCGGCTTCGCCCGCGTAGAGTTCGGTTATATCGCGCTTTTTAGATTTCCCTCGGGAATATCAAATTTTTCCGGGATAAAAGGTAGCCTATGTTTTATCTCAGGGTCTAAAGATTGTCTGTACCAATTTTCATCAAAATCGGTTGAGAGGTTTAGGCGGGAAAGCGTAACAGACAGACAGACAGACAGACAGACAGACAGACAGACAGACAGACAGACAGACAGAGTTACTTTCACATTTATAATATTAGTATGGATTATTTTAGTTTTTTTCATCCGAGTCTCGTTATTTTAATCGTAAGCCATGTATAATAAATAGGAATATGATGTAAGCTTTTAGATACTAGCGGTTTTATTGATAAAAGTTGATTAATGTTAAGAGACATTTAAATGTATAATAACATAATCAACCTATAATGCTCCAATTCTTTGGGACACAGGAATCCTCTCGGTGAGAGGGAGTGGGTCGTAATCTAAAAAAAGTAATGCGCTTGACGGGGTTCGAACCTACGTCCTACAAGTTGAATGTCGCGGCCGATACCATTAGGCCACCGCTGCTCTTCATAGAATTAATATTGAGATTATTGTTTTCTGAAAGCAGTCTTAGAACGTTTATATTCCAGACTGCATAAAAAATTACTTTAAAATGAGTAGGTAAAATAAATATGTTAACTGCTTTATCTTAATGAATACGTGTATCAATCAATCTGTTACTGAAATCTCTAGTTCCACCTGTCAATACACAGTTTACTTAGCGGAGAGAGTATTGAAAATTCGACTAAAAATTAAAATCTAAATGCCGAAAGGACTTTTAGAACAATGCTTATATTCTATACGAGCTATATGTCTTCGAGTATTGGGTACTTCCATAAATGCAGACATAATATGTATAAACTCGCGTGAGTCAATTGTGCACCTCGCTGTGTGACGTCATTCGGACGGTACCGTTTGTAAAAAATGAGAATCATGTTAAAAATATAAATTACATTTTTTTATGTTAAGTAATAAAAAAGCGCTTGACGAGGTTCGAACCTACGATCTAAAACTTGTATGTCACGACTCGCGGCCGATACCACTAGGCCACCGCTGCCCTTCAAAGAAGTAATGAACTTATTGTTTTTTGAAAGCTGTTAGAGAACGTACAGACGGACGTGACGTTCAGACTACTCCATATTTAAAGCCGCTCAGCGAGCTATGGAAAGGGCTATGTTGGGCGTCTCTCTGAAGGCCCGCATCGGAAACGAGGTGATTCGACAGAGGACCAGTCACCGACATAGCTGAGAGGATTAGCAAGCTGAAGTGGCAATGGGCTGGTCACATATACCGCAGGACCGACAACCGTTGGGGTAAACGAGTCCTCGAGTGGAGACCGCGTCTCGGCAAACGTAGCGTAGGACGCCCTTGGGCGAGATGGAGCTACGACATCAAAAAGGTAGCTGGTAGTGGCTGGCGGAGAACTGCTCAGGATCGAGCTTGTTGGCGTGCCATGAAGGAGGCCTATGTCCAGCAGTGGACGAGTTGAGGCTGATGATGATGAAGTAATAAAAGGTGTGTTATCTCGGTGGTAGGCCATAACATCGGCTGCCGGCAGAAGTTACCACCCACCAGACAAAGTCTTGCCGCCAAGCGATTCGTCGTGTTCTGGCATGATGTCTGGTGAAGCCGTACGGAGGACAGGTCTGAGCAGTTGTGTTGCGATGTGTGGCGGGTACGATGCGCCAAATGTTGTTGTGTCGGGAGTTTGGTCGTGAGTCTTCAGATCAATCTCTCTCTAGCGGAGCATCGTTTGGTCGTGTTGGTCTTGGGTTTAACATTGCATCACCTCGCTCAACTGCCGTCATCCTTCCTATTGCTAAGTTTTTTAAGTGAATAGGCTTAATAAGCTAGTGCGCTTTACCATCAACGATTGCATCACTGCTTACCATCAGGCGGGATTGCAGCATTTGAAGCACTAGTTTATAATTATTAAAAAAAAAGTCGTTTTGATGATAAAGCGTCATAATACTAGGTCATTTTACTCATGACGTTTTGCAATTAAATTGTTAGATATGGACTGCATTCCAGCGGTGTGCACAGTTAAGTCGCGCGAGTTATAAGTTTGCTCACAAGGGAGCGAAACAGTACTTTAGCTACATTCCAAGAAAAAAATGAAAATTAAACAGTCATTAGCGATAAAGGTTTTTAGCTTGTCCCATAATCATTTAACTATGATTCAAAATAGTTTTTTTGCGTTCGGTACAAGTTAATTTTAAATTGAAACATGATATCTTGTCGTCTGAATATCGTTATCGGTTTGGGAAATAAGAATTCTTATATCAGTTGATACGGATATATAAACCAGTTATTAATCAAGAAATGTTATCACTTCAGCTTTAGTCAAATGATTGCGACTAGTTGGGTTCAGTTGGGATTGTTTGGACCGGCCATTGGTCCGTTCGGTCTGGTTTCCTTGATAAAATTAACTTATTGAAAACGATTGTCATTTCCTTGCGATATTGAGAATAAGTAAAAATACCTCATAGAAAATCGTAAATGATAAAGCGCGTATCTACTTATGTATACAATCCATACTAATATTATAAATGCGGTAGTAACTCTGTCTGTCTGTTACGCTTTCAACCGATTTTGATGAAATTTGGCACAGACAATCTTTAGACCCTGAGAAAGAACATAGGAAAAATTTGATGTTCCCGAGGGAAATCTAAAAAGCGCGATATAACCGAACTCCACGCGGGCGAAGCCGCGGGTGGAAAGCTAGTAATCATCATAAATAACAATAGAATCCTCTTTGTACACCATATAAATTAGGGTGACACAATGGGCCGTCTTATCGCTAAGAGCGATCTTTTACAGACACCCTTCAAAACACGTCTAAACACTTCGTATTCAGAATAGGGAAGGGCAAACATCATCAATTAAGTTCATAACGACGAGATATGAAAAATGTAGGTCGGTTACAAACGAGCGCTTCCTCCACATGATTGTAGGTGGGCGTCAAAGATACACTTGTGTAAATACAGCAATACGATTGTAAACACCCCTGGTAAAAGAAAATACCATTGATCTTGGCTCTGCTATACTGTGTAATGTATGTATTTTTTATAACATGATCAGTTTCGTAAATTATCCTTACTTTATAGACATGACAGTGAGTTTCTTTGCTTGTTCCGCTTTCACGCCTAAACTACTGAACGGATTTGGATGAAATTTGGCACACAGATGGGTTTCAAACAGGAATAACACATAGGATACAATTTGTCCCGTAATTCACAAGGGATCGAAATTTACGCAAGTAATACCGCGGGGCGCAGCTAATGCTTTAATAAATCTAAAAGTCATGGTTGTAAATTAAAAACGCACATAAATGAAATCAAACTAGATAAGCAGAAAATAGTTATTAAAGTTAGTTCTGTTGTTTGTTACTCAAGCAAAAACGGCTGAACGGATTTGCATGAAACTTGGTATACGAGTTGATCATGAACTTGAAGACGTTGTAGGATACTTTTCATTGCGTTAGCACGTTTTCGTAGGATACAATTTTCTCTTTATTATGCACTCCGTAAATATTACACGTTCTTCCGTGTGATACTCGGGAGAACCCAACCCATATCCTCCCGGGGGTGTCGTGAGAGGCGACTAAGGAAACTCTCACCAGGGAAGCGGGTAGCAGCGTTTCTCCTGTGGTATATCAAAATACTGCGCTTCCCAACCCGCCTGCCAAGTGCCGTTATGCCAATGTCCCCCAATGGAATGAAAGCTTTGGGGGAGGCCTTTGTCCAGCAGTAGACCTCTATAGGTTGAGAAGAAATATTACAGATAAGTATGTGAAATGTAGGAATTTTGCAAAGGGTTCGACCTCAATGTGGGCTAATTAGAATGGTTAGAAAGTAAAAGATTTTTAATGTTTTTCTCATCTCATCTTACCAGAAAGCCAGTGCAACAAGTGACAAAATATACCACTAAAGAACAAAACAGCAACAAAAATATTATTAATACAATAATAATAAAAACATTAATAGGTCATTCTTTTATTCACAAAGTCTACGTTAACATCTCATTATATCTGCTCTCAGAAGGGTAATTAGCGAGGCTATTATGCATTACTACTATAAAACTGTTATGAGTCAGCTTTGCATTGTATCAATGTATGACAAATTGATTTCCTAGAGGCTTTATGTACCTGATTGAGTACACAAGGCAATACACATTAAGCTATGCTTGTGCTTACATTAAAAGGAAGAAATAAGAAGAGGAATGATCATGTCACGGGAAAAGACTTTAAATTTGCTAGTACTAATGAATAATGCAGAAGTAACTATGCATCTGTCAGACTTATTAAAATTAGGACATAGCATATAGTCCAAGATCCCAGAGCAATCAGACGTAACTTATTTTCACATGGATGAAACCTTAGGTTCGTAGTAGTGCCTCATGTACTTAGAATACCTGTGTGTTTGTGGAACTTGCCGAGTGACACCTGGGCAGGTACCAGGTGAGAAAGGTAACTAAAAATTAGAGTTATTTTACTTAAATTCTGATGGCTGATATTTATATATATTATGTAGAATATTATACTAAACTAGTATCATAAAGTGTCAGACACTTTTCATTGACCAAAACTTTTGTCAGACGCTTTAAAGCTCCATAAAAAATAAATGAACTTTACTTATTTTCACATGTCTGACTTTTACATATGTTACAGAGGTAACTACTACAAAGTTATATTTCATCAGTCAGACAAATTTGACTGACCAAACATCCCTTAAGACACACATACACACTTCAATTTTCCGTCTTCCATGGTTTTTTCACTATCACAAATTACTTAATATCAGTAAAAAACAGGGTTCGAAAATATCCGATATTTATAATAAATATCAAAATATCGGATATTTATGATATACATATATCCGATATATATCCAAAATCGGATATATATATCCGATATTTATATCCATTTCTTAAGACTGCCATTTTATTATCTTATTACTACCTATACGATTGCCACAGGTACATGACAGTTTATTATTATGAATTTATTACAATATAAAAACAACATATTTTTAGTTTTTATTTAACAAAATAAACATAAAATATAAGATTTTATGTTTAATTTATTACAATATAAAAACTAAAAATATGTTGTTTTTATGTTGTTATTTTTATATGTCATGTACCTGTGGCAATCGTATAGGTAGTAATAACTATCTTTTTCTGAGAAAACAAAGTCTATAAATATTAGGGAAACAAAATTAAAATATCTTAAAAATCCTAATATTTGTACTTAGTCGAGTTATAATCAAATAACAAATTAGTCTTTTTCTAGTCAGCTAGAACTGTCAAATCGCCTGTTAACATTCCTAAAGGATTAACACTACACTTCACTTTTATGGAGTAGGGATGTTTGCAGATGATAGAATTGAAAATTATTTTGGCTCTTTTACGTTACACTATTACTATTGATTGCAGAACCCTATAGAATATTCAAGCAGCGCGTCGGTAAAAGCACTTAGATGCAACATACTATAAATTTTGATATATATCACAAAAAACCGGCCAAATGCGAGTCGGACTCGCACACCGAGGGTTCCGCCGTACAAACGTAGCGGTTTACAATTTATGACGTACTAACTTTCCGCCAGCGGCTTCGCCCGCGTGGAGTTCGGTTATATCACGCTGTTTAAATTCACTTCGGGAACATCAATTTTTTTCCGGGATAAAAGGTAGCCTATGTTCTTTCTCAGGGTCTAAACATTGTCTGTGCCAAACTTCATCAAAATCGGTTGAGAGGTTTAGGCGGGAAAGCGTAACAGACAGACAGAGTTATTTTCGCATTTATAATACTAGCATTGATTTAGAATTTTTCACAGTTTAGAGGCAATTAGATTTAAGAAGTGTTTGATATGAATTTCAACTTTAATATCTGTACGCGTTCATGTGAAAAAGGGTAGGTAGTAAGTTTATAATGATTAAAAAAATATTTTATGTCATGTAAGCAAAAATAATATTTTAATAGTTTTATGTAACTTCAAATTTATCATTTTCACAATTTTTCCTTTATCTGTCTGTACTATAATATAACGTTGCTTCGTGCCGAATTTCAAGATTCTGAGTTCACGGGAAGTACCTTGTAGGCAAAGAGATTTAAGATATATAGAGAGGGCATGTGTCAAAATGGCATAGAAAAACTGTGATCCCATGGCTCAGTTCCGCCATCTAGTACAATATAGCAAAATTAGATCGACAATTGGAGACATCAAATAGTAAAAATGAAATAAGTTTAAATAAAATATATTCAGCTATTGCCCGGTAGGTGGCCAGTGTGGTCTATGTTGCCAGATCCGATTTAATACCCTAGTATAGTTCAAATCGGGTAAATAAATATTGAAAAGTAAATAAATTAAGTGAAACTTGTCTTGTACAAACAAAAACTGTTTTAGAATTTTATTCGCTACTATTCATTTACCGTGACACCGTCTATTGGCATTTTAGATGTTTTATGCTTACGAATTATTTTAACGCTCAGTTTATTGCGTATTTTTGAGTGTAATAGACCTTTTAGGCCATAAAGCGCATTTTGTTTTGCAATTTTCGTTTGCATTTCGTTTTTAGCAAAATTATTCTTTTTACACGTTTGTTTGCAAATATTTTTAAATGGCAATGCAAAAAACTGTGGTAGGGTTTGTATCATTTCGATATAAAGTTATCGATAATATTCAAAGAAGTTACTACGACGATGTTTTTTCGCATTATGATAGCTTGAAACAAAAAATTAGGAAGCAGAATAATTATGGGTAATTTCAAGTTTACAAGTTTCTTATTTATATAATAGGCTATTTGACAGATTTATAATTTTTATCTTGAATTACTTGGTTGCGGTTAAGAAGTTCATCCAAAGTATTTTTTTTAATTTTAAATACGTATTTCGTAAGAAATATGGAAATAAAAATTCAAAATTCAAATAAGCCGCGAAAACGATATAATCAGCAATATGGCGTTGCGCCTGGTAAATGACGTCACAAGCGGTTTTCGGTTCTCAGTGGTGTTTGTTTTTAATTATTATTTGCTGTTGTTATCTAATAAAATGGTTTACAAGTGGTGTACTGTACTGGGTTGTACAAATAAATCGATAAAAACCCCCGAAAAACAGTTTATAAGTTTGCCGGAAACAAGCGTATGACGTCATCGCGACATTAGCCAATCCGGATCGTTTCACAATGTGTGGCGCGAGAAACAAAAAGCCAAACATATTTTTGTGTTTTGGATATAATAATTGTTATTATTTTTTATTAAAACTCTTGTAAATGATATAAAGAACCCTCATTTTATGCAATTAAAGCAAAAAATCACAAATAATTGAATACTGTCAAATAGCCTATTCTTTTAATAATAGGCGTTAAAGTTTAAAATTGCCGATTAGTACTGAAAATCTAAATAATTGCTTATTTTTTAATTTTTTAATAATTCATTTATATTCAATATATAGGAAGGTCGTTTATGCCTTTGTGATAGAACTCTGATGATCTAGACTGCACAAACTGTGTGAAAGCAGAACTGCCTCCTGGGAAGAAAACTTCTTGTCACGTAGTTAATTGTCCAAATCACGACAAAAATGGTAGTCTGCTGGTGCAAGACCTTTACAAGATTCGTACGCCATTATCTTTAAAAACGGCAAAAAAATCACGGTTATTGTATGGGAGCCCGCCTTCAGGATTTATTTAATTTTAATTATTTATTTGTAATTTGAATATATAACCAAATATTCTGTGAACATTTTAAGCGTCTATCTGTTTCCGTTATTAATATGGAGCAAAAAACGGCAAAAATTCACGTTTGTTGTATGGGAGCCCCCTTAAATATTTTATTATTTTTATTCTTAGTACTTGTTGTTATAGCGGCAACAGAAATACTAACACAATCTCTGGAAATTACAACTGTCTCGCTATTACGGTTTATGAGATACAGCCTGGTGACAGACGGACAGACGAACAGAGAAGTCTCATGAATAGGGTTCGTTTTACCTTTTAGGTACGGAATCCTCAAAATCACAAAGTAGCTCGCAATCATTGTACTACATATACGTACCTACATATTTTATGAATATATTTCATTATAAATAAGTTATGTAATCTATGTACTTATCCACTTAACCGTAAATTTTATTCCATTTTTTACGGTTAAGTAAAAAAGTACTGAAATTAATAACTTACTATTTCATTTCTAATACAAGGTACCGATTCTTTTTTTTTTTTAATTTGATCGACAAGTCTTTCCAAAGTAGATAACTTCTCTTTTAAAATGCATTGTGCATAATTTCGACGAATGAGACGGAAGCCAATTTTCTTCTCTACGGTCTATCTGGACAAATCGTATCCACTTTTTCCCTACAACATTATTCTTATTCGGAAACCAAAAATAACAAAAACCTAGTTATATGAATAGTAATTGTTCATTCAATTTTGTTTATTAATGTGATATGATTATGTTTAAATAGAGTTATTAATAAATAAACTTGACATATAGTAATATTTTAAATTTATTTAGCTATATTTTAAATGTCAATAAAATACAACAAAATGTATTCATCTTAATAAGTATTATCGATAACTAAATCGATAAACAACATTACTACATCTCTACAAGAAAATAGTAAAACTAATAGAAAATTTTCTAGAACTATTTAAGATTTTTTTTTTAATTTAAATTGCAGACGAAATATAAATAATTCATAGAAAACATTCCGAAGTTAGGTCCAGTCGTTTTACTATAACGAGATGTACAGTAACACAAAGCGCAACATGGCATATTTCCTTAGAAAATGTTTATTCTTGGTCGACACAAATTACGTCCTGACGCGCAGACTAGACTGAGCGACTTTTAACCAAGTCGATAAAAGTATTGGCTTACGATTTTGTTCGTGATGTCCTGTCTATTGTAAATATAATTTTAATGTTGTAAATATAATTTTAATGTCTTTGCTTGTAGGTTTTGATTCCCTAGTGTGTGACGGAAATTCGTCTAAGGTGTCGGTATAAACTGCTGTATCTTTTGATCGCTTTAACTTAGAAGTTTGATTTTTTCACTGCTTAAAGGGACAATAGACCTAGGTATTTGGTATAAATTTCAATTTGATACCTTTATTAGTTCGTGAGAAATAAGGTAGTAAGTTTCATTTTATTAAAATATGTTTATTATATTATATAACTAAAAAAATGTGATTTTCGCAATTTTTCCTATATTTGCATTATATGACAATCCTTCATGCCAAATTTCAAGATTCTGAGTTTACGGGAAGTATCCTGTAGGTTTTGATTCCTTTGCGAGTGTCGAAAATTTGTTGAAAATATCGACATATCGGCTGTATCTTTTGATTGGCTTGACTTAGAAGTTTGATATTTTAAAAGCTTAAAGGGACAATAGACTTAGGTATTTGGTATAAATTTCAATTTGATAACTTTATTCGTTCGTGAGAACTAAGGTAGTAAGTTCCATTTTATTAAAATATGTTTATTATATTATATAACTGAAAAAAATGTGATTTTCGCAATTTTTCCTATATTTGCATTATATGACAATTCTTCATGCCAAATTTCAAGATTCTGAGTTTACGGGAAGTATCCTGTAGGTTTTGATTCCTTTGCGAGTGTCGAAAATTTGTTGAAAATATCGACATACCGGCTGTATCTTTTGATTAGCTTGGCTTAGAAGTTTGATATTTTAACAGCTTAAAGGGACAATAGACCTAGGTATTTGGTATAAATCTCAATTTGATAACTTTATTCGTTCGTGAGAAATAAGGTAGTAAGTTCCATTTTATTAAAATATGTTTATTATATTATATAACTAAAAAATGTGATTTTCGCAATTTTTCCTATATTTGCATTATATGACAATGCTTCATGCCAATTTTCAAGATTCTGAGTTTACGGGAAGTATCCTGTAGGTTTTGATTCCTTTGCGAGTGTCGAAAATTTGTTGAAAATATCGACATAATCGGCTGTATCTTTTGATTGGCTTAGCTTAGAAGTTTGATATTTTCACAGCTTAAAGGGACAATAGACCCGAGTATTTCATGTGAATTTCAGCTTGATACGTCCACGCGTTCTTGAGATAAAGGGTGGTGACAGACAGACAGACAGACAGACAGACGGACAACAAAGTGATCCTATAAGGGTTCCGTTTTTTCCTTTTGAGGTACGGAACCCTAAAAATGGTTTGATATATATCAGATATATATCGGATATATATCATGATATATATCAATTGATATATATCCTTCGAACCCTGGTAAAAAAATACACGGCATAAACAAAAAAAAAAACATGTGCTCTTTACGGATCTAAACTCTATACGTGCTCTATACTACGTGACACGTACTAGGCACATACACACACACAGAAGAGTGGAGCAGATGGTAAGTTTAAGAAGGGGAACCGAGTTGCTATGGACATCTCACTCGCTGTTCAATGCATGCATAGTGCTTACGCGCTCGCACTCCCAGTCGAATAATTTTTGTCTTAAGGGATGTTTGGTCAGTCAAATTTGTCTGACTGATGAAATATAACTTTGTAGTAGTTACCTCTATAACATATGTAAAAGTCAGACATGTGAAAATAAGTAAAGTTCATTTATTTTTATGGAGCTTTAAAGCGTCTGACAAAAGTTTTGGTCAATGAAAAGTGTCTGACACTTTATGATACTAGTTTAGTATAATATTCTACATAATATATATAAATATCAGCCATCAGAATTTAAGTAAAATAACTCTAATTTTTAGTTACCTTTCTCACCTGGTACCTGCCCAGGTGTCACTCGGCAAGTTCCACAAACACACAGGTATTCTAAGTACATGAGGCACTACTACGAACCTAAGGTTTCATCCATGTGAAAATAAGTTACGTCTGATCGCTCTGGGATCTTACTCTAATAGTCCTAACCCAGATCATTGGTTTTGCCCAGGCACTACGTTCCCATGGCGTACTGATCGATTTCCACGCGGGAAAGCCATGGACATTCCCTTTAAAATATCTATACGCCGTTCGCGTTAGCTTTAACCAAAAGGTCATAGAAATAGAGATGTACAACATCTAATTTCTGAAATGAATTCAAACAATTAAATAAATATCAATATACAAACAGTAACAACTAAATAAGGAAAGTCGGTAAAAAATAAGTAAATAGAGCTCCGTATTGTGGTGCAAGCCATTATCTATAACCCAGAAAAATAAAAAAACATAACTGCTGCCACAACTTATGACCTTATTAGAAAACATTTCAGATTTGGTAGACGTATAGTAAAATGTTCCTGGTACTGAAGGATTCTTTTAGGTTTTTAACATTCTTAACTGTCACAAAGCACAATATAAGATTGTTGTAGTACCTTTACTACAAAAAGGTACCCTAAAAACAACCTTTTTGTAACTTCAACTTACTCTCGAATGGTGTGTATAGTGTAGTGAATAGTGAAAGAGGAATTCACAGCGACCGACGGTAATTGAAAATTATGATATAGTTCCCGGGACTAGGAATCCCAGTGTATTAGAATATGCATTGAAATTCCACGAAACGTTGCTTGGAGCGTCACCGCTTTGGACGAAGAGAATCTGTATTACTGGCACGTTTGAGCATGACTCTATATATCATTCTACATCTGTGTAGACTTGCTGAAGAAACATCTATCTAGGTTTATTAATTCTGAATTTTCTGACACTATATTTCATGTACCGCTGTTAGACAAGGGTTCTATTTCTCAAATGTAACGGCTGTTTACAGTTTTGGTCCCAAAACTAAGTAGATTAGCATCCTAATTGCTGGTTGATATGGTTAGATTGTCAAAATGGCTGAGACTTGAATTTGTAGGTATACCTATGTATAAAATGATTTTCCACAGGTTTTTCTTTTTTAATTATTTGTATAGAAAGTGGGTTACAAATAAGAACAGCAGGCGATAGTAGCTTATCAAAACTTGCGCACTATCGTAATCTATGCGCGGTTCGTTGTAGTTGCGTGTCACGTGGCGTGGCGCTTACAGAGAAACCATTACGCACCGGTGACGTCTCCTCTACGCTAAACCCGTGGACACAAATACACAATGGTCTGTGCTGGTGTATTTTATAGCTATTGATATTACTTCATTGAGTAGAGGTGGTGTTTACAGATGTAATGGAAATGGATGTTTGTGTTTATTGGGTTTTATGATTGAAAAATTTTGCGTCTAGAATTTATATACAATAGATAATATTCAATTAATATTACAAAATTACATAAACAGTACAAATGTGTGCGTGTGTTTTTTTTTTAACACAAATACTCTCTCCTATAGCTAACATTTGTTTTTGGCAAATAGAACTACTGAGTTTTTTTTTTGTCGAAAACTGTCGTCGGTATTTTAATGTCTTTAATAAGTAAAAAAATAGGACCAATCAATAAGGTGAGGCATTTCATACCTATATTTATTTTATTACGCATTGTAACGTTCACTTTTACGTTTTCTGGAATAGTTACTGTGTTATGACAGCTGTCAAAAAGCGTTTAACATAGTGGACAGAGTCTAAGTTGGTATAGTCATTAACGTAAAAAATCCTTAGCTATGTTAAGGCTTCTAAAAACCCCTCACAGAAAAACCATTACTTACAAATTATGCTACGTATTTGACATTTAACCATTGGACTCTATTGGACCTTTGCAACGACACTGCCAAGTCATTTCAAGGTATTATTAATAGTGAGTAACTACATACGTACATACATATTATATTGTTTCACAAATAGTAATGATATCACATAAAGACACATCTACGTTCAATCTGTTTGTCACACCAAAGGCATTATTAATTAGTGAGTGACGAATAAACCTGAACTTAACTTCACATTTAATCTGAATACGTAATACCTACTATGGGTATGTCTTTGAGGTCACATATGACGAGTCACTGTAAAAGTATAGGTTATACATATAGGTCACTTAAGAATACATGGTATTGAGGTATATACCTACAAACTTTCCCGTAGCAACCACTCAGTTTAAACAAGCGTGGCAAATAATTCTGTTAGCAAATATTGTAGGTTTTTTTTAAAATAATAATGCTTTTGGCAACAAGTTTATAGTATTAGAAATCCTGAGATAGATAATGGTAGTGGTGGTAGAACCGCATCAGAAATGAGGTGATCCGACAGAGGACCAGAGTCACCGACATAGCTGAGAGGATTAGCAAGCTGAAGTGGCAATGGGCTGGTCACATATGCTGCAGGACCGACAACCGTTGCGTTTGGGGTAAACGAGTCCTCGAGTGGAGACCGCGTCTCGGCAAACGTAGCGTAGGACGCCCTTGGGCGAGATGGAGCGACGACATCAATAAAGTGGCTGGCGGAGAACTGCTCAGGATCGAGCTTGTTGGCGTGCCATGAAGGAGGCCTATGTCCAGCAGTGGACGAGTAGAGGCTGATGATGATTAAAATATCTCGCGAGCGCGACTAACAATAAATAATTTAGTATTATTAAATTGTGGTGATAGGGTCAGTCAGAATTACATAAATTAGAACAATGAAAAATAGTTTTATAAATGTCAATTAAATAATAGTTAAATAAATGGCAGTCTTAAGAGTTACGTTTGTATAATGAAAGCGCCACTAGAGTCCCCTAGTGGCGCGTGGCTAGTGAGTGGAATTTGGATATTGTAATTTTAACAATAAATTTGCACGCCATATATGGCAGGATACGCTGGAAAAAATGTACTGTAACACCCTGTATACCGTATTTTGGCAAATAAACATTTTTGATTTGATTTCTTTATACAAACGTATTCCGCTGTTTTCTTCGTAGATAACGCTTTGAGAGAAATTTTTGTTTTCTACAATTTTACACCATGCTTATACGTGCTGCTATCATTAGATTTTTCCAAAATTTAAATTATAAAAGAAATATGATATTTCAAGGTCCTGCTTACTGATTTTACCTACAAAAACGTCGATCAAAAGACGTTTTTGTAGGTAAAATCAGCCTGAGCTGCAACAATCTCTTTCGCACTTTACGGGGAGAGGTTGGAAGCGGCAATAGTTTCTTCAAATTTCTCGGCACTATACTCTGTTTTTTAATCTCGTAGACTAAATTGACACATGCAAATGTCAAATTTACATTATTAATTTTGTATTATTACGTTTTTAATAAGTACCTACACATTATTTCAGGATAACTTAATGTAAAAAAAGATACTTGATTTTATGAACGCTAAGTTTCGGCACTATTGCACCTAATTGCAATAAACTGCCAACACTCGTAGTTTAGTCTACGAGATTAAAAAACAGAGTATAGAGTCCCCCTCTTGACATTAAGTTTTGGACACAACATTATGTAACAAAATCTGTTGCTTTTGACCTTATCTATAAAGTCCTAACAGGAATACGTCAGATTTCCAGTCAGAAATCCTAACAATAAAGAGGAAATAAATATATTCTTAACAAAAAAATTCGACCTCAAAAAATATAATAAGTTCGTGTATGCCACATTAACATCTGGTATGTCCTACGCAATCCATACATTAAAGTATGTGATAAATCATGTACATGTTGCTTATAGGTGATAATGATAATATTGTACGGTGTTCATACTTTCACGATAATATTTGTTGGCAGCACCATGGACTTCGAAAAGTTCGACTTACTTGCAAAATAGAAAAGTGAACGTGAGATGATTATCTTAAGGTCCATTTTGCATATTGATTATTATCAGTGATAAAATGTTTGGGGAACGTATGCTTTATGAAAACTAAAAGGAAAACTTATTTTTTCAGGACAACTGCTAGCAACATCCTGCTGTAGTCCAATTTCCTAATAATTCAAGCTTAGTAATGTTACAAGAAGATATTTCCTTAGGTTTTATTTAGCATCATCATTACAGGTTGATTATAATCTAAATATAGATTATAGTATAACAATGAACTCACCTTCACAATAATTTGGTTATCAGCCATTTTTGTGTCTTCCATATCCACACCACTTTTTGTCAGATTTATACCTGAAACAGAACAAGTTTTTGTTCAGTTTTAATACCACGTCACAAGAACAACTTATACAATTTTAATCAAGATTTTAATGCAAAAAAAAACTGAACATATGTATGTTATTTTGTATTAATGATAACATAACCTTCTATGTTTTTCAACGGTTCATTTACAATCCGAAACGGCACTTTGTTACTACGGCTACATGCAAAATGTCTAAAAGTATTGGTGCTATATTATTTTTTAAGATTTAATGGCAAACCGCTGGCGTCCATTATTATCAGCAGTAACTGCATTTAATTATGAGTGAAGGGTGACCTTTGAAATGTGAATGCAACTGAAGCGGCACAATTAATCAGTCCACTGTTGTATTGACTCAAATTCCGATCGATTCGAATCGAATGGCGATCTCACCGCGAAATCGAAGATGCAGCGAGTTTATAGAGAACTTTCAATCCAGCTGATGCTAGGGATCGCCAGCTCATTTCACCTGATTTTTTACGGAATAATCTGAGGCCCTAGCCAATGTAACATCACTTCATAACGAAACGAAATCGAATACCAAACCAGCCAATAACGAAAACGATTGACCACGTGATTTATCGCGTCACGTGGTCAATCGTTTTTGTTATTAGTTGGTTCGTTATCATTTCGTTATGAAGCATGTTACATTGGCTAGGGCCCCTGAAGAGTATAAATGCGTTCACTACATTAGTTTTACTACAACATCAAGTATAAAGTCTTTGCTCTGGTTAAGCAACAGACGCAGTAATACTTCGCAGTACAAAATTTAGTTCACAGGCAACTCGTATCTCAAGGAGTCGCCAAGTATGTGTAGACAGTGCCTTTTCTTTGCTGAATTGAAGAGCGTCACGTGGCACTACGCCAACGCTCAACAAGGGCTAACGTCAAAGCTTGATCACTATTTTCTAAATATCTACGATTTTTGGTCTAATAAAGCTATGGTTTTAAAGAACGTTCCCACTGGGTCGTGATGCCCGATAATTTCGCCATGTTTCGTGGTTTTGGCGTCCAAAACAACGCTCGCACCTGGCGTGGGCGTTTGTGTAACGTTTACGCAGCGCTAAAACCGTGATGACGCGACGTCAAACAGCACCAGATGTGAAGGCACACTAATGACCGTATTACAGAACCTTACTCAAGATTTAAGCATTAGGTACTTAAAGCTAGTTTCAACCAATCAAATAGCTTTAAACGAGATTTAAGTAAAGCTTGAGTTTTGAGTGAGGTTCTGTAATACGGACCTAGGTGTTTATATTACCAAAACACCATGAACTGACTTCGCTATAAATGCGTTTGTAATGTGCCTTCATTATCTTCTGTCATCACGCGGCAGTGGAAACAATAGTATTCGAAAACAAATCGTCAAGACATAGTGGAAAAGCTTCCAAAGGACATTCACGATCGATGTAAAATCTTCAGTCATTGCAATGCATCTTTTATCATGCTAAGACAAGAATGATAGCCGAGAATTTTATGAAGCTCACGGTAATCATTATAAATCATACTTTATAACATATAGATAAGAGTTCAAATTTGATCGTGAATGTGCCGATTAAGTGTTTCTAATCTACCTCTAAGTAAATTCCTGTCTTGCAGCCAGCTCAAACTGGTGAGGTCATCGTCGTGGTCAGCAGGGGGTAGGTTGCCGGCGTTGCCTCCGCAAGCCACCCTGATGAGAATATCACATCGTAAACTAAGCGAGACCATGGAAAAGATTACTTACTTTGTTTAGGCTTGAAAGCTTTAAAAATATTGGTGTTTAGTAAAGAATAATGATTCTTAGGTAAACTAGATAAAGAAATTACATGTCATCAAATAATTGATGTAATAATTACAATCATGCGGAGGAAAGATCTGTGAGTCTTTCCATTCTAAATCGAGCATTTTATAGTGATATAGCATGTTCATATCCGCCTAGAAATGTTCCTAAAATATCTCAAGTTTAGATCGAATTCCAAAAATACCTAGTACCGTCTGTGCATTTATGTCTAGACTCTAGACTAGAAGATTTAACTGAATACTCGGATGTGAACATATATGCAATCTTTTTCTACTACTTATTCATACTGTTGGCACGTTTCAATGCTTTATGAGTGCCTTATACCAAATCCAGTATAGCCGTTTTGGAGACAAAAATCTATTAATTTGAAAAATGCAGACAATTCAATTTTATTTGTTTCTACAGATAGATATCTCGAACATTTTGTCCGTGAGGAATTAAGGATATGACGGCTTTACTGTGCGAGGGAAGACCAAACAGTAAATTGCTATGGTAACAGTAGCAACAATTCCAATTTACCTAATTCATAACATTACAGTGTTAATTAAACAAAATAATTTAATGATGTTATCACCCTACACATAAATATGTCGCGGCGTCAAAAGTTTTGCAATATGACCTACAGGGTAATTGAGTAACACATCAGTAGTAATGAATTTCATTTTGACAGTTCAACAAAATTCATTGCGTTATTTACGTTGTTGAGCTGATACCCCTTTCGATCATATAGAGCAATGGATTAGCAATATGCTTACAAATAATTCCAATTCATGGTAATAATGTGTGACGCAATTTGGGTGCTGCTTGCATGACGGGTAAGACCAAAAGCACACGATTTCATAACCAACATTTCTTACTTATATTAAGAGTGGACTCTGAAGGAAACTTCAAATTCCGAGGAATTTGAAGAAACTATTGTCGTCGCGCCGCTTTCAACCTTTCCCCGTAAGGTGTGAAAGGGACAGTTGCAACTCAGGCTGATTTTACCTAGAAAAACGTTGACCAAAAAATGTTTGGTATTCCGCTGTTTTCTTTTTCAAAACACGACAGATCTCAATTATTTTTATATCAAATTTTAGAAGATGAGTATACCTATGCCTCTATTATTTTCTTTTTTGTCAAAAACTTAACTCATTTGTGTAATAGTCGTCTGAACATCGCGGTAAAAATGGGTTATTTTTCGGGATTTTGAAACATCATATTACTTTTATTAATTAAGTTTTGGAAAAAATCAACTAATAGGGGCGCGTATAATCAAGGTGTGAAATTGTAGAATAAAAAAAAAAACATTGCTCTAAAAGCGTTATCCACGAAGAAAACAGCGGAATACGTTTGTATGGAGAATACGCCACTAGAGTCCCCTCTTAATCTCGACAACAATAGGGATGTATCCTAGGTAAGAACATAAAAAAAATAATTAGTCCGTCTTATAGATAATAAAAAAAATTAAGACCCGTATTTTTTATTTTGTCGAAATCACCAAAAACTACTGAGATATAGCGTATTAAAGTTACGGAGTGGGGGCCAATTACGTGACGCCGTGGTATATTTTGTGCCACGCCGTGACGTCATGCGACATTTCAAATCAATATATCTTCCTAAGTATTTGAATGAAAGAAAAAATAAAAAATACGTGTTCAATATTTTCTATAAATCTATCTGATGGACATTAAATTATTTTTTAGGATACAACCCAATTCCCCCTTTATCGTGTATCGTTTGTTTTACCCACTAACCTAGCGAAATGATAACATTATGTTATCAACATATTATCAGTTTTATTCTTACAGTGACTTATGCTTGATTGATGATATGAAACTTTTAGATACTAGGTATAAGAGTTTGAATGGTGACGATCTATTTTGGATTTCTGATTTGATTAGAAGGCCTTGTAGTTGATAGGCAATGTTTCCTGGTGTAAAGTGATGATTTTATGTTGCCTTTCAATAACAACGCCCATAGATTTTTTATCATGCCACTTCTTCAGAAGGCGTTCTTCAAATCTAGTCATAGTTTGTGACCCACTCTTCAGGGGTCACCACAGACAATACTGATCAAGATTGACTGTTTGTTTTTGTTACATAAAAAAAACACGTGCTGTTTCGCGCGTGATGACTGAGACACGTGACACCAAACATTTCGATTTTGTTTTCTAGTAAATCCGACCTACGATCCTACTATCATAAATACGAAAGTTAAGACTGATTTACACGATGCAATTTAATTGCCTATGGCTTCAATTTTGGTGCAACAATAAAAGATGGATTGTCATCAATTTTATTGTATGCCATAGGCAATTAAATTGCACCGTGTGAATCAGTTTTTAGTGTGGATTTATATATGTATGTTTGTTTGTTACTCTCTCATGCAAAAACTACTGAACGGCTTTGGAATTTGGCATACAGATGGTTTATAACCAAGATTTACAAATTGAATAATAGGTTTTTATCCCGATATTTCCACAGGATCTAAAGTAATTTACGTTGATTTACTAATATGTATTGGCAAAACTTGATATTCATACAAGTGTCGTTCAACCGCAGAAACGACTAAATAACGAGTCATCTTTCACAAAAGTTGTTTGCACTTTTAAATAAAAGTACTCTATAAAGGAAATTTATTTCCTCACAAACAAAGGTGCTAGATAACAAAGAAAAGTGATAAATTTCTTTGAAATGACTAATAATAGATTGTTTACAAACAATATAATATTCGTACTATGTTGCAGTGGTACTACTAATTTGGTTGGCAGATGGCCTGTCCCTTGCGTGACGTGAGTTTCCTTTATGCAAATCACGTCATCCGTTCAAGACAGTGAGGTGTCACCGATTTAAATGTACTTCCGTACAGACCGGATGAGTTACCGTACCACATTGAGAAAGGGGAAATATTTCCTTGTCTTAACGGCTAACACAACCGGAAAATAAAAACTTTTCCGATATTCTATGTAGGTAGCCATTATTTTCAAAGAACGGATAAAGGATTCGCTAAGGTTTTTTAAGGGAATGGACTTAATAAACTAGCGCGCTTTACCATCAACGATTGCATCACTGCTTACCATCAGGCGGGATTGCAGTGAAACGCTAGTTTATTATTATTAAAAAAAAACAGCCCTTGTTCACAAATTAAATGTAAGTTCAGTGTTTTTTTCTATTCCATTACGATAGGGACACAAGATAAAGTAGTAGGTTAGCTTGTCGTGTTTAAGACTGATTTACACGGTGCAATTTAATTGCCTATGGCTTCAATTAAGTTGAAGCAACAATAAAAGTTGCATTGCCTAAACACCATTTAGATGATGCAGGTCATTTGTTGCATCACTTTTATTGTAGGCCATAGGCAATTAAATTGCACCGTGTAAATCAGCCTTTACACGGCATAGGCATTGTATAAAGTCATGTGTTTTTTTAAATGACCATACGGCTGTGCTGTCGGGGAGTTTGTTCCGCCACTTCTTCCCAGCGAAAGCACTAGGAAGTTGCGAAGGGCGGCGTTTTGGGGGGACTGTTTCAAGTAATATTGACGTTCAAAAAGTGCTGATTCTCAGCCTAATTTGAATAAATGCCTTTTGATTTCGTCAAATTAAGATATTCCATAGACAATTTAGATGTGGTGACTAAAAATACGTCAATTTACGTCAGACATTTGACAGGACAAAATTAATATTTATCTTCTATTCTGTTCTTAATGGAATAGAAAGAAGAACATGTACTGAATTTAAATTTAGTTTAATTTATGAACAAGAGAGCGTAGTAGCGTTGTCAGTAGTAACGGAGTGGCAACCACGTGATGGTATAACGAAAAGAGGCAGGCAGGCAAAAAGATGGATGGACGATATGAAAACAGTCGGAGAAGCTATCTGGTCAAGAAAAGCCAAAGATAGAGACGAGTGGAAAAAGCTGGAAGAGGCATGTGTCACAAGGACACGCTGATCACTGAACAGGATTATCGAAGTGTTAATTTGTAAATTAGGTTAAGTACTTAATGTTATTTCAGCAATAAAGGCTTGTATATATGTATATATGAACAAGAGAATCGGGGCCTTTGTTGACAGTAGTCTCAATTAGCTATTCCCTAAGTATTAAAGTCCATTCCTATTTTTTCTTCACAGATCAGTTTCCAAGTCACCTTTATAAAGGAAATTTGAAGGCCCTTTTAACTTCAAACGTCAACATAGATCTGTCACATCTGAACATTTATAGATTACTTGCCGTTATCAACAGTTGGACAGGCGCCGCCACTATGTCCTTGTCTACTTTATATGAGGTCAATATACAGTCAATAAGAGTGTTTGATCTAGGCAGTGCGCCTTGAAAAGCTGAATATGAACTATTGAGAAATGAAACGAGTTCTCTATAAAAGGGGAGCGAACATTCAGCGTGAATGTTGAAAACTAGGTATAAGAGGAAAGTAATAAAAGGTCGTAGCCGTCGCATTCCGAAAGTTTATTCAGACATAAGTTCGGATCTCGCTTCTATTTAGAAAATGAGGGTGCTATTCGAACATTGCTTGTGTTTTACAGATCTATTTTCCTTTTTGTCGAAACTGTTTTCCTAATCCAAAATTTCATTTTTAGTGATTTTCTTTTAAGAACTGGGTCTGTTGTTTTTCACCCAATCAAATACTCGGAAACAAACTTCACCAACCATTATTCACATGTTGATCTATGTAACAGGAAAATCCTCGTTCCCTGTCGCACAGGACGTCTTAGTTCAAGGGGTCGAGATTACAATGACGTATTGAAAATAAATTACTATTGTATTACTGTCTGGTTTTGGAATCATAAAGGTACTCAAAGACAAGGCAAGTGTACAATTTGTAAAACTTACGCAGGTTGTAGTTGTTCCATATCAGACTCATCAGAGGCATCCTCAATGTCGTCAAAGTTGTCTATGATCCTGCCCGACACCTCGAGCCGTCGTAGTGAGCGGCCGCTGGAGGCTACATGTCTCGCTATCTGGCGAATCAGCCGGCGCGGAAGCGGCAGAGATGCGCGTACGCCTCGCGCTGGGGACCCACCCCTTTCGCCGCGCATTGGCGCCATCTGTTGGTGAGAAATAATGTGTCAGTGCATACAAAAATAGTGAATAAATCGCCTTAGAACAAATGCTTATTTTTTCCATGAGCAAAAAGTTATTCCCTGATTTTTTTGAGGAAAATAATTGACTTTATTAGCCGCAATATAAGCCATAAGTGTCTATGTTGAAGCTATATGATAATGAATACAAACTTGAACGTTAATTAGATTCTACTTGATAATCGGTACATTCAAAAGCTTTCAAAGTTATACAATATGTTAAGAAAACCCTGTCCGACCCGTAAGGATAATAAAGGTTAGGTAAACACATGGCCAAATAAAATATGAAATTTTACATAATCATCATAGTAACAATATTATTGAATTTTGAAATTATCTTTTTTTCCCGCGAACTTCCCCAAAATTAGGTAAATTTTTAAAATGTGACAACACCATTTTCGGCGGTATCATCGTTTGATTTATTGTTGGATATTAAATGTATAAATTTATGTTCAATATTTGGCGGTCTCGTTTGTGATGCCGGCGCGCGGCGAGTTGTCGGTGTCCTCAAAGGAAAAAAAGTAGGTGAAACTAGGGATGCTATTTTTTGCGTAATAACGTTTTTTATCGCTATTAATCGAAACTTGTATCTGGTTGAAGGATTTGTTGTAAAAACACAGATTACCCAATGGTAAAAGTACTTTTGTTTATCGATCAATTACTAATAACATTATTATAACACAAGTATTAGTAAACAGAAACGAGAAAGACTTATGAAACACAATTTTAGTAAAGTTTTACAAATATTTTATCGGTCAATATCATCGATATTGAGACAGAAACTGAAATTAAAACTGGCATGATTTTCATTTACAGCAGTGTACCTCGCTAATTTGAGTTTTGTAAAAGTTCTAAACAATTCCATGCGATGTTGAATCGAGAATAAGAATGAGAAACTACAATACCAAATCGATACCAAAAATAGACGAGTATCAATCGATAAAAAAACAATATTGTGATTACTTACACATCTCTATCAAAGCATGCCGCCGAAAGCCGAGTAGATACCTATTTTTATTAAATAAAAATAATTTTTACTTTAAATTATTAGTTGCGCGTGAACATTGCTGGTGTACACACTATTCGTGTATTGTGTGATCATGTCGTTTTCTAACGTAGAGTAATGTAACATGCTGATGGAGGTAGTAACTGCAATTAGCTGTGTTGTGATCAGGTGTTAGACGATTTGGAAGTGGGCACTTATCGGTCAATGCACGAGGGATCCAGCATGACGGTGCCTCACGATATTCTTTCCGACCTGTACGTGAGTACATTATCATTATTGTCCATTATCAGTTCGGCGAGCAGTGGATTGGTAGGGGCCAACTGTGGCCAGCGCGGATTTGACACCACTTGATTTTTATTTGTGTGCATGTCCGTGCTAATCTCGTGCGACGAAATATGGAACATCTCCGCCACAGCAATTGTGCTCATCCAATGAAATGATACATTTGGAGAGTCAGACGACCTTCCTACTTAAAAAAAATTCTTTTCTCGAGCTGCCTAAGTATCATTGTTTCTTTCGAGAGTCGATAAACGTGAACAAGCTACCTATACCTACAAGCATGAGGTCAACTGCGGTCATGACCTGTGCCTGTGTTGCCATGAAATTACCTATTTATTTTATTTAAGTTATTTATTTTTTAGGGGGTATTTTTTTTTAAGTTTAGCCAGGTTTTGCAGGCATTAGTAGAATCAGTTATCGATACCTAACAATACCTTCACGGATCGGACAGGGTTTTCTTAACATATTGTATAAAACCGATTCTGTTTCCTATTGAATTTCATGAATACCTACAGCTATGTTACGGAGCTTTAAAATTCAAGGGAATCATGTGACGAATGCGAGTACCAAACGAGTATTTCGTAAAGGGCAAGAAAGTGGAACCGTTAACAAAATAAAGTTCCGAAGATGACGTTGTTAAAGTTTCGTCTCTCGACAATGAAAGAAATTTTATAACTCGTAGTATACTGGGTCAAGTCCGCGTTTGATGTCACTAGTTTAGCTATTTTAGCACGTGTATCTATTTTCACATCCAATGTGAAAATAGGTAGACGTGCCTTCTGTCAATTCTACTCAATATGACTTAAAACTAGTCGAAGAGAATTGGAAGTCATGTTGAAGTCGCTCGAATTATTTATATCGAATCTTAGTACGTGATTTATGATGATCTGTTTTGACACTTTTAGTCCTGTGTTAATAGATAGAGACAGAGTACTAGGTATTCCAATATTAAGAGCTTGCAATTTAAGCGCGTTAGAATGCAGCAGGCTCAGATGTTGCAGAGAAAGCTAAATGGGAAACAAAATTCTGGTAACGACCTATGATCTAGGAAATTTCTAGGTAGAATCTTAAGACTGCAGCACACTTTAGGTTTTCTGATCTGGAATTCAGACTCGAAAACGTAATATGCTCAGCTTACATACAAAATGTTCAACAACACACGTTCTTATTTTTTACCAAATAATAAAAAACAACCCTAATGTTCGATTGGACTTTTGTCCAGTGCTTTCTGTTCTTAAGAACGGAAAAAACCTAACGTCATTCCGTATGCAGCGTTTGCATACATTTTGGGTCACTCGCCCGCCGCACACGAATGGAAATTTCGATTCAGAACCGCACTAACGCTATGCCGAGTGGACGTCTTTCATAGTTTGCTGCATCTTTGTCCCATTGTGCTCCAACCATCAATACTTGAGCCAAATTCTATAAAGAATAGAAGTAAACAAAACGTTGCTAGGCAACAATTTGTCTAAACCTAAAAGGCAATTAACAACCTTTTCTATATTTGGGCCAAATTCGATAAATAATAGAGGTAAACAAACCGTTGCTAGGCAACGACTTGTTGTCTTGTTTACATCTAAAAGGAAGATGTTAACAACTTTTTCTAGATAGATAATCCTTCTTTCTACTAACGTAAGCAGTATATCTATGTTTAGATATAAATTATGATTTGCATATAAAGCTTAACCGACTTGAATGAAATATGACACACATGTAAGCTAATTTCCTAATAGGTTAAATTTTTGATACGTGAAACAAAATATAACGCAAGCTTTCTACACTTGAATTTGTGCGATTGACTTGAAAAATAGTTAAAATATGCAAAATTGAATTAAAAAACGAATTCCCCAAAATATGTTTTAAACATGGATTTCATTCATTTTTCTGTTTTGTAGGGCTATCACGTTTTATTTATTTAGTAATTCAAGTATTAATTGTTAATAATAGTAAGCTTGTAAAATTCAATAACCATGTAAATAATAGGAGATTTGTAAAATGTGAGTTGTGATAACCCTAAATTACTTTGTTTACCTGTATTCTTTATCGAATTTGGCGCAAGTAGTGTTTTACGTATAAAATGTATGAGGACGAAAATTCAATTATCTGTTGTAAAATATCCATGTATATGGGAAATTAATAATGCGGACTTTCATAACAGAGACGTAAAGGATTTGGCTTGGGAACAGAATCTGGAATTCGGATTCGATTTCCTGATTAGGAAATCAGAGTTGAATTCCGTGTGCCTAGCGCAAATGTCTGGTTTTTTGTATTTCATACGACCAGTACTTATACAATGACGCCTTTGTGAAAGCATGTTATCGTGGATGACGACGACGAATTGATTGCTATTGCACTTTTAATGGCGCTACGTATACGAACTAGGGTTGTAACGGAGGCTTGTTAGCGGAGGCGGAGGCGGATGCGGAGGCGACGAGTCTCACCTCCGCGGATGCGGAGGTTAACGGAGGCGGAGGCGGAGGTGAAAGTACCTAAAGAAAAAAATGAAATTTATGGTTAATTAAAACAAAATTATTATTTTAAATACGTACATTAATAGTAGTATACTTGGTAAAAAAATATTACCTTCTTGTAATGAAAATTAAGGAGAAACAAATTGTGTTTGCCGCATTCCCGCCTCGCACTAGTTGATTCTTGACCATTTCGCTCTCAAACGCGGCCGGACGGTTGTCGAGCGGCGCTGCTTATGCGTTATTTATTTTATAAATACGTAAATAAACCTCCGTTATAACTCCGCAAAAAATTGTGCGGAGGCGGAGGCGGAAGCGAAGATACGATTTCTTGCGGAACTTCCGCAGTAACGGAAACGGAGGCGAAGCTCCGTTACAACCCTAATACGAACACTGCATTCAAAAAGACGTCATTAGGTTTTTTCCGTTCTTAAGATGAGAACGCACGCGAAAAAATCGAATCGGAAGTCACATTTTTACAGTTTGGAAAGAATAAGAACGTATGCGCCTTGTTTAGAGCATTTAGGTTTTCAAATAAGAATTCCTAATCAGGAAACCGAACGTGTGCGGCCGGCCTTATACTCCCGATCCAAGTTTCAGAATGCACCTATCTATAGCACGTTAACATAGCGTTGCAAGATTTAGCAAAGCATCTTTACATTCCTTATTCAGCCAACTGATATCACTGCTTTATTTTTGTTTCCCAATTTCTAAATATCAGCGCATGGTTTCAAACAACTGCGAAGTGCAGAATTAGCATCTACAATATGATATCTAGACTGCGTTGATCTATAGATAGTATTTTCAGTGTCATTTTGAATAATTATTGCGTCACATTACCGAATTTACGTAATAAGAACGTAGAATAGGAACGCGAAAAGAAAATTCAAGTATTTTTATCTTTAATTTATCGCGTCAAGTAGGTACACAATCACATAATATCGCGTGACCTTGGCATAGTAACAAAGAGCTAAATGTAATGGCGTGGTTGCGTCGTGTCGTGGCGTCTCCGTGTCATCGGTGAATTGAACTCGGACTGAGACGTGGACTGACATACATGAGCGATTACCTAACGAGAGATTTATTTACAATGTCCTATTACAGACCTGCACAAGGTACAACATGAGCTTAGTCGATTATCGCTTCGCATTTTAATCTAATGGTGCTTATATTAGACACGTTATCATTAATGTAGGTAGGACAAGGTGTCAACTCTTGTTGATGAGGACGGATCCGGCGCGTGCACAAAACTTCGAGTCAGCACAGTTTGTACACATTAAACAGGAAAGACCTGTCTTTTACTTGGTAAAAACCGGATGGAATATTTTATTACAGAAAACCAATTTCGTAATGAGGTGATTATTCGGATGGACAACAGTTATGAGGAAAGACTGATTTAAGAATAGAAAATAAGTAGGTCAAATGACAAAATGTTTTTAGTTCAAGTATCAAGATTTTAGAGAGCAGTAGGTATACATTTATACCACAGAACTTAAAAAAACACACCAGGAAAGAATTATTTATAAGGGTCTGATTTCCGCAGGAGACGCCCTGGTCGGGAGATGATACCAGATTCCCAGCCACCATAGGCGCGGGCCTGCGGGCGGTGAGCAGCTCGTCGCCCGGTAAGGACCAGGCCAGAGTCGACGACGCGTCGTGTTTCACGCGCGCCTCAAAGAGATGTCAGCACATCGTGACGGGATCCACGAAAGGACCGATGCCTCCTGGGTCAGGGTTGCGGGTAGGTTAAACAAGAAACCGTGGCCCTGGCTGTCCCACAGGCAAATGAAGAAACACGGGTGGGTTTTAGTCAGTAAAAGTCTGACACACCCTTCCGCTCCGCCCAGAGCGGGAGAAGTCATTTGATGATTTCCCATCCCAACAAAAAAGAAAAAAAATAATTAATCAATCATTCAGTCCATTTATTTGATGTTAAGGAGTTGTAAACAAACATTAAAGTATCAGCAATTCACACAGTAGAGTCCATCCAATCAGGAAATAATGACATCACTCTCAATGTTGTTATTTATTTGTTTTGATGTTGATATCAGAAACACACCTTGGTAAAACTTTACAGAAGAATGGTGAGTGTAGATGAACTACTCTATATTTTTAAATGGCTTTATTTAGCTTGCCCTACTTATTTATTGCTATTGTTATTAATTTAATTTATGTTCCATGGATACTGTATGTTTGTATTGCTGATGTTGAGTTGAGAATAAAAACAATCGGTAAAATAGTTTCCTGTTATTTAATTATTTATTAATGTATCCATCGGGTACCAAAGATTTTTATTTTATTATTCAGCTTTCTTACTTAGTTACAAGTTAAGGCAGGTAAGGAAATATAATTTTCTCGTATTATTTCCTGTAATTAAACAACTTAGTGTAGATATTTGACACTATATTGTATTGATTGAGTAAAACTTAGATAACAGCTGTGTCTCCAAGGAATGCTATCATAAGTTGCCACTTACTACACTTATCATTTGGGTGAAGATTGTGTAGCCTTGAAACAGCTTATAATATGTAAATCATATACAATATATAACAATTCATCAACAGTCTAGACATAGGCGGGATTCAGGACAGTTCATTATGTTTCTAACAATAATTTTAAGGTCTTTGCCCTTTCTCTATGTACTAAGGAACATGTGGTGGTACAATGACATCACAAAAATGTATAATAGTATTTAATTACAACTGCAAATTTGAATAGTATACTTACAAAGGATAGTGCTTGTAATTCCATCTCCAATTTTGTTACTGTACTACCTATTTAATGTTAAATTTAAAAAGCTAAAAATGTAACTACATGCTCATTGAAAACTAGAACACTGTCTCTGGGTGACACTTAAAATTAGAAGTCCTACAGGAAGTGTGAACTGAAATCTAGGTCACACAAAGGTCTAGTCTCTATTTATAGCTGGTAGTAGTAGGCTCTAGAATTCTAGATATTATACACCACTGGGGGTTTGTGACTAGCACTATTTGATTGGAAACAAAAATGAGCTGAGGACCAAGGTCACAACTCAATTAAATTAAGTACCTAGTAGAGGAATAAATATAATGATATACTTACTCAGAAACTTCAAAAACTACACCAGTCTTCTATCACCCCTACAATGTGCCTAAGCATTTATGTTATGGCTAATAGATACCTTAGCAACGTAAGCTGCGAAATTACGGAAACGATGCAATTTAGGTGTGATGTAACAGCTAGTTACCATGTGTTATTGTATTCATTAGGTCAGCAGTGGCATCAACAACGTGTTGCTAGGAAACTGGTGTCCGGCCAGCGCGGCGACCGCGTGCGCGATTGCGTCGTGCCCGAGCGTCCTACGTCGTGCTTTCGACGTGGAGGCGCCGCGTGCAGCTTGGTATGCACGTGCCTACGCGCACCTCCAAGGGCTCTTACATAATCGTAGGGACTACAGTAGATACGAAGCCGAGGACTATACAAACGTTGACTAACACCCCGTTCCATATTTAGAAGGAGCGCCACCAATGCGTCTCGACGTTATTCATGCGTCTAGTCACATTTTTAGAACCGCATGTAAACGATACTTTTATCCCCCCACGCTTAACAACTCATGTGCGCATCTCTGTACCCTAATATTGCGTTTTTCAGGGTACAAAATCCAAAATGCGTAATATATTAAGCTCAAAAACAGATGTAATCATGATACTCTACTTGATGAAAGCTTAGTTTTACGAAGAAAATTGTATTTGGTCATCGAATTCAATGCTATGCACTTACCTTGAGGTTGTTTTGTTTGTTAGACGCACTAATTATAAATTAATAACAATAAATAAACAGCATTCCGCGACCTCCGTACTTGTGATCAACACTCAACAAACACCTTCCTCAACACCCAATCAAACCATAAATTATAGAGCAACCTACATAAATAAACATATGATTTCTAAATGTCTCTGGTTGAAGTTCCGTTTCCGAAAACGCTAGAGAGGCGCTTTCGTGAAAATGAAAAACGTTGCTTAGGCGATTAAGGGTACACTTAAAGTCAGATTGTCATATTCGATTGAATGTTCTAAAATTAAGATTATATTGTTATTAAAAATCATGATTGAAGAAAATACAGAAGATTTTTCGTGATGATTACAATATTGCTGTAACGTGGCTGAATAATCTGGCAACAATGCTATTAACCAAAAAGAAGAAAACACGTTCAACTTGACGTGGACTAAAGTAGCTGGCCCGCTGTAGTGAAATAAAATTTGCAAAATTTTAATTATTCCACACTGTTATAAGCGTAGAGATACTATAAAATAAATATTCTAAATGTTAGACTTTTAAAAGAAAATGATCTTAAATATTGTAAGTGCATACTTTCTTTTAAAACGTTCGTTTGCTGCATCAACCTATTTTCCGGAATCGCTGATGTGTATGTCGTAGTTTCGAGATTTATCTTATTGTTTCATTTTACTTTACAGAAAATGTTTGGGGTGTTGAGTGTGTTACTGTTACCACTACTTTTAAGTCAGCAAACAGAGGCCGCAGCGGTAATATCCATTGATTTGGGTTCAGAATGGATGAAGATCGGCATTGTGTCTCCTGGAGTTCCGATGGAGATAGTATTAAATAAAGAATCAAAGAGGAAGACGCCTGCTGTCGTGGCATTCAGAGATGATGTAAGGACCTTCGGGGAAGATGCAGTTACTGTTGGCGTCAGATTCCCGAAAAACACTTACAAATTCCTACTGGATCTTCTTGGAAAGCCTTTTGATCACCCTATGGTGCAAGCTTACAGGTTAGTGTCATGCTGAAATACCGCCTTACACAAAAAGTTACCATCAAACTTTCTATTCCCTTTTTTTTTAGAACGTTAGTTTTTATTCTTATTTAATTTCACATAATAGGCTATTTGACAGTATTCAATTATTTGTGATTTTTTGCTTTAATTGCATAAAATGAGGGTTCTTTATATCATTTACAAGAGTTTTAATAAAAAATAATAACAATTATTATATCCAAAACACAAAAATATGTTTGGCTTTTTGTTTCTCGCGCCACACATTGTGAAACGATCCAGATTGGCTAATGTCGCGATGACGTCATACGCTTGTTTCCGGCAAACTTATAAACTGTTTTTCGGGGGTTTTTATCGATTTATTTGTACAACCCAGTACAGTACACCACTTGTAAACCATTTTATTAGATAACAACAGCAAATAATAATTAAAAACAAACACCACTGAGAACCGAAAACCGTTTGTGACGTCATTTACCAGGCGCAACGCCATATTGCTGATTATATCGTTTTCCCGGCTTATTTGAATTTTGAATTTTTATTTGCATATTTCTTACGAAATACGTATTTAAAATTAAAAAAAATACTTTGGATGAACTTCTTAACCGCAACCAAGTAATTCAAGATAAAAATTATAAATCTGTCAAATAGCCTATTGTACACTTATGTAGTTCATGTCAGTTTTTAAGTTAAGAATAACAGTATCTATTTGCTTTAAAACATGGTACATGAAAGGTTCTATAAATGAAGGAATGTTCTTACATGTTTTGCCATGGAGTGGCATACAAATATTTAAGTGTAATCTGTCTATATATCAATCTTGGGTACTAATTCTACCATCAGGCGTTGACCATGTCTTGAACCACGAAAACACAACTACCTTTTGAACTACCTTTAAAACCATGAAGTTCAATTATAGATTCATGTTGTTTAATTTTAAGGGAGACTTGTATACAATTTTCTATTGGAAACATTTGTGGCATAAAATTCATAAAAGTGTATTGAAAATGTTTTCCATACTAACATGTATACAATGTTCCTTGGGGTCAATATCATCCTTCTTATCAAATAAGTATGATATCTTATACAAATTAATAAAATAGACACATACAATTATTTTCCATGTGGTTGTCCAGTGGGATTAACTAAAAAGAAAAGAAATAACTATAGGCAAAAATAATTGATTAACAAATTTTATGTAAGCTTTTCTAGAAGTGTTTTAAACCTGAGAAAATTTATTGGTAATTATTTTCAATTAATCTTATGCATATTAAAAAATTAAGCATGTTAATCATAATAAGAATTCCAAAATTATGACTGTAATCTGTGATCAGATAATTACTTCAAATGTTATTTAAAAAAGGAACCATAATTATTTTATAAATATGTAAAATAAATAACAAAGCTTCATTCATCAATTATTAACAATATCAATCACATTTTCAGAGCCCGCTACCCGTATTATGAGATTGTGGCAACAGACAGGGGCACCCCACTGTTTATACATGATGAGAAGACCAAGTTCACACCTGAGGAGCTGGTTGCGCAACTCTTAGCTAAGGCTAAAGATTTTGCTGAAACAAGTCATGGTAAGATGGATTTATGAAACTGAGAATGAAATAAAGACTTAGAGATTTAGGTTTAATGAGGATTGTTCAACTATGAATAAAGAGTAAATCTGTATTATTATAACTTAATGGATGTCTTCAGAGTCCAATTACCCATCCCTTAGAAAGATGACGATACCTTGAATAACTTACTGGTCAGCTAGTGTGGTTATAACAATGAGTCTGTTTTAATTAGTGTCCATAGATCTCTGAGGTTAACAATGGTTGCCTTACTATGAATATTTACTTACAGAGAAAGTTACTATTCCATATCAATTAAAACAATTTTTTTATCCAGTAAACTTATTATATATTTATGTACAAAGTGACATGCACTTTACTTGTGGTAACTAAATGTACAAATATGTCGTGGATGTGTGTGTGTATATGAGTAGCATTGGTACGTAACACACTTGCACATACAATTCCTACTTCACCATAACTGGATGGTACTGAGAGACAGTGCAGGAGCTTTTTGAATATGTGTATAAGACGCATTTACAGCTTGAATTTGGTGGCGACAGGTACGGCATGTGTCACCTGATGAGATAAAAATACTGTAACTTACACATGCCCCCTTATTCATAAACACCAGAGTGTTTAAGGGGTTTATTCATAAACAATGATTAAATTTAAGTGATGTGCAAACGTTTAAAATGTAACATGATGTCATGTATGGTTAACTTTGAGCAACTTTTATGAATAAAGGGGTGTATTTGTAGATTTTACAAATAAATAGTAAGTTTGCCTTACTGTACCATAAACAAATTAAATACTATACCTATTTCTGCATTCTCCAGGTCAACCAATTACAGAATGCGTGATCACAGTCCCTGGTTATTTCAACCAGGCTGAACGTCGCGCGCTCAAGGATGCCGCCTCGCTCGCCGGCTTGAATGTGTTGCAACTGATTAATGATTATACTGCCATTGCCATAAATTATGGTATTTTCAGGAGGAAGGTAAGAATATTTATCAATCTGTGTTAAAAGAGACTTTGCAACTATACTTATTGCAATTTGTTCATAAACAATTATTAAAGTTAAGTGATGTTTAATATCAAAAATGTATGGTTAAACAGTCGCTATCGTCATCAACCTTTTTTTTATCGTCCCACTGCTGGGGCAGGTCTCCTCTCATATAGAGAAGGATTGAGCGTAATCACCATGCTTGCTCAATGCGATTAGGTGATTTCAAACTTACAGTTTCCTCAAGATGTTTTCCTTCATCTTTTAATCAGTCATTGGTCTCCAAGATATACTTAGAAAGTACATATAACTTAAGAAAAGTTACATTTGTACTTGCCTGACCTGGAATCGAACCCGCACACTCATTCTTGAGAGGCTGGCGTTTTAACCACTAGGCCACCACGACTTATAACAGTTGCTAATCACTAGTTAACTTTCAGTAGAGTTTATGAATAAAGGTGTCATATATGTAATAACGTGGGTACCTTCAATCTTGTGGAATATTCTTTAATAAAAATATACGCTAAGTCGAGGGTAGGTTGACGTTACACACATTGTTTTGTACTGTGCTATGCTACTCAGCTCGATAAACGGATTTACTTAAATCTCGGAGTTTTAATGGACATAACAGTGGCGACGAGTGTAAATTGTGAACTATGGAGCGTAAATTAGTGAAATTTCATGAGTTCAATGTGAAAACAGACAATTGGGACAGTTACATAACTCGACTCAATTATTGCTTTGAAGCCAGTGGAATCGTCCTCGATTCGGTTAAAAAAGCTAACTTTTTTACGATATGTGGTGCTCAGACTTTCGATACTGTTCTTGCGTTAATTACTCCAAAAAAATCAAGTGAAGTGACTTTTCCGGAAGTTATAGATGTTTTGACCAAACATTATAGCATATCAATGTCATACAAATTTTACCATCGTGATCAAACAAAGGACGAGACAGCAATGGATTATATCGCTCAATTAAGAAAAATCAGTACCAACTGTAATTTTCCAAATCTTGAACGCATGTTGCGGGACAGATTAGTGTGTGGCATGAGCGATAGCAAACTGCAGTACGAGCTGTTGAAGAAAGACAATCTAGAGTATAAGGACGTCGTTGACGCCATGGTGTCCGCTGAGTCCGCGGGGAGGGACGCGCGCATGATGCGGTACGCCGAGCACGCGACCACGCCGACACATGCCGATACCGCCGCGCCGTGTGCGCCGCCCCCGCCTGAGCCGATGGACATCAACGCGTTGAAAACCAAAACAAATGTTCGTCTTTGCTACAGATGCGGAGATCGTCACGGTGGTGAAAGCCGTTTTATTAATTCGGTTTGTCATTTTTGCAAGAAAAAGGGTCATATCGAAAAAATCTGCACTGCTAAAAAGAAAAGTACCTCTAGAACGTTAAACCACGCTGAAGTTGTGCAGTCTGACGAGCAGCTAAATGGGGTTTACAACGTAGAGAGCGCAAACACGCGCGTGCCTGCCTACAAGCTACGAGTGTTGCTGAATGACGTGCCTGTTGACATGGAAGTGGACTCGGGCGCCGCCTTCTCACTGGTCAACGAGCGCACGTGGGCACGCCTAAAGCCGCGCGTCGCCGCGCCGCGTCCCATGAACACTCGGCTGCGCACCTGGAACGACTCGCAGGTTTCGATCATTGGACAAGCGACAGTTTCGGTTATGTATAAGGACATTAAAACTTATTTAAACGTAATAGTGGCTAGAGGTTCAGGGCCAAATTTAATTGGACGCGATTGGTTTGAGCCTCTCGAAATTTCTATAAAGTTTAATAACATTTTAGATATTGAATTGTCAGCAACGAATGCATTATTAACCAAGTATGGGGAGGTTTTCAAGGACGAACTCGGTACTTACCGAGGGGACCCCGTAGCGATTCATTTGAAACCGAATGCAACACCTAAGTTTTTGAAAGCTAGGGCGGTACCGTTCGCTATTAAAGCTAGGGTTGAACAAGAGATAGATCGATTGGTAGGCGAAAATGTTTTGCGACCCGTATCTTATTCAGAATGGGCCACCCCGGTAGTCCCAATAATAAAGAAGAACGGTGCAGTCCGTCTTTGTGGCGATTATCGTAGTACGGTGAATCAGGCTACTGAAACCGATACTTACCCAATGCCTACAGCTAGTGAAATTTTCGCAATTATATCTGGGGGAAAATTTTATACGACATTAGACCTGGATCGCGCTTATACACAAGTGGTCGTTACAGACGACACGTCTCGCCTTTTAACATTAAACACGTGCAAAGGTCTGTACACTGTACATAGGCTAGCATTCGGCGTGAAAGCGTGCCCCGGCATTTTTCAACGGCTGATGACAGCGTTGCTGGCGGGGGTACCTGGTGTGGCTGTGCTTATTGATGACGTCATCGTCAGCGGCCGTACCATGGCGGAGATGACGCAGCGTCTAGATATTGTATTAGGACGTATTGAGAAAGCGGGTTTACGTCTCAATAAGGACAAGTGCAAGTTCGCGAAGGAGCGAGTGGAATTTTTGGGTTTTGTTATCGATGCTGACGGAATTCACCCAGCGTCGAGTAAAGTCGAGTCCATACTCAATACTCCAGAACCTAAAAATGTCCAACAGTTACAAGCATTTCTGGGTTTGTACAACTTTTATGAGAGGTTCGTAGCTCATAAGGCCACGATATTAGAACCTTTACATAGATTGCTCGACAAATCGCAGAAATGGGTGTGGACTGACCGAGAGCAGACCAGTTTCGATACTGCGAAGCGTTCTATCTTCTGAACTGACACTTGTACATTATGACCTGAACAAGCCGCTGGTCCTTACCTGCGACAGTTCAGAGTACGGAGCGGGAGCTGTCTTGTCCCACATCATGGAGGACGGACATGAGCGTCCTATTGCCATGGGATCTAGGACATTACATACGCACGAGCGTCGTTACTCGCAACTTGACAAAGAAGCGACCGCTATAATGTTTGGCATAAATAAATTTCAGAATTACTTGATGGGTAGGTCTTTTACGATAGTCACTGATCATAAACCATTGTTAGGAATTTTTGACCCCAAAAGGCCCATACCTCATGTTTTATCACCTCGTTTGACACGAATAGCTTTGATATTAACTTCGTATAGTTATGACGTTATATATAAACCAGGAACTCAGATAGGTCATGCTGATGAACTGAGTCGCTGGCCACAGCCGGTTCCTGAACAAGCTGAACCACAGCTCTGTGACATACTGCTGATGGCAGAGGCCCCTGATGACTTTCCGATCAATGTAGACAAAATAGCACACGCTACAAAACAGGATAATGTCCTTAATCGAGTTAGTCATCACATTCTATGCGGTTGGCCGGCCAAAGTATCAGATGATCAGCTACGTCCATACTGGTTACATCGGGCTGAGTTGTCGTTGCATGAGGATTGCGTCCTCCTAGGCTGCCGCGTAGTAGTGCCGCCGACACTTCGTGAAGCAGTTCTACGTGCTCTTCACAAGACGCACAGTGGTATTGTTCAAACTAAATCACTAGCCAGAAGTTATGTTTGGTGGCCACGGTTAAATGACGACATTGAGGCTTTAGTACAAACTTGTAGTCAATGTTCTGAAAACCGGCATATGCCACCAAAAACTAGGTACGAGTGGGTGACGCCAGTGAAGCCTTGGTCTAGATTGAATATGGATTTTGCTGGACGACCTTTCCAAAATAAAACTTTTTTTATTATAGTTGACGCATATTCGAAATGGCCGGAAGTGTTCATTGTCAATAATATGACTTCAGCCACCGTCATTAAGCACTTAAGAATGATTTTCTCCATCCATGGACTGTGTGAGACACTAGTATCGGATAACGGTACTCCTTTTGTTTCTTCTGAGATGAAGGCATTTCTAGAAGCTAACAAGATTAAACACATTACGTCTGCACCTTTTCACCCATCTACTAATGGCTTGGCAGAACGTATGGTACAGACAGTTAAAGATAAACTTCGTAAAATGGACGGTATGTCCTGGGATATTAAAATTCCAACCATGCTTTTAGGACTTAGGGCAACTCCATGTGCGGCTACTAACAAAAGTCCAGCAGAGCTTTTGTTTAACAGACGGATCCGCACATTACTAGACACTATTAATCCACATGATCAAACGCGTAAAAATAGGGAAAGTCAAATCTTAAGAAATAGTCAAAAGAAAAATAGACAGACAGACGTAGGGTACAAGGTTATGTACAGGAATTTTAGCAATGGACCTCGCTGGTTACCAGGTACTGTAGTAAGCAAAGATGGTCCAGCCAGTTATCGAGTTGAAACGGGAGATGGAATGGTAGTCAGTAGGCATATAGATCAGTTAGTCAAACAACATAGTGCACCAGATTCAGAAAGACAAATTACTAATGAAGAATTAGGACAGACTGAAGAAAGGGAAATGGTAGAACAAAGTTATGGGGAAGGACAAGATCAGGAAAGGAATCAGTTTGAATCTGATCTAACGGAGAGTGAGGAAATGATAGAAATACCCAGTGCAGACAAATGGGCTGAAATTTTAGGTATTCCATTAGAGTCAGAACCTAGTTTTGCAGGTGGTATAATTAGAAATAAACTTGCGGTCCATGGAAAAACTCCCTATACCAGATCAGCTCCAAATTGTGACTTTATGTTGTAAGTAGTTAAAATACATAATTTGGAACCTATAAAATAAATACTTTTTTCATATTGCCATTGTTATAATATTAAGATTAAATTGATATATATATAAGTTAAGTAATATGTGGTGAAGGGTTACAATAAATAATTTCAATTTTGTACTATATTAGTCAGTTTATATGTTTTCATATTATTGTTATGTTTTACATACTTGGGGGAAAGGTATGTCATATATGTAATAACGTGGGTACCTTCAATCTTGTGGAATATTCTTTAATAAAAATATACGCTAAGTCGAGGGTAGGTTGACGTTACACACATTGTTTTGTACTGTGCTATGCTACTCAGCTCGATAAACGGATTTACTTAAATCTCGGAGTTTTAATGGACATAACAAAAGGCAAAAACGTCTGCACATTGACGACAGCTGAACTGCCCGCATCTATGTTGGCACCGCTCGTGTCGTCGACCTGATGTACACGGCCTGACTTTTTAGCGCAGGCCGTCGCAATGTGCCCAAACTTTTTGCAATAGAAGCACTTTGCCTTAACAAACGGGCAGCCCTCGGCCCGACTGTGTAGGCGTGCACACCGTCGACACTCGTTCGAGTTAACATTACCAATATCCATAGGCTCAGTCCCCGTGACATTGGACGGAGATTGCTTAGACTCACTAGCCACACACGCAGGGTACAAATCAGGGAACGTCACTTGATAGTCCAGACACATCTGTAGCGCGACCTCGTATGTCAAGTCTTTCTTTTTCAATAAGTGGCATCTCAAGCGATCGTCCCGCACCCCCCTCAACTGGCGTTTCAAGTCCATGAAATTGCATTTTGCACCCAGCATACTTATAGCCGCCACAAAGTCTTGCACGCTTTCACCTTGATCTTGTTGACGTTTGTAAAATTTTCCCGCTTGCAAAATTTCGTTAACTTCAGGTTCATAGAACTAATCCAAAACACTAAAAATGTCCACCAACGGTACTTCCGTAGGACGTTTTGGAACTAAAAGTGATGCAATTAATGCAAAGGTGTCTTTGCCGCACTGAGAAAGAAACAGCCATCTTCCCTTGTCGATGTTAGTTTTGTCACACCCTGCCGCATCAAGCGCGCACAGTAATTGTTCTTTATAATCACACCTCTTATCAGTCTTTGGGTTAAATTGTCCGGGAAACACAATATTTGTTACATTTGACGTCATTTTCGCCGAAATTCAATTTATTTTCCGTAGTCGCCAATAAAAGATACAACCAAGTTGAGATCAGAAGCAAAAACTGTTGTATTATGAAAACAATCATCGAGGTTCAACATAACATAAACTTTATCAATAGGCTCATAATCATCATATTTGTATCCTTTTCCTGACACTTTCCCCTTTATTCATAAACGTCAATGTCACTTTGCTTTAATCGTCGTTTATGAATAAGCCCCTTATACACTGTTTACCCACGACATGCGAGAAATTCCTAGTTTAGGATGCTGTTAAAAAAAAAAAAAAAAACAAAAGAAAACTTATTCTTAGTTTTGTTTCTAGCTTATGCTTACTTTTGTTTCCATATCTTACCATCCAATCCTTTCATTTTCTAGCTTTACCAAGCCAGTGTTTATCAACACTGGGTACTTAATTAAACCCTGTTTCAATAATAAAGGTCATACAACCTCCTTATTTCCCAGTAATTATTGATCTATATTTTTTTCAAAGGAAATCAACGAGACGGCCTGGCACGCATTGTTCTTCGATATGGGTGCTGCGTCAACCAAGGCGGCGTTGGTCGAATACAAGACTGTTAAGATAAAGGAGAAGGGCTACGTTGAGACTGTACCTCAGCTGCAAGTGTTGGGAGTTGGGTTTGACAGGTAAATATAATGGCAGACAAGTTTTTATAAGATTGAGCAAGATTCAGGGGTTTTTTTTTTAAATATTACCTACTTGAAAAGAAAATATACTGGTATGTTGTGTTAGCTACTGAACTTGCTGGTGTCAATGTGTAGATATATTTTATGCATATTTTCCTCTAGATTGTGTTTATTTTAGGTCCTTTGTTTTTTTTTTGTCTATGGATTTAAAAAGGCAGAAGCTATAGAATATTACCAGTTGTAAGGCTTACCACTCATACGAATACTTTTATTTCTTTTTTAATTTTTATTTCTTTTATGTCTATAGTGTGTGATTAGGTCATCACCTTTATTGAAACCCCATATGTAGAATATGGGGTTTCGTGTAGAATATGGGATAACGTAATTTAGACATATACAAGACAATTAAAATAATTAATCTATACTAATATACAATATGTAAAGAAAACCCTGTCCGACCCATAAGGATAATAAAGGTTAGGTAAACACTTGACCAAATATAATATAAAATTTTACATAATCATCATAGTAACAATACTAATGAATTTTGTAAATAATCCTTTTTTCCCGGGAATAAATTCCAATTTCCCCAAAATTTGGTAATTTTTAAAACAGTGATAACACCGGTATTATTCTATGCGAATAGCGACGCGACCACGTCACAGGTGCCGCGTGCCCTGCCCCCCGCCCCCCGCCCTGCGCCCGCGGAAGGGGTTGCATACCGCACATGTATTAAGTTACCTATTATTATATATTAGGTATTTGAAAAAGGTATTTTCCCAACCCAGCTAAAGGAATCTATAATTAAACCACTATATAAAAAGGGCAACTGTTCTGATATGAGTAATTATAGGCCCATTACACTGATTCCAATCTTTGCAAAATTTTTTGAAAAAGCTATGCATGGCAAAATAAATAGCTTTTTAAATAAACATAACCTGATTGTGGAGACTCAGTTTGGCTTCAGAAAAAACTATTCAACAACTTTGGCCTGTTTTTCCTTAGTAAAACTAATCACTGAAGCTCTTAATAATAAAATGTCTGCATTGTCAGTATTCTTGGATATGAGCAAAGCATTTGATTTTGTATCACATGAACGTCTACTCCACAAAATAGAAAAGTATGGAATAAGAGGCAAGGCTCATGCATGGCTTAAGTAAGAGTTATTTGTCTGATCGCCAACAGAGAACTGTTATATCTAGAATAGAAAAAAAAACGAGGACGATGTATTGCTCAGAATTAAAAATTAACAGTTCCACAGGGAAGCATACTGGGTCCGCTATTATTTGTATTATATATAAATGACCTTATGAAATGTTTAAAATGTGAATGTATACAATTTGCGGACGATACCACTTTAGTGATAAAATGTTCCAACAAAACTGACATAGAAGATTGTACTAAGACTGAATTAATTAATGTAATTAACTGGTTAAGTGACAATAATCTTCATGTTAATATAAATAAAACCAAAGTGGTACAATTTCAAACATGCAACTTGTTAGCTACACCAACAATAATTCAATATGGTAATACAATTTTGCAACCGGAACCATCAGCTTTATTTTTGGGTATAATAATTGACAACAAACTGAATTGGAAGGATCATGTAGAAAGAGTATGCAGTAGGCTTGATAAGTTTGTATATGCTCTCCGCAAGTAGAGATTAGTATCCAGCAAAAAGACGGTCCTAAGTGCCTATCATGGGTACGATTCATCAATATTGCGTTACGGCCTTGTTATATGGGGAAATTCGGTGGACGTGGACAGAGCGTTCAAAGTACAAAAAAAATGTATCCGAGCCATGAGTGGAGCAGAATACTTAGACCATTGCAGACCATTATTTAAACAATTAAAAATTCTTCCACTTCCGTGTCTATACAATATGTAAAGAAAACCCTGTCCGACCGATAAGGATAATAAAGGTTAGGTAAACACTTGACCAAATATAATATAAAATTTTACATAATCATCACAGTAACAATAATAATGAATTTTGAAATAATCTTTTTTTCCCGGGTATTAATTCCAATTTCCCCGAAATTTGGTCATTTTTAAAAAACTGACAACACTATTTGTGACGGAGCGAATAGCGATGCGACCACGTGCCGCATGCCCCGCCCCCCTTTACCCGCGCATGTATGCGCGGGTGAAGGGGGGCGGGGCTATCGGGTTGTCTACCGCACATGCATTAAGTTACCTTGCTTTTTCGAAATAATATTTATTTTTTTTGGGGGATTTTTTTTTAAGTTTAGCCCAGCTTTGTAGGCATTATTAGAATCAGTTAACGATACCTAACAATACCTTCACGGATCGGACAGGGTTTTCTTTACATATTGTATATTTTTGAGGTTTGCCTATTTGTGAAAAAATATCCTCATTTATACTCACTGAGTGAACATGTATCGGAAAGACTGAAAAGAAAAAATTCTGGGAAACTGTTAGTTCCTACTCAGAGACTACATCTCTACAGTAGAAATGCTAGTTGTATGACAATAAAAATTTATAATAAATTACCACCTGCGTTCAGAATGTTACCAATTGATAAATTTAAATGTAAAATGTTTGCTTGGCTTTTAGACATGTGTTTTTATTCTGTTAATGAATTTTTAAATCATACTTTTTAAAATTAATAATAGTGACAGTAATAATGTATATGTTATGGGTATTTGGGCAATATTAGTTTGTATAATTATGTTTTTCTTCATTTATTTGACTTTTTAATACATGTATAATTCATTAATTATTTAATTTTTAATCAATTTATTTTTACTGCTTGAAAATGTTTGTACGCTGAAAGACAGCAGAATATTTTGGACGTGAATTGTATATAACAACTTGTAACAACAATATTCTTACAAATAAATAAATTCTCATTCTACCTCTTTTTGCGAAATAATATTTATTTTTTTAAGGGGATTTTTTTTAAGTTTAGTCTGTCTTTGTGGGCATTAGTAGAATCAGTTATCGATACCTAACAGTGGCGAAGGGTGAAATTTTGACAAAGGGAAGCCGGTCCAAAAAAATAAACACTTAAACACTTACCTACTGCAGGATATCTTGGAGGAGGTCTTCAGATAAGAATAGTATTAAAAGCCCCACCTTCACCATACAAAAAAGGACTGATGATTTGATAACAGTGTCTTTCAAGTATGATAAAAGCGGCAGCAAAAGAAAAAAAAAGCCTTTTTCGACGTGCATCTCCATACCACACATGCATGCTTGTTAGTAAGTACTAAGTTAAGTACCTATTGTTAGGGAATAAGAGTCAAGAAAAAATAAAATAAAAAATTACAAAAATAATAGTGTTAAAAACCGAACCACACAAACACCGATCCAAAACCAACAAAAATATTAAGCAAAAATAAAGCAAATTATACACAATCACAACGTTATTTATATTGTAATGCAATGCGTCTGTTTTTTTTTTAACAAAATGAGCTAAAATGATGTTATAAAACTTCGGATTACTTTTCATTTTATTAAGCAAATTTTTTTTAATTGACATGATAGCCAAATCGGACAATCTCTGCTCTTTTTGGCAGTTTCGCACATATGTGTGAATGCGTTTTAAAGCAGAAAATGACCGCTCAGCTGAAGCTACTGAAATGGGGAGGGTCAGAATTAAACTGCAAAGAGTCGAAACTTGAGAAAATGCGTCTTTCAAAGACGTATTCTGGAGCTGTAAAAAAAGCTCATAGGTGTCCAATTTATTTAAGTAAGACTTTAAGTTCATTCAGCAGGTAGTCAGTTGAGCAGCACTCTATATGAATTAAAGCCATAATAACAAACAAAATACACAGTATTTAACCAAATCTGCGATTAAATTACGTTACAGAATCAGTCACAGTTTAAATACCACAAATATTAAAATATAACAAACGAAAAACACGAAAAACGAACACATGTCACATACTAACAATAATTTATTTTCAACCAAACGAAATGGAACACGAAAATATATGCCAAAATAAAAAGAATATGACTTGCGAAGGATTTCATTATAACGTTTCTTTGTCTCATTCTAATAGAGGAGAGGAGAGAACTGCAAGCCGGTCGGCAGTAGCCTATCTTTTCTCAAAAATTACGAACGGTTAGCGATCATTAGAAAGAGATGTCTGACACGCTCTGTCTCTTTTCGCCTCATAGTAAAACGTTGGCCGAGATAAGCTGTAATTCGTCGAGTTACCTTTAATGTAATTTAGGTACGAAAAATTTAAGCGCTGATTAATTTACGACTATAAAATGAAATGTGATACTTAGGGTATTGCTAAGAATTACTATTGCTATTGTAAATCGCGCAGGCATTTGATTAATAATACTTTGTTAATGAAATAGAATGTAAATACTTTTGTATGAATATGGAACTGATTTTTGAAAGGTAACCCGGTGGGAATCGGCTTGTATGGACTCTTCGCCACTGATACCTAATAATACCTTAACGGATCGGACTGGGCTTTCTTTACATATTGTATAAAGCTGAAGAGTTTGTTTGTTTGTTTGTGCGCGCTAATCTCAGGAACTACTGGTCCGTTTTGAAAAATTCTTTTTGCGTTAGATAGCCCATTAATCCAGGAAGGCTTTAGGCTATATAACATCACGCTGCGACCAATAGGAGCGGAGCATAACTAAACCACGCGAACGAAGTCGCTGGCGGCCGGTAAAAGTTAAAATTCTAGTTGTGTATTTTACAATATTAAAGTTAATTTGTGATTATTTGGTAAACAATACCATAAAGTTCGTGTCAAAGTGTTGATAACATCGGACCTCGCGTGTTCTTATAATCAAAGGGCTATTATTTTGTCCCTAATTTTACGCTGTTTATTGTCGTTCGAAAAATACAGGTTTCTATTTTTAGTAGAATAAAACAGTATATCTATTTTCAGATATTGATAACGATTTGTTATAACTACCATAGGATAAAGAGGGACAGAGTAGGTTATCTTCATACAAACGCACCGCGAGCGGCTTGTATGTGTGCGCCTTAGTATCTATGCGTCGCCGCACGCACACCTAAACACAACATTAGAGTGCTATCAGTGCGCTACTCGCGGCTAGCACTGGATGAGGCTGGCGCGTCACGTGTTCTTGTTAAAAAAATGTATGGATCGTCACGAGGATTGCGAACAACTTAAATCGTATTTAAATGCTAATCAGCAAGTTTGCAATTTAAGTTCAGAATAGGTATCTTCACTACAAAAATTATTCTAGAAACCAAATTTTATTAGTGGTTCCACCTGACGACTTTGTAGAAAATATTATTAAGCGGATGGAGCAGATGTTCCAAAAAGCATTTAAAAATGATCACATAAACTTCAAAGTTGGTATGTCTATTTATGAACAAATAAAAGATTTATATTTTTCAAATTACCTATATTTTTAAAAGTTATTTACAAGGATACGGATATATTAGACATTAAAGTTTAATAACAAGGCGTTACGTAATAGTCGAAACCGAAGAAAGTATTTTTCTGTAGCTAATTTGTAATTTTGTATTAAATGTGTGATTCAATAGATATTATGTTTGTATTATTTATATTTTTGGATTAATTAAAAATAAAAATAAATATGTTCTTTTATGTGTACAAAACTTAAAATTAGTAAAAAAAACTGACTAGTATATGTAAACTAAATACTAATCAAATAATTTAAAAATGAGCTCTTAGTTTATAAATATTTGTTAGCGGTTTGGGCGACAACCATAACCGACGAAGCGCGGACAGTCGTCAACCCCAAGACAGTAGGCAATTAAATAGCGGATTGGGTCGGAGATAACCTACTTCCCCTCTGTATTCTATGTAACTATTACTGTACTATGTATTTAATGTACGGACGACAGCAGGTCAAGCTACCCCAAACTGTTAGATATTCCCAATCAACCTTAAGCCTTAATGGTTCAGAGATGAAGTTCAAAATCTAAGAAGGAAATCTGACAGATTGTAGTAGCTTGATGTGCTGTCGTCTGTACCTGTACCCTAGTCGCCACTCTGTGTATACTGGCGCCAGTTGTGATAACTCACACCTGACCATAGCAGTCTTTTTTTTTCTCCTACTACTTAGACACAGGCCTCCTCTTTTTAAGGGGGAGTGGGCCTTAAACCACCATGTGAGCTTAGTGTAGATTGATCACATGTCTTCGAATTTAAATGTGAAGAAAAATATTACAGAAAATGAAGCGCTTGGTTGAGTTTCGAAACCAAGACCACTACCTTCCTGATTTTATTAACATTTACTTTTTGTCCACAGAACTTTAGGTGGTCATGAAATGACCCTCCGTCTTCGTGAGCACCTCATCAAGGCTTGGGAAGCACAGGGTGGTGGTGATGTCAGAGTCTCACCGCGCGCTATGGAGAAACTGCTCTTAGAAGCAGAGAGGTTGAAGATTATTCTCTCCGCGAATACAGAGTTCTACGCGCAGATCGAGGGCTTGCTTGATGATAAGGACTTTAAACAGCTGGTGAGTTATTAACAAAGTTTAATTACCATACTTTATTTGAATGCATTCATTATTATATTTTGAAATTAAAATGTGAATTTTAAACATATTAGGAACTAGCTTTCCGCCCGCGGCTTCGCCGCGTGGAAGTCGGTTATACCGCGCTTTATAGATTTCCCTCGGGAGTATCATTTTTTTTTTCAGTAAAAGGTAGCCTATGTCCTTTCTCAGGGTCTAAAGATTGTCTGTACAGCAAATAGGGATGTTTCCTGGCTAAAAAAAAACTGATTCTATTTAGTCCGTCATTCAGATTATAGAAAAATATTGGATACGTATATTTTGTTTTATCAAAGCAATAAACATTGAAAAATATAAAAGGCATCAAAGATCAGGAGTGGTGGCTGGTGACATCACTGGCCGCTAAAAAGTGTAGCGTGCTGTGACGTCACACGAGTTTTCAACGCGCTGTGACGTCTTCATTTTATGTTTATATGAAAAAAGAAAAATACCTGTCTAGTATTTTTTGGAAATCTGACTGACGGACTAATTAGTTTTTTTAGTCAAATACCGTATTGTAAAATCGTAAAGTTAGGGCAGTGTTTATTTTGAAATGTAAACATAGGTATCTTGAGTCTATCCCGGATATTATTACACGTGGATTGTAATCCGTGACTAACCAAAAATGGGCAAGGAAAATATTCTTTTTTTTTTCTTCTTCGGATTAAAGAAATCAGTCTCATCTCGGCGACAAATAAATGTTCAAAATGTGGGGGAAATTAGACTATTATTTTTGGCAGATTCGGGTCCGAGATAAAGGAGAAATATTAATTGCAAAATTAGCTCTTAATCAAATTTGTAACAAATTTACAAAATCGACAGGCATCTGAAATGGAAGTTTTAATTTTATACATATAATTAACTTTTCTTATTTACTTACAAAACTCTTTAAACAAACTATCACAGAGGACTAAACCCTATAAAACCTATGTATTAGGTATCAGGATATGTAACACCACTACACAGAATAACTTTCCTTCACCCTGAATATCCTTTTAAAAATGGCTCAAATTTTTTAGTTCTATATCGTCAGATTTGGGGAAAGGTTTTGTTGATCAGATTTGTTAGGTCACGTGGGTACGATCATATGAGAATCAATGTCTCTGAGGATGTCCAAAGACCAATGGTTTCCCATTTGAAAATTTTAAAATATGTTTTCGATGCTTTTTTTGTGTGGATGAGAAATCATCAAATGACCTCTCCCGCTCTGGGCGGAGCGGAAGGGCATGTCAGACTTTTACTGACTAAAACCCATTCAATGTTGTCTAGTCGGGACCAGAGCATTTCCTTCGGCGGGTAGAGGTGTGAGGGCGCTGAGAGTCCCGCTGCCTCACGCGCTCCGCCTCATCCTTTGCCAGCATCACTGCTTCGCAGAAGGAAGTGATGGCCTGCCATGCACTCTCGCTCCGGCCATTACCTGGACCAGGGTCGGATTGGAGAGATCGTCGCCGATCGCCGCTACGACGAAGTCACGGCGGTGCTCTACGTTCGAGTTCTCAGGGCGATCCACACAATGGTGACACCCTGGCGTTTCCTCCCGCCTGATCCGAAACAGGAACCTTCCGAAAGAGTCGTGTCCGCTGAAGACCTGAATCAGGCGGAAGGCGAGGACGCCGTGGCGCCTCTCTTACCACTCATCAATGAGATTTTTTTCTCCTCATGCCACACCTACTCAGCTATCAACTTTTCGCTCGGAATATGCTTGCTTTTTGAGCAACCCTCTTGGTTCCCTGTCAAAACATCTTAGTTCTCATCATAATTAATATTCATGTGTAGATTATAAAATTAATAATTCAAATAGTGCCTTAACTGTTACTTACTGTACTTGTCATGTGCCAGCTGCAGGATGCGGACAAATCCTGTCCCACATCGCGTTGCGTCAGGTTGAGAATACTTTAGTAACATAATATTAATTATTTATACAAATTAATGTGTATAATTATTTATTGAAGTTAAATATTTGATCACGTGTTTACAAAAATGAAAAAAAAAAAAACAAATTTTGTTAATAGATTTGCATTTTGTTGGCCTGTTTGTTTCATTATTAAACTAGCGTTGCCATGACATTTTTTCTTGTTAGGTACCATCGGGGTGCCCACAATAACTTACCAAAACTGCATCACAATCGGTAGAGCAGTTTTCTAAAGTTATGGCGGACAATTGATTTAAATACATATCAATATCCCCATCACGCTGTATTAAATAGTTCATAGCGTCGTAAAATACATTCACGGCGCATAAACGGCGCAATATCGCTTTCCATATGTATATCCATCATGATATGATCAGTCATAAATGACACATTAGAGTGAAACACTGGAATCATAATTGTTTATTTGGTAAAAAATCAGGTACATAAAAGTGTTTTCAATACTTTTTGGTCCCTGTACAAACTCCTTAAATCCCCTTAAATTAGGCACGAAGCAAATTTTAAATCAAAGTTTTAATAAAAAAAATAAAAAAAACTTGTGAAATGAAAAAGTATAGAATTTAGAGGATTTGCGAGGCAGTGGAAATCACTGAATTTAAAGTCGCATAAAATCTTCCACAATACCAGCCTTGCGAATTGTGATAAAATTCCTTATACTTTACTTAATATGTATGCATGATGCAAGGATAATGTTAAATTGATAAATATAAAAAACATAATATTTAAATATACTCATTCAATTGTACTTGTTTTTGGATCAAACTTAAATTGCATACTGATTCAGCTTTTGCCTGAAATCTTATTAACTTACAATAGTGAATAATAAGTAATTTAATCTGGGAATGTGTATGTTGAGTGAATTTGAATAAAAAAATCAAATTGTATGGTTCTCATGCTTAATTTTTTTTCATTTGATTTGATTTTTTGCATTATAGATATGAAGTGGGTATAAATTCAATGAATCAAAGTAGTATTGGAGCGATAGTCACGGATTATCGTCTACGATGCTAGTTTCTGCCATATCTAAAGAGAGCGCGATTGTATGACTTTATTGCACGATCTACGATACCAAAATTCATCAATACATAGTATAAAACAAAGTCGCTTTCGCTGTATGTCCGTATGTATGCTTAGATCTTTAAAACTACGCAACGGATTTTGACGCGGTTTTTTTTAATAGATAGAGTGATTCTTAAGGAATGTTTAGACTACCTTTTATCCCGGAAAAAATTGATATTCCCGAGGGAAATCCAAAAAGCGCGATATAACCGAACTCTACGCGGGCGAAGCCGCGGGCGGAAAGCTAGTTATTTTATAAAGCTTGATTTACACGGTGCGATTTAACGGTCAAGTACTCAGTTGTTGCTACATAATACGTAGTATGTGCTATTGTTATATAATTGTTTTTTTTTCAAACATTGTTGCCTCACACTAGTAATTTCTCCTGTATTGTGTGTGCGATTACAAACATATAAATTCACATACACAAACAGCCAGACCCGGAACAACTACTTGTAGGTCATACAGGATAAAATTTTATCTAGTGCGCAAACTTTGTCAACTTACAGCTAAATAAGTTTTATAGATAAAAATATTATTACTTTGGTATTGTTTTAGTACAAAACAAATAGTTATTGATAACGAAAGATGTTTATTATGAAATCGATGTTATGGTCACCGCACGCGGTCCCATTCATGGTCGGCGGAGTGGGGACGGCGGGAACATCAAAGGAACCCCGCGCGCCCGCGCCGCCCGCATGTTCACTACGCGGCCATATGCTAATACTACGATATTGATATGAATAATTGGTGTCTCTCATTTGCTGATTTTAGGGCGGACAAAAACATGATTTTTTATTTTAAACTAATAATGCAGATTTGTTCTGTTATTGATTCTGAGCCACCCATTTGTTTTTGCGCACTCGAATAAAAGTTTCCCTGTATAAATATGTGGTCCGTGTCCATACATTTTTAACCCTTAGGTGCACATACAACTCTTAATAAGCCTGCCACTTTATTATTTCGAGAGATCGCCAAACGTATAATCGACTCTTGACGTGACCAGAGGGCTGGGCTATTTTTTGGCCAAAGAATCAGCATCGCCATACAACGTGGCAATGCTGCCAGCCTTTTGGGCGCGTTTCCTGTTGACAGCGATGCGGATGAATTTTTTGATGCCCTCATAGTTTTTTCAATTCCTCTTTAATATACTTGTACATACTTTTATTTTTTTTTACTTTTTAAATTATGTAAATTTTAGCCATGTAATTAATGAAATAAATAAATAAATGATGTCTCAAAAAAAAAAAAAACAAAAAGCCTGCCACTTGATAATACATTATGTGAACGTTCCTTTGAGTTGTTACAATCTGAATTCAAATAATCTGCAATCAAGGTTATCTCCACACAATTGTCGCTCAAAACAATAGAAAGAGAAAAAAACAAACATTCAATTGTTTTAGCCTTTACATTTATTTTCATTTTCAGGTTACCCGAGCTGAATTCGAGGAGTTATGCGCAGACTTATGGCCAAGAGTATCAGGAGTGGTGCAACGTGCTATCGCAGCGGCGGGAGGTGCGGGAACTGGTGCGAGGCTTGTGTTAGCCGGGGGCGGGTCCCGTGTACCGGCCGCTATGCTGGCGCTGAAGAATGCCGTGGGACATGAGCCTGCCAGGTCTATCAATGCTGATGAGGCTGCCACTATGGGCGCTGTTTACAGGTAATATTATAGAACTCTGGATTAAGAAATTCAACACTGCATTTTAGTAAAGTTAAATAAAAAGATGAATCCAAATATTAAAAAAATAAAATGAAAGTTGTAAAAGAAATGATATTAAGAATAAAAATCAAATTCCATTTAAATCAAAATTAGAACTTCTCGGTGGTAGCCTTAACGTCGGCTGCCGGCAAAAGTTACCATCCACCAGACAAAGTCTTGCCGCCAAGCGATTCGTCGTGTTCCGCAGGATGTTTGGTGAAGCGGTACGGAGGACTGGTCCGAGCAGTTGTGTTGCGATGTGTACCGCGTACGATGCGCCAAATGTTGTGTCAGCAGTTTGGTCGTGGAGGGTCTCCAGATCAATCTCCCTCTGGCGCAACATCATTAGTCGTGTTGTTGGGTTTAACATTGCATCACCTCGCGCAACTGCCGTCTTCCTTCCTATTCACTCAGTTTTTTTTTATTTGAGTCTAATAAACTAGTGCGCTTTACCAACAATTACATTATAATTATTTAAAAAAAATTAGAACAGTCCACATAGCTGGTTGACGCTCGATGTTGTATATGAACTGTATCATCTCACTAGCCGTTTTTTAACTTTTCCAATGTAGCCAGTCCAGATATCTAGAATACCGCTATTGTTCGTGGAGCGACTGCTTGTCTAACCTACACAAACAAATTACTGGGCAACTACCACGAACTAAATATCCGATATTATTCACAGGGCGGCATCTCTTGCAACTGGTTACAAAGTCGCCGCGCTGAACGTACGCGATGCAGTACTGTTCCCCATACAAGTGACATTCACCAGGCACGTCGACGGTAGCGATAAACTGGTAAGTTTACTACTCATACAACTTATTAATACCCTCATAACTGTCTTACGGTGATGGACTTCCAAGGTTATAATATAGTATATAGGCTTTGTGTATGATGGTTCACCAATGCATTAATAATTTCGAGGAGTCTTCAAATTTAATTATTGAAAAAAAAAAACGAAAATTGAGTAGGTACTGGTCTGATAAATATCTGGTTTGTTTCAGATCAAGAGGACATTATTCGGCCCTATGAATCCCTATCCACAAAAGAAGGTAATCACTTTCAATAAACACACTGATGACTTCGATTTCCATGTCAACTATGCGGAGTTAGACCACATTCCCTCTAATGAGCTCCAATACGTTGGTACCTTGAACCTTAGCCAAGTTGTGCTTCAAGGTGTCGGCGCTGCCCTCGCCAAACATACCGGTGAAAACGTTGAACATAAAGGAATCAAAGCTCATTTCAATATGGACGATTCTGGCCTTTTGAACTTGGTCAACGTCGAATTTGTCGCCGAAAAAACGGTCGACGAAGACGAAGATCAAGATAGTACATTATCCAAAATAGGAAGCACTATCAGCAAACTCTTCGGATCAGATTCCGAAACCCTTGATAATAAAGAAGACAAACCTGAGGAGAAATTGCAAGAAGAGGCTAAGAATGATACAAAGAAAACTAACCAAACAGAGGGCGAGAAACAGAATGCTACAGAAACAGAAACTAAGCCTAAACCTAAAATCGTTATCCTAAAGGAGCCAATTAAAACTGAGGAAACACTTCTAAACCTTCAACCACTCTCACCAGAACAGTACAAGACTTCCAAAGCTCTAATTACAGAGCTGAACATGGCTGATAAAAAACGCATCGAAAGAGAGACTGCCCTCAACAACCTTGAAGCGTTTGTAGTAGACACACAAATGAAAGTAGATATGGACGAGTACGCTCAATGCGGAACCCAAGAACAGATTGAAGAAATTAAGAAACTCTGCAGTGAAACTTCTGAATGGTTGTACGAAGATGGATATGAGGCGGCCACGGAATTGTACGAGGCCAAATTAGCTGCCCTGAAGGACAAGGCTAGCCCGATCTTCTACAAACACTGGGAACACAGAGAGAGACCCGATGCAGTCGCAGCTCTTCGCAGCATGTTAAACAGTTCTCGGGAATTCCTCAAAATGTCGAAGAACTACACAAAAGACGCTAACCCAGAGAAAGACGTGTTCACGGACGTTGAAATTAACTCATTAGAAAAGAAGATTGAAGACACGACCACTTGGCTCAGCACCTCTATCAAGGAGCAGAAGGCTCTTAAAAAGAATGAGGACATCAAGCTGACGGTCGACAGCATTCGAGAGAAGATGGCGAATTTGGACAGAGAGATGAAATACTTGTTGAATAAGATGAAGATATGGCGGCCTAAGAAGCCAGCGAAGAAAGAGACTGAAAATAAAACTGAAGAAACAGTTGTTGAACCTGAGGCTGAAGAAAAAGATGCGAAAGTAGAAGATACACAAGAGGAGCCAGCTACAGAGAAAGAAAAGGAAGCTGAGACTACAGAACCGCCGCTGCAGATCTCAGACGGCGAAGATGAACATTCCGAGTTATAATCACTGCGTGAAGTAACTTAATGTATTAGTTTAATTTATTTAAATGACTGCGTGGCTTGTTTGTTTTTGTATGTGGTGCTGCGGATTGTTGACTTTGTTCATATATTGGAATATTGCATTTAAGTTGCACACATTGGTCCATCCATTTTTGCATTTTTTTATATTAGGTTTTTGGGGTTGACTAGATGTTTTTCATGTCACATGATGGTGACAATGATTTTTTCCATTGTGGAAATCCCCTTTTGGGTCAGGTTAAGCTGGCTTTTCCTGATAAACATCTTACTTGTATAATTTGTTCATTCTTTTTGGAACGATCTCACACTTATTCGAGCTAATTGTTCTTGACTAATCGAATTATTTCCATGTTGATTTTAAATTTATACTAGGTAATTTTATTAGAATGAAATTCTCCATCTACTATAATGAATTTTTATATTGTTATTTATTTATGTGTTGAAATTATTATTCTCTCCGTTGCCGAAAACGAACAAGCCACTCAAATGGAATTTACAACTAAATCTCAAATCAAAACCGTGGCCGCCTTACACAAGAAGAAATAATTGAAACAAAATATATTAATTTAATTACCTTTTTGGTTAAATTTCTTTAATAAAGTGCGGCTTCTCTCTAGCTGTGGCCCCAGTAGTACCGGACGCGAGAGTAATATATTTATGTGTACCTAAACTTTATGTGATATATTAAAGGCTATAAGTTTGTGTGAGTATTATACTGTTTTTCAATTACAGACACAGTGTAAGCACAAATTGTAATGATCGCAATGTTTTATTAGCGCCGTCAATGGAATTAGTTATAATCTAAGCAATTTGTGTGTAAATCTATGTACCTATTTAATCATTCGACATGATTGTGTGCAATGAATATATATGTACCCTTTTCTCTTAGAATTCTCAGGTATTTCTGCCTTTATTACATTTACAATGTTTACTGAGTAGTATAGATGAACGGTGGTGCGGACTTATCCAGTGAGAAAGCTTAAAGCTGATAAACATATTTAACATCACACCAATTTAAATAAGAATCACATTGAGTGCACCTTTATTTTCTGTAACCGATGTGTCAAAGAAAGGGACCTAAGTAGTTATACGTAAAAACAAGAGGCATGTAATTACATCGTTGTTTTTAATATGTAAACGCATTCAAGTAGCAATATAGATGCGTCCGCGCCGTCGCATGTGTCTGCGAAACACGGAGTATTGAGCAAACGGAGTGCTTAAGTTCGATAACAAATACTTTCTGCGACGGTGGAAACACCGTCATTAGTGTGTCTACTATGAGTTTTCATTACGAGACTCGATCATACGCATCGACGGCGTTTGGCGCTCTCATTGGTTGAGAGTTCTTATAACCTTGAAGCGAGCCAATCGATGAGTCAAACGCGATCGATAGGTATCGAAGATCGAGTCCTCGAAATGAAAACTCATGGTAACCACACTGTTACAATTGAAATAATATACCATTGTTACTGTTGACATAACTTTAAGGTGCTGTCGGGAAATTCGTAAACACATTTGCATCATTTGCTAACTAGGGCTTGAGTTTATAGAACTCAAGTTGGGTTGACAGGGTAAAGAACGATGAATAACACGTGGGTAGAGCGAAAATAAGCGATGATTAGTTACGCTTGTACGATTAGGTGCAAAGATGGAACCTTATGTGTGTCGCCCGACTTTTCAAGCTTAACAGCATTCCATGTCTTCACTATTCCGTGTTCCGAACACCTGGGAGTGTCCGTATTGGTGAAACGGTGTGCGGACTTAGGTCATACAATTGTATCATTTTAAGTGAGATTCGTTCAATACCCAGTCGCAAATGGAAATAAATTATACATGAATGAACATATTGTCGTTTTCTTTTACTTGAAGACAGCAGCGCCCTTTCTCGCATGATTTTTGCAACTAGCGAAGCAACCTAGTTATTTAGTTTGCGATACATTGTTTTTTTTTTATTGGTAATGGCAAGACAAAACGGTCTGACTAAAGCTTCAGTTCCTATGAAAGCCGTGTACGGTCGCTCACTAAGGGCTATGTAAATAGTACACTGTAGACTACCTACATTATTTTTCTCTCCTTTCCCTTAGTATTCTATCCAAAGGTTGTCTGTAAAAGATCGCTGTTAGCGATACGACCGCCCTCGTGTCACCCGTCGACCCCATTGTGCCACCCTTTGTAAAATCTTTGTATTTATGTTCTGTAATCTATATGGTGTACACAATAAAGAGTATTCTTATTATTTATTAGTCAAATTATAGCGATAATTCAATTATTTATGACTGCCTTTATAATATGACAAAACCGCCTTCCACGAAAATCAAAGCTTTAACAGATTCTGTACTACCGACACGACCCGACATGCGTGTTTAAACCGTCGACCCTCGTTATGGTCAAAAAAGAACGTATTGCTGCCAGTAAAATTGTACTCAAGTTTTCACTTCTGCCGGCATTGTGCATTTTTCAATACTTTGAAATGGTTAGGGAACAATTACGCACGAATTGCATACGACATACACGAATTTTACAAGTAAGTATACAGACGGTCGACCTATCAACAGTTCCCATCCGTGGAAGCACGTAGCAGGCTGTAGTACAAAAACGCAAATTCGCGCCGCGTAAACGAGACAGCAGGAGCAGGGATATATTTTCGCCGCAAGGTAGGAGTGGGAGATATTCCTTCCACTCCTACGCCGCGCGCCGCGCCGGTCTACTCTTCTTACGTCTTACGAATTTTCGATCAGAGTTACGTGTCCTGAGTTTAAAATTTACACTCTTCCCAAAAAAAAAGTCGCAGTACCTACGCTGTTAAAGAAGCTCTCATTTCCAAATATACAATATGTAAATAAAACCCCGTCCGACCCATAACAATAATAAAGGTTAGGTAAACACATGATTCAATATAATATGAAATTTTACATAATCATCATAGTAACAATACTAATGAATTTTGAATTATAATCCTTTTTTCCGCGAATTAATTCAAGCTTCCTCAAAATTTGGTATTTTTAAAAAAAACTGACAACACCATTTTCGACGGTATTATTATGAGCGATGCGACCGCGTAACGCGTGCCCTACCCCCTTTGCCCGTGCATGTATTGCCTACCGCACATGTATTAAGTTACCTGGCTTTTGCGAACTAATATTTTTTTAAGTTTAGCCCGGCTTTGTAGGCATTAGTAGAATCAGTTATCGAATCGTTTTCTTTACATATTGTATAAATAGGAAGTGTCCTATAACTCCTTTCCCAAAAGATCGCCAATCTACTTACTCTTTGTAGTAAAATTATCACTTCCATCATTTTCTTCAAGTATCAGTTTGTGGACCTGTAAAATAAAGTTCTTATTATGTAGTGTCTGTCTGCGATTCTTTTAGTGTAACGAGCGCACCCATAAACCAAGTATTTACTGTAGGGAAACTAGTAGCAAGACAATTTCACGGTTTGCGCTTCCACAGAAGGCTTTCTTTACACCTCCTGACTAAAGTAAATATTGAACGCAAAATACACTTGAGAAAACTAAATGTTCTCACAGCTTGTTCTGCTGGTCGATGGTTCTTCATTTTTTTTTGTATTATGTTTACTTTTCTTTGCAATACGCATTCCGCCAGTTCTTTTACTTCGAGGATAATAAATGTGAGGTTTAGTTAAGCTACACTTTTATATTTCACTAGTTTGCGCATGCGACTTCCACGCTTTTTGACAGCCTCCGTGGCGTAGTGGTAGCGAACGCGGCCGCTGCGCAAAGAGGCGCGGGTTCGATCCCCGCGTTGTGCAAATATTTGTATGCATGAATATGAATATTTGCACTAGTCTGGTCGTGCCTCGGAAAGCACATTTAGCCGTTGGTCCCGGTTGCTATACGAACATCTAATGGCAATCGTTACGGGTTGTTGGAGCCTTAAAAAGTCCAACAATTGGTCTAACTGCAATATGCTTCGATAACGTATTCGGGTTGTAGAGGTCAGACGGCAGTCGCTTCACGGAAAATATCGAAGTATAGCCAAAATCAGCAGTTAGACTGGTAAAGCGGACCCCTGACTCCAAAGTTGACAAAGAGACGATGATGATGACTTCCATGCTTTTACTTCGTTTTCACTTGACTTTTTTGATTTTGTGTTCTTTCTGACTTTTTACATGTTTTGCTATTAAGAGTTGTAGCGTGATTTCATTGTTGCATCAAATGCAATAAGATTTGTTTAAATCATACCGTTAGTTCAGATTATCCCCTAAATACACATAAACTTTTTCTAATATTATTATAGATTAAAATGTCACGAACACTGCGTCGGTGGTCTAGTGGTATCAATCGCTGCTGCCAATATGTTTTGGGTTCGAGATCTGGGTCGGAGAAAATGATACTTGGTGGATTAATCCACCTGGAATATTCTAGTTGCGTTAGTCTGGATATGTGCACGGTTGATAGCAATAAGCTCGCACATCCCCGTGCAGAGAGCGGCCCAGCGCCAACTCCATCATTGCAATGATCGCCAAATTGAGGCCCTTCTGATGCAGCAGACAAATTGCTGTCTTGTGAATTTGTAGTCTATGCTTGAGAGAGTTCGTTTTCTGTATTTACTGTTATCTTGTGTATTTCATTTTATAATCTGTTTGTAAGAGTCTTGTTCCTTGAAAATAAACTATTATACTATATTCCATGGCATATACCTAAGTACTTGATTATACTGGCGAAATGTTGGTTTAATATAAGTACCTACACCTCTGCCTTACCATTTTGGGAATACTAGCGTAATGTAATCTTCTATTATATAAAATTCCCTTGTCGCAGTGTTTGTTCTCGAACTCCTCCAAAACGGCTAAACCGATTTTAATGAAATTTCGTATATACATTCGTTAGGCATGAGAATATGTTTTATCTATTTTTTATATTAGCTAGTATTGATATACGACAATAAATAATAGTGTTTGTGACTTACCTACGACGGTATACTTTTCAGCAATGCTATTTTGTATGATAATGATGCTTAATTTTTTTGTTAAGTAGGTACATATTATAATTATAAATTAGCGCTTGACCACAAATCCGCTTGATGGTAAGCAGTCATGCAATCGTTGATGGTTTATTAACTTGGTTTATTAACAGCATATTCATTTAAAAAAACAGTGTGACTAGGAAGAAAGACGGCAGTTGAGCGAGACCTATCAACACGACCCACGATGCTGCACCTACTTATATGATTTCATCAATAGCATTTCAAAATAATTGAAATATATCTATAAAATGTTCTAAAGCACCGTAATGAAATGATCTAGAATAGAATATTATTTGTTTACTGATATATTAATTATTATTATTCTTTTTATATTTATACTTTATTCTGTACACCATACCTATAACTAGCAAGATTAACTAAATACCCGCTGTACCTGAGGCGGCTTAAAGGAACCAATAAATTGTGCCAAAAAAAAAAAACTTTTTCAAAGCACTTTTTACCCGTCTATTATTGGAGGGTTATGCTTTTAGAGACTTTCGTAAGTTACAATTTCGATATTTATGTGGTACATATTTCTTTCAACAGACGTTGCTTATGCAGTCTTAATACTTTTCAGAGTTCTATGTTTGGACCAATATTTTTTATTGGGGTGATTATTTGCTGGGCTGATTTTCGGGGATCTACTGTGTCGTATATGTTGAATAGTATATGTGGATGTTTTTTTATCATATAAATATAATATAAATGTCATTATATATAATACATAATACTTGTTGTATGTGCGGACAGTGAAAAAATAAACCATCTCCACCACTTATCCCCAGAATATCTTTTCTGTATCTGGTTTTTGGATGGCTACTATTTATAAAGGCTTTAGTCACACAAGTTCTTGTCAAGCCATCACATCTACTTGATGGTATCTCAAACAAATTTTAAATCATGCAATATCTTGACAGCCACCTAAAGCCCCATTACCAGTAACTTGTTTCGAAAGAGCTTTTGTTTTTTTTAAGTCCCGAAGGAAGAAGTCGGCGCCCGCGCCGTGCACTGGCGCCTTTCTTCGAGTGAGCGAGACGACTGAATCTAATTACATACCACGTTGAAAAGAGACAAAGCAATAGCATTCCGCGTCTTAAACAGACAAGCCAAATGAATCCAGTTTGCTTGTTATACGCCGGTCGTTCGGGTGTGTGGTGCTTTAGTGTTTTTTGACAGTGATGTAAACAATTAAACTTGAATTTTTCTGTGAATCAACACACTCTCATAACACGAGTGTTGATAAGAACATGTGTTGAAGTCAGTTTTGGAGAAGCACGTGTGGATTTTGGCGGGATTTTCGTTTGTAAAGGTAAGAATAACTAAGAATGCAGCCGATTCCCTCTCGCGTCCCTCTTGGAGGAATGCAATGCACCTCGCTATGCCCCGGCGCACCTTGCGAGTCTATCAAATTCTCTGTCCAATCGATACAATAACTAACTCAATATTCGGCGTGTCTGGTTTTTACCTGGTCTTATATCTCGAGATTTAATGATAAAAAGGAGAGAGGACACAGATATCGTTATATTGTTTGTATAAACAAACATTATATTCATGTATTACGAGACATGTGCGCCAGTTTCACTAATTAAAAACCCAAAAAAAAAAAAAATTGATGCGAGCGAACATATTTGAACTTTTAAGTTAAAGTGAACTGTAAAGGGTAGGTTGCGGTATTTTGAATCATTAGATGTTAATGTTGATTTATACATATATTCCAGATATTAAGGATTCGTGAATATTTAAAGTGGTTAGTCGTAGCTACGTAATGAAATATCTGCCTCGCTTAATCTGGATGTATTATGCAGAAGGTTGGAGGTCAAGTCACCGCCAAAATAGTGCACGCTTATCGTTTATTACTTCCTGTAAATTTAGAAGTTTGTTATCATTTGATTGTGTCTTTCATTCTGAATACTCACAAACCGTACAAGTTACTATGTATTAATGTTGAAACTGAGTACACACTCGTGTCGTATTCGCATTCTAAACAAACGTGTAGGATTTAGAAGTTTGTAGTTATGTACAAGGACCGAGATTCCGCGGCTCCGGCGCGGATCTCAAAAAAAAAAAAAAAATCGGAAAATAGTTTTTTGAACTCAGCGCATCCAGATCTATATGATTATCTATAGTGGTGAGGGTTTTGAGCAACTTCGGGCACATACATACAGACAGACATACAAACATACGCACTTTATAGGGATGGATATTTTAACTAACTAAGTAACTAGCAATTCGTTGGAACTACTGTAGTCAAAATTACCAATTTTGTATTTTCCCGTAACTTTTCGTTACAACTGTACCTATTTTTCCACTTTTTACATCGATTTTGCCCTTTCGGGTCTCTTACAGGAGGGCACTGTAACCAATTAATATTAATATTTGACAACGTTTCCGGTCCTACCAGTAACATGCGCAAAATGACCCTTCAGGGGTCGACTATAAGGCAGAGCAGTAATTGTATATTGCCTTAGTCCGAATTAATCTAGGTACGGCTGAACCTAGATTACTGTCAGATCCAGATGCTCCAAGGAATTAATTGCATATACTAATCCGATTATTGATAGCGAATATCGAATTGATTCAAATGTTAACACTTTGGTTGTATGTAACTTAAAATTGAAAATAAAGGGATTGTTTGGCCCCACCGACCCAAAGTGATTCAGACACCTGCCAAAACTGACAGACAGGTGTCGGAAGACTAGCGGTCGACTATATTTGATTTACAACCGACAATATTTTCGGGTTCTGGACTCGTGAACAGCGTTTAGAGAACTTCTACGATTACTTTGATTGATGTTCGATACGTTACGGAAGCGTATCGAGTGGTTGTGTTCCCCGTTTTCTATTATCTAAAGAAAAGAAAAGAAAAAACGTTTGTTTGCGGTAAACACGACGCAAAAGTTTACAAAAACACAACAAATAAAAAATAGTTGAGGGAACATGCTATTCCAGAGCTTCATATGTTCGAAAATGTGCCTGCTCAACAACGTAAATAATGCAATGTATATTGTTGAACTGTCAAACAGAACCCCATTGCTACTGATAGTGTGTTTTTTTTAAATAATAAAATTATAAACCAGTGCTTGACCGCAATCCCGCCTGATGGTAAGCAGAGATGCAGTCCTTGATGGTAAAGCGTGCTAGTTTATTAAGCCTTATCACTAAAAAAAAAAAAAAAATAAACAGAGAAGTGAATTGGAAGGAAGGCTGCAGTTGAGCGAGGTGATGCAATGTTAAACCCAACAACACGGCTAACGATGTTGCGCCAGAGGGATTTTGATCTCGAGACCCTCCACGACCAAACTCCTGACACAAAAACATTTGGCGCATCGTGTCCGGCACACGTCGCAATACAACTGCTCAGACCCGTCCTTCGTACGGCTTCACCAGACATCATTCCGGAACTTGGCGAATAGCTTGGCGGCATGACTTTCTGGTGGGTGGTAACTTCTGCCGTCAGCCGACGTTATGGCCTACCACCTCGTTACAAATTACCTTGCAGGTCTTTTATTGCTACATCTCTATTAGCCATCATAAGAATAATAACTTTATAACCCTGTCACCTGTCGCACATTTCTCGTCGCATACGTCACACAAGTCTTCCTTTTACTTTCCACAAGCTTATTCAAAACTTTCCTTATAAGCTTATCGTTTTTCTTGTGTACTTTATCACGATTTCCTAAAGTCAGCTTCTGGTCTTGCCTATACCATCGCCAAGCTCGATAAAGAATAGAGGTAAACCAACCAATTTAAGGTTATCACAACTCACGTTTTACAAAAATCCTATTATTTACATGATTATTGCCTTTTACATGCTAGCTATTTATTAACAATTCCTAATGCAACATATTTAAACAGAATCACTAAAATAACATGCATAATAACTTGGTATTTCGAAAAACCATTACTTAGTCGACATTAATTTTACTTGATTAGCCCTAGAAAAAAAGAAAGATGGCTGAAATCCAGGTAATAAAGTAAGAAGGCATAAAGTTGAGGCATTTGTCAATACAATTTTGCGTATTTTATTACTTTCAAATAAACTGCATACACATGCATTGTAATACTTTCAAGTATGGACTAAGTAAATATTATGTATCAAAAAATTTAACTTATTAGGAAATTAGCTTACATGTGTGTTATATTTCATTCAAATCGGTTTAGCGTTCTATGCAAATCATAAAGATCTAAACATAAATAAACTGTTTACAATAGTGGGAAGTAGGATTATTACTTTTATGAAAATCATCTATCTAAAAAGGTTGTTAACATCTGTCTTTTAGGCGTAATCAACTCGTTGCCTAGCAACCGTTTGTTTCCCTCTGTTCTTTATTGAATTTGGCCCAAATATAGATATCTCGACTCGGTAACAGTTCGATTTCGATAGAATCATGTGATTAATTTAATTGCGTTCAATTCATTCCCGGTTCCCGTCATCCCTTCATTTAGATATTATCTATTTAATAGTCCTGAGTGGCTTAAGTCTTGTTCGAGATGAGAATACGACTATAATTTCCGGATATCACGTACAGCGTAATTTTTAACATCTCCAAGTTCACTTGGAAATTGGGAGGCTGTAAAGAACAGGTATTTTAAGCCGAAGAGCTTACGTTACGAAATCAGTGTTAAAATCGTAGGTAGACGGTCAACGCCTATGTCGATGCGCATTATCGAGCCATCTTGAGCCCGTTCATTAAAATTTTCTCGTATAATCACCTCTTTTGATGGATGGGTTTCTCAGCGGGTAGGTATGATTAATAATACAGAAGTTTGCCTAATAAATTGTGATTCCGTGTGCTGGTGGATGTAGAGTCCTGCATTCCTTCCTACTGAAGGTAACTCTTATATTAATTTGTTGTTGCTCTCTTCTAGATTATTGTCGAGCTTTTGACAAGGCCTATGCTATGATTTTGTTTGTGCCACGTTAACTATTTAGCAGGTTATTTATAAACGATCAAAATTAAGCGACGTTCTAACGTCAAATACATATATATTATTTTAGATTAAAAAGCTTTTTATTATCTACTACTTTGAGCAACGTTTATAAATCCTTATTAAAAGTTGCCTAGACGGGTCGTCTTCATATATGCGCAATGTAGTACTTAATATTTAAGTACTGTATACGTCGCAGTAGGTCTACAAACATACGACCTAATTAGCCAGATATGACTGTTAATTACAAAAAGCCAAATATTTCAGACGTGAATTTCTGGATTCTCAATGTTAAACAAATCTGGCTGTTTGCCAATTTATTTTGATAACCTAAATGTACAGAGTGCATACTTTGCTCTTTTCGTAATCATTTTGCCTACACAAGAATATACTTATTAGTGATTGCACATATATAATAGTAATTACAACTGCAGTGCTCTCAACAGAATATCACGCTGAATTTTATTTGAAATGACACTCTTACTCCAACATTTGGTCTAACTGCAATGCTTCGATATCGCCTTCGGGTTGTGGAGGTCAGACGGCAGTCGCTTCACGGAAAATATCGAAATTTAGCCAAAATTCGCAGTTAGACTGGTAAAGCAGACCCCAGATTCCAAAGTTGAAAAAAGCTTTGGATGCGACTGGGATTAACGCTGAGATGATGATGATGACTCTTACTCCAAACAACAATAAGAAAAGAATATAAATAAGATGTGTTGGATTAATATTATTTACACTTTGATTATGGAATTTCACAAAAGTCTCGTAAAACCGTAGGTATTAAGCTAATACGGTATCAGCTATTATCGTGTTCATAATTTCTTAGTAAAATGTGCCTTTAGATTGAATCGTCTGCTTTTGTAACAGCGTGTCTGTTCTATTCATTAAAGCTCGCATATTAATTGATGGTGTTGTTTCAATACTTTCGCTTGTACTCATTATTATGATGTAGCTTTTAGGATATTGTCCATGGCTTCAAAGATCGACTAACTGTTACACTAGTGACGTCAAAAAATAAACACAATAGCCGTGGTATAGAAACGCTCCAAATGATTGGAGGATATAATTTTAACCTTATTCTCTCGCGCGTGGTAATGACTTATCTTCAATACTAAAACCCTATCGATCCCCACCCTAACGAACCCCTATCGATTCTGTAAAAATATTAACGTGAACAGTTGGGTGAAGTGAGCTTTCGCTTTGAGAGACTGTCAATAGTGTCAATGCCTGGCAAGGAGTGACAGTTCACTTTACGCTCACTCATTCATAGATGTAGCAATGAATTCCTAAATCTATGCGCTCACTTCACTTACCATCAACGATCGCATCACTACTTACCCTCAGGCGGGATTGCGGTCAAGCGCTAGTTTATCCATACTAATATTATAAATGCGAAAGTAACTGTCTGTCTGTCTGTCTGTTACGCTTTCCCGCCTAAACCTCTCAACCGATTTTGATGAAATTTGGCACAGACAATCTTTGGACCCTGAGAAAAAACATAGGCTACCTGGTATCCCGGAAAAATTGATATTCCCGAGGGAAATCTAAAAAGCGCGATATAACCGAACACCAAGCGGGCGAAGACGCGGGCGGAAAGCACACAATCTTTAGACCCTGAGAAAGGACATAGGTTACCTTTTATCCCGGAAAAATGTGATGTTCCCGAGGGAAATCTAAAAAGCCCGATATAACCGAAATTTACGCGGGCGAAGCCGCGGGCGGAAAGCTAGTAATTTATAAAAAAAAAAAAATCTTCACGGTGAGGATGATGACAGAATCGCACTATAATTATTGATGCTCCATTATTATAAAGCCAGTTAGGTATCAAGTTTGCCTGTAGATCAAAAATCGTGATTATTTCCAACCTCGGCCCTGTACTCAGTACTGGAGTAGGGACTAAGAAAAAGTTCTTCCCATTAGGATCCTTCACGTCGTCGTTCTGATTGGTACCGTCAACACAAAAATATTTTGGACAGTTATACTAAATGCTCAGTGATGTAAGGGTTATTTTTATCGTTTTGATTGGTCGCTTGATCCCAATATTGTGGAGCCATAACCAGCAATAAAGTAGGTACGTACGTTGATAAATTGTTACGAACATTCATGATAAGGAAATGCGTACGTGATTTCTGAGACATAGCGTCTTTCATAATCTCCGAGTAACTTTCGTAAAAATTTGCATAGCACACTTTTTTAAAAATAGGTAGACAAAGATTAATTATAATATATTATTTATCTTTTATATTGTGTTGAGATAATGGAATGAAAGACAAGACAAATGACGTTTAAAAATGAATTCGGTATTCGCCTAGAAAGAGCTAAATTAATATTACTTAGCTACTTGGAAAATACATCATCGTGTGGAGCATTTATCAAAAACTAGGTGTTGCCCGCGACTCCGTCCGCGTGTTGAAATTAAATAAGCGCCTGTTAAAATAATGGGAGCAATATGTACGTCCGCGTTTGCCCGCGTTTACGTAACATTTTTTGTTACTACTCTGCTCTTATTGGTCGTAGTGGGATGTTATATACCCTATGTCCTTTCTCAGGCTCTAGGCTATCTGTGTACCAAATTTCATTACAATTGCTTCAGTAGTTTTGGCGTTAAAGCCTGACAGACAGACAGAGATACTTTCGCATTTATAATATTAGTATGGATTATCTGTATACCTAGTTCAGACCTGAACCTACTGGTCTAACCCAAGGCTGGCTAAGGCAAGGCTTTTCATGCCCCACTGGAAGTCCCATATTCCTTCGCTTGGCTGATCCCCACAAGACGTCAAATTCCATATTCACGATTTTAATTGGGGTCTAATATTTAGCCAAGTCACAGCTGGTATTTTAGGAATAAATTATTAGTTATAATATATCCCACGAGCGGTTGCCTTCACTATTATCATTAAGGCATAAATCAACGTTGAGAACGCCTACTTGCGTCGCCAGGGGCACGGTTCAATATAATAGTATAGTTAAAAGGTTAATAAGAATGCACTAACTGACGGGCTGTGTGTCTTGAAGCTCCATTTCTCTGCTATACTTCACAAACATTAGCTGCGAGATAAACGGGTTATTTGAAACCAGTGTACAACGACATAGACGCCATAGAACGAAGGGATTTCACATTTTATTTATGTGATTCAACTGCCTCCGCACAAGAACATTCGTCTTGTGTTGCCAGAGCAACATCCGCTGTATTTTTGTAATAATAAAATATTATGTTTTACGGCTCAGATTAGTTCCATAACTGAATTCATAAATAGTAATGTAACGTGGTGTTTTTAATGAGAAAATTGCGGCGTACTTTTAGCTTATCCCATTTCAACCATTTGTATGAAATCAAAGTATTTTTTTTCTGTTTGAACACAGGAAAAGAGTAATTAGTCTCCGTAAAGTATATCAGCATCTCTTTAGTGTCGAGGAAGCCTTTGACCACGCGCCAGCTTTTGACTCGCGTTTGTAAATAGAAAATAAAGTATAGGTACCTACACTCTTTCATCTTTTGCGAGGATGCTTTTACTTATTTTTATTGGAAAATGGGTGTGCGTTTGACAGTTGGGTCCATAGACGTCGAAGATAGATGCGGTTAAAAGTTGGACACGTTCGTTTTTTAGTTCATTATTGCTTTTACTGTAGACATTTTTAAAATTTGTTCTGCGCTTTAAAATAAGATCGCTTAGTAGGAAAACGTTTTTGCGAGATGATATAACCGCCCATCCTCCCAAATGTTATTAGAAACAATTATTAACATTAAAGTAGCTCGAAATACCTTTAAAACAAAAAAGTATACATGTAGGCATTTAAAATTACTTTTATCAACATTGGTTTGCCGTCTCCAATCACACGCGGTACAAAAACTAGTCTTTCAAGACGCAAGCCTTAATGTTCAAGTTGAAGGATGCAGTCCCTAGTTTTTATGATGAGTGATCTAATTTATTCGAACATGGACAGGACATATTTAGACACGTCATGGCTGTAAATACCTTGTTAAGTTGTTAATAACAAGTTAGGTAGGTTCATTGATTCATTGCTATTTCATTTTCGGTGCTTACTTTAGAGGCGTGGTTGACCAGCTTCTTCTTCTTCTTAGAAAGAAAAAAAAATCGGTTTATTTGTAACAGAAGCACGTGCATACAATAAGATAATTAATTAGTTCCAGAACACGGAACAAATATTTGTATGGTATGGTCTACAGGCTACAGGTAGTTGTTTCGGGTCTAGATGTTTATATGTTTGTACACGCACCCACGATACAGGAGAAATTACTGGCGTGGGAAACGTTTTTTTAAACAAGAAAATATATATACAATATGTAAAGAAAACCCTGTCCGACCCAAAAGGATAATAAGGGTTAGGTAAACACTTGACCAAATATAATATAAAATTTTACGTAATCATCATAGTAACAATACTAATGAATTTTGAAATAATCTTTTTTCCCGGGAATTAATTCCAATTTCCCCGAAATTTGGTAATTTTAAAAAAAGTGACAACACCGGTATTATTATAAGCGAATAGCGACGCGACCACGTCACAGGTGCCGCGTGCCCTGCCCCCCCGCCGCCCGCGGAATGGGGATGCTTACCGCACATGTATTAAGTTACCTCTTTTTGCGAAATAATATTTATTGTTTTAGGGCGATTTTTTTTAAAAGTTTTGCCTGTCTTAGTGGGCATTATTAGAATCAGTTATCGATACCTAACAATACCTTCACGGATCGGACAGGGTTTTCTTTACATATTGTATTCTAGCTTTCCGCCCGCGGCTTCGCCCGCGTGGAGTTCGGTTATATCGCGCTTTTTAGATTTCCCTCGGGAACATCAAATTTTTCCGGGATAAAAGGTAGCCTATGTTCTTTCTCAGGGTCTAAAGATTCTCTGTGCCAAATTTCATCAAAATCGGTTGAGAGGTTTAAGCGGGAAAGCGTAACAGACAGACAGACAGACAGACAGACACAGACAGACAGACAGAGTTACTTTCGCATCCATACTAATATTATAAATGCGAAAGTAACTCTGTCTGTCTGTCTGTCTGTCTGTCTGTCTGTCTGTCTGTCTGTCTGTCTGTTACGCTTTCCCGCTTAAACCTCTCAACCGATTTTGATAAAATTTGGCACAGACAGTCTTTAGACCCCGAGAAAGAACACAGGCTACTTTTATCCCGGAAAAATTTGATATTCCCGAGGGAAATCTAAAAAGCGCGATATAACCGAACTCCACGCGGGCGAAGCCGCGGGCGGAAAGCTAGTTTATAATATTAGTATGGATATATATCAGGAAAAAGAATAAGAAAGAATATTTGGGCACCCTAATTGCGTAACATACCATTACTATCTATTTGATTAATTTTGAAGCATATTGCGAATCCGTTGCTCCAGATGTTCGAAAAATGTGTTTACTCAACAACGTAAATAAAGCAATGAATGTAAACTGTCAAAAGGAAACCCATTGCTATTGATAGTGTTCTACGTAATTACTCTGCAGCATCCTAATTGCATAACACACTTTTAATCACATTTTGAAGGATATTGCCAATCCACTGCTTCATATGTTTGAAACATTGGTCTGCTCATTATCGTTAATAACGTAATGAATGTTGTACTGCCAAATGAAAGCTGTTGCTGTGTGTGTACTGTTAGTGTTACACAATTACGTCGCAGAATTCGGCTACGTGTTTGGCGTTATCAGTAGCATCCATTAATGATCCTGTTAATGTGTAGCAGATATTAAATGTCCCTTCGTTTATTAAAGAGCAGCTAGCTAAAATGTCATCGAATCGAATACTTCAATTTTTATAAGTTACTAGCTTTCCGCCCGCGGCTTCGTCCGCGTGGAATTCGGTTATATCGCGTTTTACTTACTAATTAAATGAAGATTGATCAGTTTTCGACCGGAGATGAAAAATGATCAAATTACTAAAAGGGCTTTTAAAAAATAAGGGTTGATTGTAGAAGGGTGAAAATTTTGGATTGTATGTATTTTTGTATGTTGTATCATAAAAAAATAAAAACTAAACATTTTGTGTTAAAAAAAAATTGGGGTGGACTACCCCTAACATTTAGGGGGATGAAAAATAGATGTTGGCCGATTCTCAGACCTACTCAATACGCTCACAAAATTTCATGAGAATCGGTCAAGCCGTTTCGGAGGAGTATGGGAACGAAAACTGTGACACGAGAATTTTATATAATACAAAACGGCCGCCAGCGACTTCGTTCGCGTAGAGTTAATTATGCTCCGCTCCTAGTGGTCGCAGCGTGATATTATATAGCCTAAAGCCTTCCTGAATTAATGGGCTATCCAACGCAAAAAATATTTTTTCAAATCGGACCAGTAGTTCCCGAGATTAGCGCGAACAAACAAACAAACAAACTCTTCAGTTGTATATATTAGTATAGATAAGAAGATGCAGAGATATTGCCCCGGTTTCCTTGTTCACAAACTAAACTAAATTTATGTTCAGTGCTTTTTTTTTCTTTATATTTCTTTAAGAAAAGGATAGAACATAATATGTTAGTTTAGACCTGTCAAATTAGTTCACGCTTGACGTAAATTGATGTATTTTTGGTCGCCATGTTTTTAACCGCGTCTAAACTGTCTTTGGGATATCTTAATTTGACAGGATTATACTACAATGTTATCTTCTGTCCTTTTCTTAGTGAAATAGGAATAAAAAGATGCACAGAACTTAAAATTAGTTTAGTTTGTGAAAAAGAGATTCGGCGCCAATTAGTAAATAAGTTACTATTTTAAATTCAATTTCGGAATGTAGTGATATTAGTCAAGGTGTAGTATAATCAGATAACATTAATAAAACAATAATATTTCGTTGATTTATTCCATTAGGTTGGTACCTCCCACATGAAAACAGTATACAGTAAAAACAGCATGCTGACTAATAAAATCAATCACTGCAAACATATTTTTTGGAAGAAAAATAGTTCTGCTATATTCAGTATCTTCTGGTTCTTGCCCGTCTTTTTCCTACCACTTTACTACTTTTGCGCCAAATTCCGGCGCTACATCCTACAACCCTCATTCGCCTACAAATTACCCCAATCTCGTTAATGAACCACGTGCAGTCTCTTAAGCACGTGCCGCACTTAAAACAATGGTTAGTGCAAAAACGGCCTTTATCAAACTAATCGACATCTATTTCCTATTTCAGGGTGGTCTTGGAGCGCGGATATACATAGTAGGTGCTTGACCTCACGCGCGCTTTAATAACCATGTATAAAGAAGCTTTTTGTTGATGTTTAAATTGAAATAATTTGTTATTTCGTATAGGACAGGTATTTTACCAGCCAACTCCATGATTCTTCTGCCATTAATGTCAATTTATTTGGTGTCAAAAGCAACGTATCTTTTCCGTCCACAAATCTCTACAAATCGCTATCACATAATCAGTATAATCACTCCCCTTCTCCGATTAAATCTTACTAAGATGAGCATAAGTAAGCTGTAATTCCAACTGAACTAAGAGACTAAGAATTAAGAATTGACATTTTTGACAATTCGGTTCAAGCTCAGTTCACCTAAGATGTCCTGGTGAGATTCTTACTTTCATTAGACTCAGAGTCTTCATTTGTAAGCATTTAATAGCAATAGCAGCAGGTTATAGGCCTCCAATATTGTGAAGACTCTGCATACTCCCTGGGTAGTGTATAGGCGTATTATGTTAACTATAACTTGGATTGGTTAGAAAGATCAGTAATTAAAACTATTTATTGAAGAATAGATGTCGTGGTGGCCTAGTGGTTAAAACACCAGCCTCTCAAGTATGAGTGCGCTGGTTCGATTCCAGGTCAGGCAAGTACCAATGTAACTTTTCTAAAGTTATATGTACTTTCTAAGTAGGTATATCTTGGACACCAATGACTGAAGGTGAAGGAAAACATCTTGAGGAAACCTGGACTTTAAGTCTGAAATCGCCAACCCGCATTGAGCAAGCGTGGTGATTACGCTCAACCCCCTTCTCTGTATGAGAGGAGACCTGTGCCCAGCAGTAGGACGATAAAAAGGTTAATGATGATTGAAGAATAATCCACCAATTCCATTTCTTCAGCTCCATGTCACCTGCTCACAGTTCAAAGCAATCAATCATTATAGGATTAAACCGATCTTGTGATAGACATAGTTCGTTCTGAAGAAGGGATAGATCTTCATGTTTGTCGATCTTCATAGGATAATTGAATCCATCAAAGGATTGCTTTTGAAAGGAACCGGTAGGTTAAGTTGGTTAAGACTACTCAATGTAGATAACTGTTAATTTATGCCTTTGGAATTTAAGCGTTAGTGTTAATGAACTTTTTTGTACGGTGTAAAGTATAAAAGCAAAAATATGAACATTGAAACTCATTTCGATCTTTATCAACAATTACGATGTTAATTACACGTTTAATATTAGCCTTATCATGTTATTACCGGTTCAATTATGTATACGCTTTTGACCTTCCCACATTGTTTGCTTGTATTATTTCCAAAAATAGACATCTGCAATTTACCGCGCAAGCGTAACTATTGTGCGACAAACTGAATTAATTATATATTAGTGTCGTAAGTGACCGTTCAGTTCTCGTTTGTATAACTTTATTGGTTTTAACTAACCACGCAATATCATAGGATGGTAGGGACATCGAAGCACAACTGTTGCCGTTGAATTTTTACGTCGGTTATTTTTTTAATAGCTCTGCCCTATATTTTGCCTCCGTATGTTGTACTTTTCATGAAACAGCTTTTTATAACTGTCGGGAAATTCTACGCTAGGGCGTAATAATCATTTGAAAAGAATTCTTGTTTTCCGTTTGTGCATCGATGTCTCTGCCACCCGGTAGATATATCCTGAAAAGGCTTTTACAGACTCGACTAAAAACCACGAGTCATCATCATCATCATCATCAGCCCCTACTCGTCCACTGCTGGACATAGGCCTCCTTCATGGCACGCCAACAAGCTCGATCCTGAGCAGCTCTCCGCCAGCCACTCCAAAATCCACGAGTATGAAAATAAAATACGTAAAAGTATGAGCACCTGTCATAAAAAAGGCTATGTAAATCATTGTACCGCCAACGCAACGTTGATCTTCTTTTAAGATCATTATCATTATATTGTTGCCTGCGAAACGTCTGCATGCCTATTCCAAAAACATTCGCTTGATAATTTTACATCCAAGTGGCGATTACATAAACTGTATAGACCTATTATTCAAAATAGGCCTAGTATACATAAAATTACAGGACGAGTACATAAAGGGAAAGAAATGGACGTAAAAATACAGCGCAAAGTATCTGTGAATGGGAATGTCTGTGTTCATAATAATAAGGACGTCTCTTTTGTTACTTTAGGGCCTCCTACTAAGGGTTGTAGGTATTCAGGTCGAAAATAATCTTTTTGTCTGAGTAAGTGCTTAGCGAATTCTTTTTTCTGATAAAAAAAAGATGTTTTCGACGAAAGCACAAACACTATGAAAAATACTTAATCAGAAACGAAAAATCTACGACATTCCTTTGCATTGCAGCAGAAATTGATAAATGCCCGACATGAAAAATGGAACTGAATAAATATACAACAAAGCCAAGAAAAAGATCACCTCATTCTTGCATTCTAGCGCAGTAATTTCTCACAGTTGCTTTGTGTAAATCAGAGTGGATGCCAGAACTTGCCCTGAGCCCAGCTTGTTAAAACAATTGTGCCAGTGAAAGGTAGTGTACCACGCAGCCGACTTTCTTCCCATTATTAAGGTTATTTTTATCGGGGCTCAACATCTAGACCCTTCACAATAACAAGATAAACAATGGGCTATGAACAGTGATATAATCTGAGCTAAGAGTGAGGAAGCTGTAACCTGAGGCAAAGGTGTACACATTATACCTGTCTACATAGAAAGTAACTTGATAAAGTAGGTTGCATGAAGGCGAAGACTTCGCTGACGAGGAACGAATAGAAAAGGATGTCAGTGAAATCCCTAATCGAAATTCCTGTAAATGTGAAGTCATGAAAATGTCTGTCCATCGAAAGAAGTAAGGAATCTAAAAGTACTTCGCCGAAATAGCGACGAAAAATAATCATACGTGAATATTTTACTGTCAAGCTAAATTATATTTTAGCAACGACTGGATGGTGCTGAGTACGGATTTATTTTCAACATTAATTAGTTCATGTCGCTCTAGTAATTTCGGGTAAATAACCTAGTTACTAATCCAAAATCTACATACAACATTTACATAATAATAAGCTTTGCTTGAATGCTCTGTAATTTTCTGCTAAAAGTTAATTTACCAGAATATTAATTTGTCACATATTCGACTAATTTAATAACTCATCGTTTACTTCTAAGGTTTTCTTAGAATTGTAAAATTAGTACATCATCATCGACTGAGTAAAGTGAGCTATAATAGTGCCCCTAGCGTTAATTGGAATGACAGTTAATTTCACCAAAATTTTCATGGTGTTTACAGAATTGCACTATAGATGAGGTGAGGCAGTGATGATCTAGACCGGATCCAAAAACAACAAGAACATAACAAACCGCCTGTATTCCTCTAAGAATGGAGAATATTGGAATGTGTAATATGCCCCCTTGTTTACCCGATTATGATACAAATCCCATGTCATTATGGGACCAGCAGCCTAATCGGCGAATACATTTTTGTCAAATGATTGCGACTAGTTGCGATCGTTTGGACTGCCCATTGGATCGCTCGGTCCAAACGATCCCAACTAGTCGCAATCATTTAGATTAGACAGCTGATAGTTATTAAGCGGATACAAGGTTCTAGTCAAATCCTAATGGAAAACTCAACAATTTGGCCAACTTGGGGACCGACATGAAATACAGATCTTGGCGCAAATTAGTCAACCTTGCGATCACTAAGACCAACAAACTGAACTTTTTCCATAACCAAAATCGGTATCGCCAAAAAACCAGCCAGTTAATTCTGAACTATTATTGTTTCATAAGAATCTACCAATTATTTCTTAGCTAAGTTTTTATTAGTCTTGTTAGTTAGTTAATTAGACAATCTTGTTATATCAACTAATTTGTGAAACGCGTGTTGTTTCAAAATTTGATCACGTTCATCAAGGAGATATTAATAACGTTACGTAGTTCAATACAATAATATTGGATTAATTTAATATAAAGACTACAAGTACGTGTTTGCGTGGTGACTGTGAAGGTCATAGCTTAAATTCTGTCATACTTTCAAGTTTATAAAAACTTAACATGGCTCAACCCGTGGTTCAACCTGGTGTAAAAAACGAATAAAGTAGGATCAATGTTCTGATCTGATGAATCATCAAGTAGGTATTATACCTATATCAAATATATTTTTCACTAGATGACTCAAAACCGGTATCTGGAAAGTTTTTGTAATTTACATACTACCAGCTTCCTGAATGTGTGCAATTAAGTCATCCATAACCTCCAATCATTTTATTCAATGACAACAAAAAATTCCCTCCAATATTTAAAATCTTCTAAAATTATTGTCTATATCTTACAAATCAATATAGACAGTGTCCAAAAGCGTTTTGTTTTGAAATTGGATCGCATGTCATCGATTTCCGCGCCCCCCTCCCGGGACCACACACCGTATAGTTCCGGGTACTTGCCCAGTTCGTATTACCCACAACACGTATAGGGCTGGCAAGATTTTGGTCCTAACTTTTTGGGCGGAAAAACCGACTTTGTCATACTAGATTAGTAGTCTCCAGTGAATAAAAAATCCAAGGCAGTATACCAGAGAAATATTTCTAAATGTACCATGATTGAATCTACTTCACGAAGCTACAATTACAAAAAAGTGAGCAAAGTTCAGATGTTAGAGTAGGTATAGGTAAAATTTCTTTAACAGATATTCAAACGAGACAACCCTACAACGAAATGTACACATGGTGATCGATGCACTTAGAGACCTACGAGTTTAGAAATGGGCAAGTGACAAAATGAGGAAGTATTCCGTGTTAACCGATCCCATGTTTGAAATGCCCTCCAGGATATTAGTCGAACTGTGTACACTAACCGTAAAGTTTCTCTATGTAGTTTCTGTTTTAGATAGAAACATTTTCGATTATGTTGAGTGTCTGTTCTCTAGAGACCTCGGTATCCGAGCCCTCTCCCGACACATGTTTTAGGTAATAATGTAGAAGCAATAAAGACTGATATTTAAATGCTTGTGTATTTTACAGGTTCAGGTCCAAAGCGCTCGAATATGCGAATTCACATTAGCATCTAGAGTGCCCTGCTGCATGTGGTTTCAATAATTCAAATAGCTTATATTACCCATACAAAGGCGCAGAGACGTGGTCTTAGTCTCAAAGAAAAGAGCTAAAATAAATAGAAGGTATTACACATGACATACCAGAGCAGAGGTGTAAAACCAGCAGCAAATTCTTTGAAAATTTCCCTTTGTTGCAGTCTCTGAAGCTACCTCTCGCCCCACGGTATAGAAAGTGCAAATAAAAGGAATTCTTGTTTGTATATTAAATCTTATGGAAAGATAAAAAATGAGTCTTGAATGTAGTATAAACAATTTAATTATCATTTGATAAGCTGACAATGTTCTTGTTCAGAATGACGTATGTTTGTTCAGTTACTTGGGTTTGTTCTTCGATAATGTATATTGACCCGGTTCATTAACTACTACTGTTTTATCGTTTGTATCATTTCTATGGTATGTCCTCATTATTGGGTCGTCCCGGTCGGTCATTACTGGGTCTCTATCAGAGACGTGTATAAAGAATTCGTTGCGGGACATTGCTGGGTCACGGAATGTCACGAGCATGCTCCAACAGACGGTAGAAGGGGTTAATGCACTCTTTACTGGTGGTCATATTTTGTAACGTAAAACTAAAAAATATGAAGATTGTCAGCAAATCTTGGTCACCTTGGTGCTCCAGAAATGTTAGGTTCTGTTTGTGGCATATTTGATTAAGTTGACGGAAACACCTTTTATTGAAATGACCATGATATCTGAGTGAGTTTTGGTATTTCTTTTCAGTGATAAGTCATAGAGGAAACGTCAACACCGCGCGCTGTCTAGTTTCAAAAATCTTGTAAAAGTAAATTCGGCTGAGAATCAGCACTTTTTGAACGTTAATATTACATAAGACAGTTCTCCAAAACGTCGACAGCCTCCGTGGCGTAGCGGTAGCAGACGCGGCCGCTGCGCAAGGTGGCGCGGGTTCGATCCCCGCACAGTGCAAGTATTTGTATGCATGAATATGAATATTTGCACTGGTCTGGTCGTGCCTCGGAAAGCACGTTAAGCCGTTGATCCCGGTTGCCATACGAACATCTAGTGGCAGTCGTTACGGGTTGTTGTAGCCCTCAAAAGTCCAACAATTGGTCTAACTGCAATCCTTCGATGTCGCCTTCGGGTTGTGGAGGTCAGACGGCAGTCGCTTCACGGAAAATGTCGGAGTTTAGCCATACCAGCAGTTGGACTGGTAAAGCGGACCCCAGACTCCAAAGCTGAAAAGGCTTTGGATGCGACTGGGATTAACGCTGGGATGATGATGATGAGTTCTCCAAAACATCCGCCACTGTCACTTCCTAGTGCTTTCGCTGGGAAGAAGTGGCGGAACAAACTCCCCGGCAGCACAGCTCCCTGTCTAGTTAAAAACATCTGACTTTATACAATAATATGCATATAGTAACCAACATAACAAAATAAAGAGCATTAAATAAAATTCTTTACTTTTTTTATTATTATTTTACACTACAATGGCATTGCAACACTAAAGTGGAAGTGGGCCGGGCACATTGCCCGTAGGACCGATGCCCGATGGGGCCGACGGGTTCTCGAGTGGCGACCACGCACCTGAAGACGCAGCGTGGGTAAGCCCCCGACAAGGTGGACCGACGACCAAGTGAAGGTCGCGGGAGACCGCTGGATGCGGGAGGTCGGAGGCGCAGGTCCGTTCGTCGTGAAGATCCTTGGGGGAGGCTTATGTCCAGCAGTGGACGTCTTTCGGCTAAAATGATGATGATGATGACATTATTTTGCCAGCTAATATAACAGCAAAGCCAAAAAAAAAAGAAAAAAATGTAAGTAACTAAAAACTTATTAGCATAATAAAATACCTATTTGCATAAATAAATATTTGATATAATTATTTATTGATAAAATGATTTATTTGTTATCTTTGTGTGACATCTAAAGATGGCGACGTGATTTCAGAAAATAGCAAAGATTTGAGATTGCTTGTGATTGTGAGTAATGAAGTACACTGCAGGCTGGCACTTTCCATTCAATTACAGTACCCAGTATTTTCTATTTATTCGAACTATCCATCTTGTCTGAATTGTCAATGTGTTCAGCTACTGTAGCCTTGCGCTTAACAATGAGTACCGGAAATTACGTCCCTAGTGACTATGGCGTCGACAGGTGGATGTAAAAAGATTCGTATCGAACTGCTCGACTCCCTTCTGCAATCCATTATCATTTATAGTTCTTTTTACTGTAGGTAATTGTTGATTGGCTTCAAATGATGCCGGTTCTTTCTTCATCCGCTCGTTAGGGTGATTATTGCTATCGGAATCTGATCCAAGCGTCGGATTACATTTATATTGATTGTGTATTATTAGACATCCGCTCAATTTAGCGCACAGAAAATCTTATCGACATCTGATTTTTTTTTTATAAGTTATAAACTAGCGCTTGACCGCAATCCCGCCTGATGGTAAGCAGTGATGGGATCATTGATGGTAAAGCGCGCTAGTTTATTAAGAGCCTATTCACTCTAGCCTTGAAGACACTCAAATTGTAATGTGACGGAAACACCGTCGCTGGCAAATTGTTCCAGTCCCTCGGTGTACGCGGTATAAAAGAGGAAGCGAAACGCTTCGTTTGTGTATTATTAGACATCCGCTCAATTTAGCGTACAAAAAATCTTATCGACATCTGATTTTTAATATTGTGCTAGGTAATTGGAAAGTACTACCTATCTGTAAGAAAAGGTTTTCACGCGAAGAAAGTTACATTATACAAGTTTATCAGTTTTTTTAATATTTTTTTTGCCATGTTGTCACCACAGGGGGCCTAGAGATGACAGAGAGATTATATCAGCGATAACGATAACGTAAAAGTCATAAAATTATAGGATTATCATTATCCCCCGAAAAGCTTATGTCAATCCTGTTGAAATGTGCTGTAAGAAAACGAAACGCTTTAAAAGCTATTGCCACTTATTATACCCCACGCGAGCTATGAAATGTACCCTTGCTCGACATTGAAACCATTGTCATTACTGAACATGGTACAGTATAGCAAATATATACATAGTTTCTGGGGTAACGCAGTTCCAGTGATACTAAAAGCACCAATATGTAAAACCTTAGATATACGTAAAACAAGAAAGTTCCTTATTTAAACCGATCATGTTCTCAATTTTCATTAGCAGGTAGGGCTCCGCGAGTTCCTTAAAGCAATCGGACGTTTAGGAATTTACGGGAAAACAGTACAAAGATAATAACGTAAAATAAAGTCGAGTAATTTAAATTCTTTGTTGTTTACTGCAAGGAAAAGGCAACTCTTACTGCAGACTGCAGCAGAATTAATGTCAAGACACGGACGGATAGTCGGAATTCCTGTTGCAATCGTAATTATTATGGTTGATGTACACTTACTGGTTTCAGCAGTTGATGATTCTTACATGGTTCTTCTTCTCTTACATCAGACAGATTCATCATACAGAGGACGTCCGTCTCTAGTAATGAGCATTTTGCGCCATAAACATAGAAAAAGAACACATATTTCGCCATAGACATAGCTCATGCCTCATAGGTACCTTACAATTTTACATTGATCAAATTAAATTAGCTAGAGAAACTCTGCATACGCAATAGGCATCGACATCTAAACATGATAAAGCAAAAAAGAAATTAATTTGATGTTTTTTTCCTTTCTGTGGAGTCATCAACCGCTGTTTTTAAATTAATTTGCTTGAAATATCAATATCAATAATCTGTGTTATTATATAAATTTCACAGAACACATTTTCTCAACAGATTTATTTCAAGAATACTACCTGCGGTCGTCGAGTTCTAAGAAAAAGACGGAAAATCTCTTTCTTTATGATATCGTGTTTAGATAAAGCCTGCGGAGTTTAGATAGCTCATTTAATTTGATCCTATGTAAATTACATACAAACTTGTGTGAATAAACATACCTAGCTGTCTTATGGTACTTGCTTACTATCCTAATGTTGTCCTCTGGTTGATCTGGTTGGCCGCGGAAGCCACGGAAAACCACGTCCTACTGCCAAAAAAATTCTTTGATGATTACGGGTAGGTAACAATTTGGTACGCGCACCACAAACGCACGCTTTGAAGTAGACTTTGTGGTACGAATCCAGTGACTGATTCTTCGGCGAGTACCTTCTGCGGGCACAGGTACTCCACGATGTCTTAGACGTGTAGTAGATATATATACGACATTATTTTTTTGTATATGCGAAACCTGAAACACGTGTCTATTGTTTTTATGTAAAGAATGTATGTACAAAATTACAAAAAGATATAATGAAAAACCACAAAGTTAAGAGCTTGTTATCTTACCTGGTTGTCCCAAACAAAATATGGTCAATGCTCCGCTCGCCCGGCCGTGCGGAACGTTGACTTGTGACGCCAGCTGTTGTGCACGCGCCAAGTACTATGATCTACCGTAAACTGAACTTGTGCGCTCGGTAACCAGACTGCAACAATTTCTAAATGTATTTGGGAAAAAATATAACGGTGTAAAAATGATTGGGATCGATTCAGTTGCTTATTCTGAATAAACTATATTCAGTTTTCGTTTAAAAAGAAAAATAACGTTGTATAGCAAATATATGATCCGTATTAGTGTCGGGCAGTCTTCTGTCCTTGTAGTCTTCGGGCTGGCAAATTAGCTATTGTCTGTTGTAAGCTTTTAGGCATATTGCCTTTATTTCATTTTAGCCAGAATTTTCCGTTTCACTTGTTAGTTTTCCTCAAAAAGTATAATTTTCTAGACTAGTGCTTTCAGCTAGACCGCTCCTGAAATGCTGCATTATATTTGTTAATACTTTTCATGCAACATCCGCGAACACTTGTGCATATTGTCTGCTTGGAATGACAAGTAGTTAAGTAGTCTTACAATGTCCTCCAAAGTTCTACTGACGGGAAAAGTGTCTAATAGCGTCAAAAGTTAGCGACTTTACACAAAGTAACAAACACACGATAAAAAATAGAAGCCTGTGCCCTCCTTTATTCCATTTATGTTCCGAATTTTATCCAAACCCATTGAGCAGTTTTAAGGTAGTAAGAAACACACAAAAATCTACCATTTTCTCTTTGTAATGTTAGTTCAGTTATACAAAAACCGAATCATTTCCGACGTTCTCCCATAGTTTCGCATTTGTATAAAGTTGGACGTCAACAGAAGCAATATCACAAAATGATACCATCACCACCCACATTAATACGGCTTAAAACTTGCGGTAATAAAGGATAAAAGCCGCGGCGATATAACAAAGTGTCTCGTTAACGTAATATAGTAGAATGTGCGCAGTACTTACTACTCCTGGTGTCAGAAACTACACGTAATAAACATCTACCGCAAACATTATGAGCGGTTCATATCGCGAGTGTAATTCGTATTTAGAAGAGCATTTGCATTGGTAGATGGTGGTTGAATTAGAAAATAGATTTAGTCTTATTCTAATTGCCAATGACGTCACGTTGGGCCCTACTACTAGATTACCAGCGCTACAACATTCATTTTTTGAATGTCGAAGCACCATGCCGAGGTAGGAGGCTCAGATTTATTTTGTTGATTTTTTGTACCTTTTTATATAATTTGTTTTTATTTTTAATTATGTTTAGTTTAGTATTATTATCTAACTGCACGAGTCACAATAACTACTTTTACTTTCTTGCATTCTCAAATGGTCTAGGTCTTCCACTAAGAGGATAGCTAGTGTATAAAATTACTGACTGCTTTCATTATTCATGTACCTCAATTAGAATTTTAAATTGAATATAGCTACAGCATAAGCTACGATAGAGCTTTGCCCATTCTATATTCTATTATCTACCTAAGCCCTTAAAGCAAGACACTGTAGATAATCGGCCAATACTCAACCAGTCATCACTATTAATCTTTTATGAAAACATTAAAGCCTTTGGTCTTGCACCTGATCTATCTTCGGTCGTATACTCGTATTTCATTGTCGTCATCGGACTATGAGAATATGGGAAGTGAGAGTGCGTGCGCTCTCACGCTAAAAGCTAGACTTCGCTAGGATTGGTCGCCATGCCCAAAACATGGTTTGGAGGACAAGCTTTTATTGGAATACGTGAATTTGCTGGTGAAGCGTGGGGTTAAGGAGCAGAGTTAATAACGTATTGTAAGCAATTGCCTACTAACAGTTCCAAGTGCCTGTTGTTCCTGTAAAAACAAATGCGCTCTAAAGGCCAAAACGCATTACTATTAAGGTGATAAACTTTCATATCTATCGCAACGATTTTGGAATACTTGAATAAATTACTACACGTAGAGCCTGCTTTCTGAGAACACTGTAATTTGATGACGTTAACACGAGAAGATGCTGTTAGAATTCTCAATTGTCTCGTTTTTAAATTTTTCTCACACACGGTATCGAATCTTTTTGAATATTTAAACAACTAGTGACCCGCCCCCTGCTTGTGTAGTTGTTTTTACTATTTGACAAACATCATATTTATTATAAGTAACTTATGTGCCAGATCTTTTTCTTTTTCGGGATTATTTTTTTAAATACTAATGGTGAAAACAGCCACGGTGACTTTATACACCCTTTGATATGTACCTACAACCAGCCTGTGTATCGCATCAAAATTCATTCTAAGAAGGAAACCTCCGTAGTGATCTCACCGACAGACTCGAAAAACGACTTTCATCATTTATAATACATATATGGAAAAAGCGCGGGAAACTTAGAATCTGGCGGTCGTGTTTTTCTGGTCTTTCTTTAATTTAATTAATTACTGTGGATCAGTTAAGTTATTTAGTATATAGTTATATTATTAGTAGTTAGTTACTTATTTGTGTATATAGTGTGCAGATATTTTACTGCTAATTATTAGGTAAGTTCTTTTTCTTTTATTAATATGGGGGTTGATCCCCCGGACGATCCTGGCGGCGGGCCAGGACCTGGTCCGCCTGTTGCGTTCAATGTGGTCATCGACGACTCATCTATGGATACTGAGGATGGCCTTGTAGGCAAATTTTCTGATAGAAAAAGAATCAGACCACGCAAACCGCGGTGCCGTCTATGCAATATGAAAAAAACGGAAGAGTAAGGATGGACGATTTTTTGTCCAGGCATGTCAATGTGAAGATTCTGATTCAGCTAATTCTGACATTTCTAAATCTCTTAAATCTCAAATTGAAATGCAACCACCCAGCCACCTGAGTAAACCTGCCAATGAAAACCTTTCAATTTCACAACACAGTGAGACTGGTTTGGGTCTCTCACAGCCGCAACAAACCTATTTTGCCAGAAAGTATGTTAGCTTGGACTCGGGTCCTTTTACTGTGCATGTACAAAGAGTAACGACCATTGAAAATGATTCGGTATCTTTACATCCAATTCAATTTGGAAAAGTTTTGAAAAACTTAAAAATTAATAACATTGTTAATGGTAGTGTTAAACGTATAGGAAGAAACAGAATTTCAATGGCCTTTACGAATTTTGAAGCTGCTAATAAATTCACGGAAAATGCAGAGTTATTGAATCTTTCATATAAAATATTTATACCAAGTTTCAATGTAACAAGAGTGGGTATAGTTAGGGGCGTGCCTCAAGACTGGTCTGAGCAGGAAATTCAGGAAAACATTACTGTTCCTATTGGTTGTGGGCAAATAGTTAAGCTACGGAGAATAAAACGCAAGACTATGAATGATGGTATTTCTTCTTTTATTAATACAAATCTTGTAGTTCTAACTTTTGATGGGCAAGTACTTCCTAAACGTGTTTACATGTGCTACACAGCTCTGCCAGTAGAATTATACATATTTCCCACAATTCAGTGTTATAACTGTTGCAAATTTGGGCATACTAAATCACAATGTCGATCTAGGCCCAGATGTTTTAAGTGTGGAGATGAACACACTCCGGAAAGTTGCTCAGTGATAGTGGAAAATGGTAAGTGCTTCCATTGCTCTGGTAGACATTTTGCTACTAGCAGGACTTGTCCTGAGTTCACACGGCAACAAAATATTAAAATTTCTATGGCCCATAGTTGTATCTCATATGCTGAAGCAGCCAAGATTCATCCTTCAGTTTCCAAATCTTATGCTGATGTTACAGCATCTCCTCCTTCTCAACCAAGTAATCACCATCTTCCCTCTCCAAACTTTGTTTCTCAGTTACCCAGTACTTCTTATAAAAAAACTACTTTTAGTCAGCGCCGGGTTCCTCCTAAACCAAGTGGAGGATATGATCGTGTCATGCATAATTCTATTGCAAATGAATACAATAATTTGTCTACCCAAATGTCCCATGGTCAAGTACTGCAACAATCTTTAAATACAATATCTCATAAATCTATTGCTGAAATTATTTTGGAACTTATTACATTACTTACAAATTCTAGTCAACAACTTTCTACTTCTAATTCTTCACCGTCCAACGTTGCCAATATATTACTCACAGCTCTTAATAAACAATTCAATAATGGATCACAAAATCTTACAATGGAATTGTAGAAGTGCCATTAGCAAAAAATCTGACATTATTTATTTACTAAATAAATATAAGCCTATGGCTTTGTGTCTCTCTGAGACATGGTTGAAACCAGAGTTTCCATTTAGGATTTCTGGTTTTGTTACAGTGAGAAATGATAGACCTGATGGGTATGGTGGAGTGGCCATTCTCATTAGTAAAACTTTCTCCTATAAAGTATTCCCACTTCCTCTTCTCAGTAATGGTATTAATGCCATTGCTGTTATTGTAAATAATATTTGTATTATTTCTGTATATATTCCACATCCCTCTTATTCTATATATAATGAGTTTAAACAATTAGTATCTGTTTTGCCTTCCCCATTTTTGATCTTAGGCGATTTTAATTGCCAAAACCAGGCATGGGGCAGCTCTGTTTCAAATTACTATGGCAATTTGATGATTGAAATCCTAGATTCTTTAAACATATGTATAATGAACAATAGTTCTCCAACTCGACTTACTGGGCCTAATGAATGTTTAAGTGCTCCTGATCTTTCACTCTGTTCTCCAAATTTAGCCTCTTTGTTATCTTGGAATATCCTTGATGACTCTCTTGGCAGTGATCATTTTCCTATCATACTCTCCTTACACATATCTTGCTCCCCTTCCAACTTAAGATACAGTTCTAAATTAAAACATAAACTGCCAGAATTGAAAGATGATTGGGTAATATTTAAACAGCATGTTGATAATAAAATTTCTTCCTTACCTGCTATTAATGATTCTAATGGATTACTATGTACAGAAGAGTTCTCAAAACTTCTTATTGATGCTGCTAATACTCTATTTCCTCTAAAAGGTTCTAGACAGGGCAAAATTCCCTTTCCACCGTGGTGGGACCATGAATGCACTATGGCCATTAAGAAAAGAAAACAGGCTGAGAAAAAATACAGATCCCTTATGACTTCAGAAAATTATGAAAGTTACTCTCTCATAGCTCGATCCACACGCAAGTTCCTAAAACAGAAAAAATTTGAAGGTTGGAGAAGATTTTGTGAGTCCATAAATCCTGATGTATGCTCTTCTGTTGTGTGGAAGAATATTCGTAGATTTAGATCGGCATTCTCTTCTTCTTCATTTGGTGTCCTTTCCATTGAGCTAGCTGATAAATTTATGGATAAACTAGCTCCTTTGTCTGCTCCTGAATTAAATAATATTCATTGTTGCACTTTATATAATAATACAAGCAATCATTCTGATCTCAATGCTCCTTTTTCTTTGTCAGAATTAAAAGGAGTTCTCTCTTATGTTAAAGATTCATCACCCGGCGAAGATGGTATAACATACTCTTTTTTGATAAACTGTACTGATAACTCATTAGAATATTTTTTAAAAACTATCAATGCAGTTATGTTTTCAGGTAATATTCCTCCATCATGGAGAACGCAATCTATAATCCCTATATTAAAACCAAATAAACCTTCTTCAGATGTTTCATCTTTCCGTCCCATAGCCCTTTCATCTGTTCTTGCTAAAATAACTGAACACCTTGTAAAAAATAGGTTAGAATTTTTTACTGAAAACAACAACGTTATGACAGTTAATCAGCTGGGTTTCAGGAAAGGTCGGAGCACCATAGATAATATTAGCATTTTTGTTTCGGATATTCGCATAGCATTTTCAAAAAATGAGTCAGTTTTAGCAGCATTTCTGGACATCAGTTCGGCATATGATAATGTTCTTGTTCCTGTACTTCATAAGAAACTTCATGACCTACGTGTCCCTAAACTTTTAATATCTTTTATTATTAACATGTTGTCTGAAAGATGTTTGAAATTAGACCTCCATGATGGATCTCAACTTTCTAGGTTTGTATGGAGAGGACTCCCCCAGGGCTCGGTTCTTAGTCCATTATTGTATAATGTTTACACTTATGATCTAGAAAAAAACTTGAACTCAGTTGCAAACATTTTACAGTATGCTGATGATCTTCTTTTTTACGTTGCTGACAAATCTATTAAAATTGCTAGTAACTGTTTAACTACCTCTCTTAGTCATTTACATGATTGGTTAGATAATAATGGACTAAATTTATCTGTATCAAAAAGTACCGTAGTCTGGTTTGCAAGAGGAAGGATAACTGCCAATCCTATCGTTTCCTACGAAGGTAATCCTGTCCCTGTGAAATCAGAAGCAAAATTTTTAGGAGTTATTTTGGATTCGAAATTAACCGGAGTATCACATTGTGATTACATTGTAGCTAAGTGTGAAAGAAATTTGAATATGATAAGGTGTTTAACCGGTGTCTGGTGGGGAGCCCATTCCTTCTTTTTACGTCTTATATATAACGCCCTTATTCGTAGCCTTCTTGATTATGCCACTTTTGTTCTAGAACCATGTAACACTGTTGCTATGAAGAAATTTGATAGTATACAGGCAAGGGCATTAAGAATCATTCTTGGAGCTATGAAGTCCAGCCCTATTAATGCTATGCAAATAGAGTGTGTAGAGCCTCCTCTCTATTTAAGACGCCAATACCTATCCGATAAGTTCATTTTCAAATTAATGCAATTTTCTAATCATCCTTTACGATTTAAGCTTCATTTACTTGTAGAATTCACAGAAAATAGTCAGTACTGGTCTCATAAATCTCTACCTTGTCTTGTTAAGAGTTATCAAAGATTCTGTGCCATACAAGCCCCGACACTTAATTCTTACTGTTATCCTACTTTTGATTCTATGTATGGCGCATTAGTTACTCCTCCAGATGTTAGAATTAATGCAAGTATCCCGAGAAATCAGCGTGATTCTGTACAATTTGTAGATAATCTATTAAATAACGAATTCTCAAATTTTCATTCTATTTTTAGTGATGCTTCTAAACATTCACCCCATGGTATAGTTGGGATTGGAATTGTCCATTCCCAATACAATATAGTCCAAAAAATAAGACTTCCGCCTGAATCATCCGTATTTTCAGGAGAATGTCTTGGACTGTTAAAATCTGTTGAATATATTCTTATTGCAAAACTTAAAAAAACCGTAATATTTTCAGACAGTATGAGTGCCCTACAAGCCTTATCTAAATATCCATTTAAGTCAGGTATTGTTAACCCTATCGTTATTAAAATTCGGAACCTTCTGATGTCATGTTATCAGATGGGTTACACAGTGGTGTTTTCCTGGGTGCCAGGTCATTCTGGTATTTCAGGCAACGAACGCGCAGATTGTCTTGCTAAAGAGGCCGTTTCTTGTGGTGACTGGTCGGACTATTTTAATTGTGTTCATGATTTGTGTGCTTTGCCTAAAACTACTCTTGATGAAACATGGAGAATTGCTTGGTCTGCTTCAAGCCAATCGAAAGGAAGGGCTTACGCTAAAATTCAGAATTCAGTTCCGTCAAAACCTTGGTTCTCTAAATTGAAGTTGAGCAGGAGAGTAACTTGTATTTTGACTCGTATGCGTTTGGGTCATGTTTGCACTCCTGCTCAACTCGCTAGATTTGGATTACTAGACAGTGATTTGTGCGAATGCGGTGAGGTGGGTGACCTAAACCATATCTTTTTGTGCTGCCCTAGATATAATCGGGTCTCATTTTATGAAAGCCTCCTTGAAATTCCCATTCCGCTTCCTACTTCAGTAAACATCCTTTTATCCTCTGGTGAACCGTCTGTGTATAAAATATTTTCTTCATTTATATTAATTAATAACATAAAATTGTAAATATTATTCAATATATATGTAATTTTCATACTTATATAAATATCCTATTATTCTGTCCTTTCCTGATCCAATCCAAAATTCCGTGTCAAAATTTTATTTTCCCTTTTGTAAATACAAGTTTCCCCGTTTTATAAATAATAATAATAAAAAAACAATATGACTTGTCTTTGGCTCAATCGCTAATCGCGCAGAGCCATTATAACCAAAAAGAAGAAGAATACATATATGTAGATTATACTTGAGTACTTATACTGTCGTTCATCGCTTCGTCGATTAGCTAACTGCATAATAACTGTAAAGTGTGGACTAACCATCGTCATAAAATATGACGAAAAAAAAAAGCTCATGAACCTAAAGTAATAAAAGCAATAATTTTATAGTCGCACGTAGCGTGTGGTATGCGGGTCCATACAATAATTTACGAGGCATTTATTGAAAACAATGATGTCTGTCTACTATCCCTTCAATGTGACGTGTGACTGGAATAATAGGTTTGTAACGATAAAGGTCCTCTCAGGTTCACTGGCGTGTGGGTATGCCTTTAAAAAGTATGCAAGCAGTGGGTTTGATAGCTGTAATAAACGGGGCTCCGATTAAAAAATACTAAAGGAAATGTTAGGCATGAATGCGCCCAAATAAAGATTAAACCTTCTTGTTTTAGTTTATTGTGAACGTTTTATGGTTTGCGGCCCTTTTCTTTGGTAATAAATGCAGCTGCCTTCAAGTATTTTGATGTGCGAAGGTAGAAAACAAGAGCATTTGTTTACAAGGAAAATGGAAATTTGTGTCAATTTTGTAGGGTAAAGAAGTCATGGATGCCATAAACAAAGCCAGCTGGCGCGATTCCCAAAATCCCGCTGTGTGAATAAAACGGAGATTATATTACAAAGTTTATCCATCACTTAAAAGTTAACTGGTAACGTCTCGATAAAAGGAAGTTATTGTTCGATAAAGACGAGGAAGATATACTTTGACAGATGATTATAATCATATAATAAGCGAGAGGTTTATGCTGATCGGTATCAAAGTTCAGAATATGTATGTATAAGCATGTCATTTGTAACTCGTAACGAGGGTAAAGGTTGTTGTATGTGTACCTACAATGTATACGAAGGTACTGAATTCGCATAATTCAATCTGTCATTGCTCCGATTTCCTTTTTCACAAACTAAAGTTTTAAGTTAAGCAGACTAGGCAAAGATGTCATCATCATCATCTCAGCGTAAATCCCAGTCGCATCCGAAACCTTTTCAGCTTTTGGAGTCTGGAGTCCACTTTACCAGTCTAACTGCTGATTTTGGCTAAGTTTCGATATTTTCCGTCAAGCGACTGCTAACTGACCTCCACAACCCGAAGGCGATGTCGAAGCATTGCAGTTAGACCAACTGCCACTAGATGTTCGTATGGCAACCGGGACCAACGGCTTAACATGCTTTCCGAGGCACGACCAGACCAGTGCAAATATTAATATTCATGTAAACCGCCGCCTTGCGCCACGGAGGCTGTCAAGGTAAAAATGCACTGAACTTAATTTAGTATGAGAAGAAGGGAATCGGGGGCATTGCTTATTTTTTAATAAAGTTGTATAGAAATTTATTTTTAAGTGCATTATTTTCACACATAACAAATGCATAAAAAACTTTTTTACAAAAAAACAACCGACTTCTAGAAACCATTACAAAGTGAAAAATAACTAATTTCGGAAGTCGGTGTCTTTGGTGTTTGTATATTAGTTTTTGACACCGACTTCCGAAATTAGTTATTTTTCACTTTGTAGTGGTTTCTAGAAGTCGGTTGTTTTTTTTTTGTAAAAAACTTTTTATTTTACACTTTTTAGTTCTGAAAAGTAGGTATTATGTATTCTTATAGTATTTTCTGACGCAAATATAGTTGGGAAACGAAAAAACGTAATTTTGTTTACTTTAATTTTTACCCGTAATTTTGAAGAATTATCTCGACTGCCTATGGTCTTCATCATCAGATTTACTGCAGACCATTATTTTAACCCAATGGGTGCAAAGTTCTCATCAATATAAATGAATTAAAACCAAACACAAAGTAACTACTGTAAACCGTTGAGGAGTTCCCGGAACTGGCCTTTGTCTTCATCATCAGAGCTCTTATGACAGTCACAACCCATCTAAGTGTAAAGTTCTTATCAATACAAATTAATCAAGGCCAAACACAACGTAGCTGCTGTGAATTGTTGTGGAGTTCCTTCGACTGTCTCCCGGCTCCATCATCAGATCTACTCCAGACCTTTATCAAATTGTAGTGCTTTAAAATACTTAATGAAAATACTAAGAAATGCACTAAACGCCCCTACGATTTTTGAAAGTTCCCCTTGATTTCTCTGGTCTTCCATCATCAGACCCTGATTTCCTTATCATGGGACCACCTTGGGAATGTCTTCTTTCCAACAAAAAAGAATTATCAAAATCGGTTCATAAACGACGAAGATATGCGCGAACAAACATAAAAAAAAAGCATATATACGGTCGAATTGAGTAACCTCCTCCTTTTTGAAGTCGGTTAAAAATATTGTTAAACATTTTAAAACTGTAACGGTGTAGTTTCTTGACCATTGTTCTCCACACGAAAGTGCCTTTTGGAAGGGGCGACATAAAAGTTGACATCCAAAAATGATTTATAGATGTGCTTATTTAAAATAATTATTTTGACTTTGACTCTATAGACAAACGATGAGGCAAACCCCTTTCTTTTTTTTTAATATAATTATAAACAAGTGCTTGACTGCAATCCCACCAGATAGTAAGAAAAAACTGAGTGCATAGAAAGGAAGACCGCAGTTGTGGGAGGTGATGCAATATTAAACCCGAGAACACGACCAACGATGCTGCGCCATAGGGAGAATGCTCTGGAGACTCTCCACGACCAAACTCCCGACACTACAACGTTTGGCGCATCGTACCGGCCCACATTGCAAAACAACTGCTCAGACCCGTCCTCCGTACGGCTTCACCAGACACCACGCCGGAACACGACGACTCGCTTGGCGGCAAGACAGTCTGGTGGGTGGTAACTTCTGCTGGCAGCCAATGTTATGGCCTACCACTCTTTCTAGATAACTACATGATTCAAAACGTGCAGATTTTTATTGCGTTTGATTGAACATGTATAAAGACCATAACATCTCTTTTTAACAAAATATAATACGTGTAAAAGATCTAAGCACCTACTTACGGAAATAAAATCTTCATTTCATTTTATCGTCGAATATAAAGATCATAGCATCATCAAGCAGAAAGCCTCAGGTTATATTTGTAGCAATATCTTTAAAAAGTTTCCAAGTTCTAAGAGAAACCATTGTGGTTGATCGTGATAGGTTACCTAGTCTTAGTTTCCTTCGGCCATTCGTTACTTACACTTTCCCTTGCAATTCATGTTTTAAGCGTCTTTATCGGTTATCTGATTTTCTTCGATAGGTCGAACCTGCCTGGATTGTATGTTTAATTTGTTAGGTTGACTACTTATCAAACTGCTCGTTGGTTTAGTGGTTTCAAGCAGTACTGCTGAGCAATCATGAGGCTCCCGGTTCAGTCAGTGTCATTGGGGTTTTGTATCTGAAGTTTTTGTAAGCAGCTTAGAATTCTGCCTAGCTGTTTGTGTAAGTAAGTTTACATGCTTGTCATGCATTCACGATACAAGAGTAATTCCTAGAGAGGGGCAAGACTATTTTTTTCAAAGTACTCAAAAAAATTACACATACAGATGAATTGTGAACCTCTATTTTTTTAAGTCAGTTTAGTTGTGTTTCATGCGCGCATCAAAGAGATGTCAGCACATCGTGACGGGGTCCACGAAGACCGACGTCTCCTCAGGGTTGCGGATTGGTTAAAAAAGAAACCGTGGCCCTGGCGCATAGGCAAGTGAGGAAACACGGGTGGGTTTTAGTCAGTAAAAGTCTGACACGCCGTTTCGCTCCGCCCAGAGCGGGAGAGGTCATTAATTGATGATTTCCCATACAAACAAAAAAGCTAATGGTATGAGAATACTTGGCTGTTATCTATGATAATTTTCAGGCAATAAAACCAACAAGTGTGGAAGCGGAATGGGCCTTTTCGGTTGCTATGCTATTCTATATTTGCAGCTCTATAAAAAATCGACTAGTAAATTACACAATGGACGCTATTAACCTATTATACCACCTACAACACAACGCTATTAGCACCTTTAAAGTAAAACCGTTATTAAAAGAAATTTTATAGAGAATATTAGAAAATAGTCACTGATTTTACTACTTAAAATCTGAGTTACGTTATATCTTAAATCTTAAAAGAACCCAGACCTTATTTAGAAAAATCGGTGACTATTTTCTAAAATTGTCTCCCCTATAAAATTTAATAATTTCGTTTAAAAACGGTTTTAGGTGCGATTGGTTTTCTACGATTCTTTTTTCAATTATAAAATTGACTCATTACTTTAAATAATATCTAATAAATAAATAATTATCGTAAGTTGATTAAACTAAAGAGTAGTAATTATATTAAAAAGTAATTATTGTGCCATTCATTAGACAGATTTATCAAATCAAATCATGATGGTGTCTGTCATAAATACAAGACGATTATAAGATAATTGTTTATTAACATTTTCAAATATCTTATTTCAGCAAACTATGTAAATTAAAATCTAATGTTATATCCATTATTATATCTATACTAATATATAAAGCTGATGAGTTTGTTTGTTTGAACGCGATAATCTCAGGAACTACTGGTCCGGTTGGAAAACTTCTTTTTGCGTTGGATAGCCCATTAATCCAGAAAGGCTTTAGGCTATATAACATCACGCTGCGACTACTAGGAGCGGAGCATATAAAAACCATATCGAAACCTACGCGGGCGAAACCGTGGGGCGCTGCTAGTCTTATATATTAATTGCCAAGGGCATTTTTTTGTCGGTACGTCATAACTTCCTTCAAACTTTATCAATACACATAAATGAGGCATCATTTTAAAGCTTTTCTAAGCCGCTACACCGGAAAAATATACAAATTACTCAAATTTCAGTGGTTTTTCGAAAATTTACGATACAATGTCAAGGAAAAATTGTTTGCCTCCGGCGCTGCGTGTCGCGGCTTCGATTCCTGCACGAAACAAATATTTGTATGACCTACAAGTAGTTATTCCGGGTCTGGCTGTTTGTGTATGTGAGTTTATATGTTTGTAAACGAACCCACGATACAGGAGAAATTCCTAGTGTGGGGCAACGATTAAAAAAAAAAAAAAAAAAAATCTTCGCATGGGTTACCTAGTTAGATCTTATAAAGTTACTTAAAAATATTGGCTTTTGTTTTGGAAATAAAGTTATACATGTATGTATATGAATATGATGTCTGGTGAAGCCGTACGGAGGACGGGTCTGAGCAGTTGTGTTGCGATGTGTACCGGGTACGATGTGCCTAATGTTGTTGTGTCGGGAGTTTGGTCGTGGAGGGTCTCCAGATCATCCTGGCGCAGCATCGTTGGTCGTGTTGTTGGGTTAAACATTGCATCACCTCGCTCAACTGCCGTCTTCCTTCCTATTCACTCAGTTTTTTTAAGTGAATAGGCTTAATAAGCTAGTGCGTTTTACCATCAACGATTGCATCACTGCTTACCATCAGGCGGGATTGCAGTCAAGCACTAGTTTATAACTAATAAAAAAAAATGAATATGTTTTATAAATTATCTATATTTATTACAATTTACGAACTTCCAGTTAATTTAAGCGAAGATCATCCTAGTTTGACCAGTTTACCGGCCTCCCATCGATTCTGACTGAAAATTACGCCAGATTGCAATGTCTAATGGGAGGTAGATACACCTCCTATTAAATAGAACTTAAATTATGAGGTAAAATGTGGGTGTAGGTAGTATATGTGTACCTCTATCTCATCTTTAGAAAAACAAGTGTGATATTAAAATCAAACCATTTACACGTATTTGAAGTAAATCAATTTATAGGCACTTTTGAATTGTCAAGAGGTAGGTACGCTTAGGTGTTATTTTATTATTACTTAAATTCCATATTTTGCTGTTAAAATGAACAAACGACGATAATGACCAAGTGTCGACATTTTTTCATATTTGTAGAGGCTTGTTTGCAGGCAGTTATTATGATTTTTATATAAATTATTTTTAAATAAATTTCATTTTCATTTTATGTTCTTTTTTGTTTTTTAAATATATAAATAATTACGAACTACAGTGTTTATTTATTACTTAATTACCTTAAGTAACTTATGATACGCACTACAACTCACTATAATTACATAATTTTAATTTCTTAACTATAATTACTTATATTTTATGTTATTGCATTGTTAGTCTGTAAAACTAATGCTAATAAAAAAATAATAAAACAAATGATGGAAGACAAGTCAGTAGCCCAAGATATACCAATTCATTACCAGTTCATTACTTGACTACAACATTGTATCACTTAATTGCTTCATTGATACAACTAAAATACAACGGGCCCCTTTCCTGTTTTCGTACCCGCAAAGAATAGAAAACGTTACATCCTTAATCTAAGCCTTGCAATGACGTCAGATAAAGGCATGTAGTGATAAAGTGACGAAGGACCGGTAGCCGTCAATTAGAAGGCCATAAATCCACATTTCAATAATCCAAATGCGACGCGCATGTCTGTCGAGGAAGCATTAAACCATGTCCAAAATGATTTGAATTTAGCAAGGAAACGTCACCGGTACCCGTCAGTGTTGTCATACAACGCGACAGTTTATGGATTCTATATTCAAACGTTCGAACTGACAGAAAAATGGCCAGTCCTAAATTGTTGGACAATCAATGAATGATGTACGACATGCTTGCTTTCCTTAGTAGGTTAGCATGTGGCATGTGCATGCATAGATCTAATGATATGCGGTGCGAATGGGCTGATGAATGGCTTTACTGTGAGTACCTAGTGAAGCTTAGCAGCTGATGTACTATACTTTTATTTAACCACATACTAAATGATAGCATGCACCGTTTAGCTTCTAGCTATAGAATGAACATTACTTATGTAAATGTTCTAAAATCGACATTAATAACGAAAGTACCTAATACGATGAATATTATTATGAATTTAATTGGAAGCTGATCCAACTCTTTTTTACAAACTTACCATTTATAATATGTTTACCATTAACAAGTGAAGAAGAAGTGAATGATGTTCTTTGCAATTCTTTTAAACATAACCCACAAGAAAAAAAACTTAATATATTTCAAAGGTACATAGTTGACAACACCGACGTTGCGTAGACACTGTCCTCGGTAGGACATGTCCGGCATAGTAATGCAAACACTCCTAACTGTAATTATATGTATGTTAACTCAATGATTAGGCCCGTTGTGCACAGCGCGGTTCCTTTAGTATAGAAAAATCGTGTGAGTTTGTATGTGACACGACAAATCACCACCCATACGGCGCGGCGGCGACAACGCGGATGTCGCCGCCGATCGCAAGCTTCCATAGTGTTGCCTACAGCACTAACGGCCGTGCCTACACCGTCCTACACGGCGAATCAACCGTAGTTTTAATGGCAAGAAAAACGTGTGTGTACACCGGGCCTTATAAGTTAACGATTAATATGTCACACTGTCAATCGTTCCTCGTTTGTTGTGATTGAAAGCCTCTGTCATTTACTTCGATGTCTTGTTTAGGCTTGCATTTAGCATTTCTAATTGTTGATTTAATAAACAATGAGTGTCGTATGTTAACTGTCGAATTGATTGAGGAGTTATTACATCATTAAATATTTGGCCACATCAATGATTGCTATTGATGTCACTTTAATTCGTAGACAAAGTTGTACTTCGAAATTGTTATAACTTTGTTCACGAATGTTAAAGTAAGTAGACCAAGACATTATTGACTATAGGTATAGATAGACATGCTCATTACCACCACGACATCATGCTAATATTGAGCAATTGAGATTTAGTACCACGTGTGCGGTGTGTCGAAATATTTCCAGTAAGGAGCTTGCTTGTTTAGTTTACCAGCTCCGGTGCGGGTGGAAAATGGAGTGCTCCAAATGCATCTACACAAGTTTATTCAGGAGTAGGCGCTTTAAACTAGCATGCTTATTTCTGACAGATGCTAACTAAGTTTGCTTACAAATATGATTTCGATAAGCAAGTCAGTCAGTTCCTTTAGAGGGGATAAAGCAGCGTCTAACATCACCGGTTCTAGATTGAATTCCTAACGCATTGAAGGATACTAGTGCTCTCTATAGCAGCGAGTTTGTTTAGAGTTAACTTCTGAGAGAAGTCATGAAGTTAAGACCCTTACACCCTTAAGTATCTTACCCGATTACAGTTTATTTGCCACACTTTCTATGAACTTTAAGCCAAGACAACTTAAAGGGTTCTCAGTAAGCTTAAGTACAGACGATAGCACACCAAGCTACTACAATCTGTCAGGTTTCTTTATTAGATTTTTAACTTTATCTGTAAAGCATTAAGGCTCCAGGTTGAATGGGAATATTTGACAGTTTTGGGTAGCTTGACCTGCTGTCGTCCGCACATACCAGAAAAGTGATGATGATGATGATGATGTTCCACAAGGAGTTCGCATCCGCTTCCGCACCGACGGTGGTCTTTTCAATCTGGCTAGACTTAAGGCTCGCACCAAAGTCTCACATGCACTGATTACTGAGATCATGTATGCTGATGATTTGTGCTTCTTAGCAGAATCCCCAGACGGCCTACAACAGCTGATGTCCGTTTTTCATCAATCTGCCGTAAGTACGGTTTAATAATCAGCGTCAACAAGACGGAGGTGATGTCCCTAGACATTCACGGTCACGAGACACTGAATATAAAGCTTGGTGAGGATGTGTTGAAGCAAGTAGACAAGTTTCGTTATCTGGGGAACACCAGAAAAATATTGAGTTAGTGGTAAGTGTCTTGGTGTATGTATGCGGATAGTCTGGCTACATTTATGACAATTACAAGAGCCTTAATTTTAGTTGTTTTTGAATAAATGAATTTAGTTTGAGCCTAGACGTAACATAGAACAACTCTATGGTTCTAGTTGTTAAAACAGCATTTGAATATTGTAATCAAGTTTGTGTTTTAGGTAAACCTGTATAAGCAACGGTGATCGAGTGGTAACAACCTTGATTTACGAGTTTAGTCGTTGTTTCAAATCCAGACAGGCGCTATAATTTTACTAAATTATTTCACTATCACTGCCAAAGAATAAATTTAGAGTAAATCAAATCCGCATGTCCTGGAACTAAAAAATTGAAGATATGTACGTCAGCGCCGGCTGTCGCTGAAAACCAGCGCAGGGCTCTGTTTTAAATAGGGTCACAGCATTATGCTCAGCGACAGCCGTTTTGCGTGGAAATGACGCATATTTCCCTCAACTATTTTCAGTGTTTTTGTAAACTTTTGCGTCATGTTTACCGCAAATAAACGCTTTTTTCTTTCTTTCTTTCTTTCATCTACCAATCACTCTTAGGCCCGTTTCATCATGATCATCATCAGCCTAAAGCAGTCCACTGATCAACACAGGCCTCTCCTATTTCACGTCAATCAACTCAATTTTAGGCAACTCCCATCTCATCTCATACCATCTTGCGAAGATCGTCGCCCCACGTAACCTGTGGGCTTTCCACCTTACGGATGGAAGGTGTAAGTTAAAGAATCCGCACGGTAGATCATATTACAGGCTAATTTTACTATGCTATGCTTTGCTATATAAACATCCAATTTTAATGGTCTAAAAGGTTGTAACTGCATTACAAGTTTAGGTGTGGTCTAATTTAAGCAGCTTCTTCTAACACAGGCACGGCGCAGGCGTCTTCCACTGGCATTCTCAACTTATTCTTAGTCAGGTACAAGTTTAAAGATCTGGCCGTACATAAATCATTGTTCTAGTAGGTACCTAGTAACTACGCAGCTGCAACGGTTGCCAAGCACTAAGTACTTACTTTAGCCATAGTACTAGCTTATATTTTATCATGCACGATTGAAAATAACTCCCCGTTGTTAATTTGCACCCTACTGCAACAGCTTTAACGACGTTTTTCACAGCAAAAGGCTCTCAGAACCCTAAAACCAGTAAAATACGAAACAAAACGTTCTTTTTTTAAAAAGTGGTTAAAAAGAAGATGTTTCATTTTGGGCCACCACTATGTATGCTCTAAAGATAAAAAGGAAAAAAAATAGAAGATTTTCATAAAAATACAACTAAATTAATTTGAATAAAAATACAAGTATATGTTATTAATTATTTGAAACGTTTTTTAGTGAGATAACCCTTTATTAAGGTAGCCATGACACTTTTTATGACGTTTGATGGGCGACTTTGACAGTTCTATTTTCTCGTTGTGTACGTGCCGAGTGTTGATTTGAGCTGATTGTGTTTATTTAATGAGCCGTATGTTCGGAATTCATGTTTTGTTTTTTTCGCAGTCTTATGGTAGATAATATAGATACGATAGCCTTAGATACATGACACGTCAATAAAATGTCACTGTCAAAATCTTATTTCGCTTATTGCTGACCACCATATTTATTAGTAGTTGTGTTGCACTCCTTGGCCGAATTAAATAGAATCTGTATAAAAACTAAGCCAAAATATAGGAAATCAACATATATTATTTCTCCAAGGGTCTGAAACCGTTTTCTCCCTTTTTCTCTCTTTCTATCGAACCAATCTGAACGTCCGACCTACCAATCGACAGATATTCGTCCCTGGTACCATGGAATACTATTTTCAAATTATTCCGCTTCACTGTTTATTTATAAAAACGAATTTCCCATACTTTCTTTCCCCTCAAGCGGTTCTGTTAGTATAGTGCGAATTTTTCGCACGGGTCAGCTAGTTAATATTAAAAACAGTTAACTATAGCGTAACTATACCTAGCATTAAGTGTACAATGTGCTGGCCCAGGATCCATACATTTCTGAAACATCTTTCAATTGCTCAAACATTTACAATCGTTATCATAAAGCGACAAAAAAGTAAAATACACTAGCAAAACTCAACAGTCAACATGGATAACATTGTCCACACCTGTTTGTTGCCAGTGACATTCATACTGGAATCCTGAATGATGGTGAAGGTATAAAAACTGCACGGTTGAGTATTGCCGTTTGACAGCATAACGAGGCGCCTCGCGAGAAATACAGACAGTCATACAAATTGACCTTGAATACCAAGGAGGTTTTATTCTTCTTTAAAGGAAGAATAAGGAATTTGCGTGCATATATGGGAAAAGTTAAAATGTCAAACATGTTAAACGATATATTTACGAGTTTGTATGTGAACGATATATTTACGAGTTTATATGTATAATAAGCTTTCTCTTTGACAGTTTAACAATGTTCATTGCCAAGGGCTACCCAGCTTCTGGCCTAGGAGGGGGCAAGTCTGGCCTAGGGGGTGGCAAGTCAGGCCTAGAGGGGGGCAAGTCAAATTCTTTGAGTAATTGCACGCTGTGTTTTGGCAATTACATCGTACATTTTGTCAGTATCTACTTCGTGGTTTATTTAAAAGTTAGAGATAAGTCCTCGCTTATACTTTGTTTAGTAGTCAGGGGAGTTTGATGAGAGAGAGAGATTTGGGGGGGGAGTTGCGCCCCCTCGGTACGCCCATGTTCATTGCGTTAAATATGACGCAATGAATGTTGCAGAACTGTCAAAAAGCTCAGCGACAGTTGAGCAGGATTCTTTTTTTCCTTCAAATTTATTCTGATTGTGATCGACAGTCTGTTACACTATTAGGGTGCAAATGCTGGTAGGTTTGTTTGTAGTTCAACAGCTTTGGATTACAATTCAGAAATATTAGAAACAAACGTTTTCTTTATTGTTTTTCACACAAATAATGTAGCAGATGTTGTTTCGTTTATTTTTAATATTGTTCTAAGAGTAATTCTTAGAAATTAAGATGCCCGTGCAATCTCTATAAAAGAAATGAGGTTGTACCTACGGACATCTTAATTTCTTTTAAAAATCAGACAGTTTTATAGTATGGTACTTATCATCGATTAGAGAATTTAAAACGTTATAAATTCAGTTAACTCACTAGTAAAAACATAATCCTTTTGCCCAGTTTTCTCGCAGTTCTTCAAATACTTCTTACAGCTAAGACTTGTTTCCAGTAATCAGAAAATGAATTAATGAAGAAAAAGAAAGTAACCAGCTGGAATACAATTTCTTCGTAGTTATTCTGTTGGTTTTATTGAGTCGGTATATTAAGAGTACACTGGAAATTTATAAAATAATTCGTATTATACTCTATGATTATAATGGACGATATAGTAATATTATTATAATGGACGATGCCTAGTCTTACTAACACGGCCTGAACTAACCCGAAATGGGTTAGAGTTCTAGTGAAAACGGATGCTGCAATTTGTAGTAAATTAGAAATTGTGGTAGGTATATGTATTCCGTGAAAAATATGTTGTATTTCCGATAAGCTTGAAATATGACGCTTGATTTAAATAACCCGCCATTTTGTATTTCAATTTGGCAGTTGGTTACTTGAAACGATTGCCACGTAATTACGTGTATTGCATCAATGTTGTTGATGTGTTCGGGACTCGGTTATTGTAGCCATAGGGAGTTACAGGTTAATATTTTAATAAGCTGCTTTTCGCACCCCAATAGGCCCAAATAAACACAGAAATTAACGAATGGGTAATCTGTGAAAAGCGGCTTATTATTTGATCGTTTACTTATATCTTATATTTTGTCTGTATTGGCTATTTGGGAAATGAATGTGTTCGCGGTTTTTTTTTATATAAGTTATAAAAAAAAAGGCGGGATTGCGGTCAAGCGCTGCGTTAACCAGCGCTTGACCGCAATCCCGCCTGATGGTAAGCAGTGATGCGATCATTGATGGTAAAGCGCGCTAGTTTATTAAGAGCCTATTCACTCTAGCCTTGCAGACACTCAAATTGTAATGTGACGGAAACACAGTCGCTGGCAAATTGTTCCAGTCCCTCGATTTCCGCGGTATAAAAGAGGAAGCGAAACGACAAATAAAAACAAAAAAATTACTAATATAGTTGTTTTGCAGTAAAATGTGTCTGTTTATTTGAACTTACTAGTTTTTTTTATTTAACATAGGTACAGATGTTAATGACTTATTACTGGTAAGGGGTTTTCATGATCTTTCGGAGATATGAAGGCCAATTTTGAAAATTAAAAACTCATATTCTAGTCTATCTTTGCGACGATTTATGTCAAAACTTTTAAAAATATGAGGGTTATTAGAGGTTATTTACATATTGACCCATATTAAACTGTCAACGTTCATAAAACGAGGAGAATTATCTGAAATCTGATGGGCAGTGGACGTACAGATATTAAAATAATTGGTGGATTTGTCTTCACAGCATGAAAGTGTTAAACCTAACCTTAATAACAGCTAAGCTGCAGCAGCGAGCGTTCACACACAAAAATTAAGATTATTCTATCTCATGAAAGTTACGCCATCCATTTCAGAAATCAAAAATCTGTGAAATTAGGGTTAAGAATTTAGGATGCCACAAACTTCCGTCTAAAAACTGAACGAGGAAGCACTTTTTGCGTGCGAACTAAAACAATAATAGTGTCCACCACGTTCACCCACATTTTACGAGTGATCCCTTTTCTAGGAATCGTTAGTCACACATGCATGAGCCAATTCTTGTTATTTAGTATCCGATACAACTGGTAGCACCTCTAACGTGCTCAGAATCTGTAATGAAATTCCGAATGTGAATGGCTCTGGGACTGAACTGTTTGATAGTCTGTCGTATTATGATACTCAATATATCATACGTTTTATTAGTTTTATAGGGATATTACACTTAAATTGTGCATTAATATTTGTTTCGCTTTGACTGTTAGGAGTGCTATGCCATTGTTCAGGTTGCATGCTCAAGTGCACACACACCATCATAAGATATAAAATACTGCATACATTGAAACGAGGTAGTCGAAGTTCAGTTCAAATAAACCCAGTATATTCGATAGTTTCCAACTGATTGCTATAAAATACGCCGAACTTTCCAGGATGAAAAATTTAGTCAAATACTACGCCACTACCCTATTCAGGCTACTTTACATAAAAGCATTTGGCAAAGGTAATGCCTACTAGTGCCACAGAGATGTTGCTCCCAATTGGCACAAGGAAAAAAAAGTTAGATAGGCTCCTATTTTTAGTTGCTTATAAAATTAAGTTTAGAAAAAACAAAGTTGTTTCCACCAACAAGCTTGGGTAAATTTTACAAAAAATCACATGATCGTGCGAAACTGTGATTACTTTGATAAAATAATGTTCCCGGCTCGATAACCGGAGCTATAACGTTAGAGTTAACATCTATTAACGTTATTAGCTGACCATTAGCCAGCAGTATCAAGTGGTTATCGATCGGCGATTTCTTCACTAGCCATTACTAAATGATTACGACATACTACCGCCATTACAACCGACTTAATGTCATTTTTTTGATAAATAGTCTACAAAACATCGCGGCGGGCAGTCTATAAATTAGTAATTACCATAGATTAGTGGCTCAGTGTTTTATTCATGTAGATAACTGCTGTTTTATGGTCGAGTCCGTGTGTTGATATGCAAATATTCAAAGATATTGATGTTGATCTCGCGCTGTTGCGATTAATTAACAACACAGTGAGGTACTTAAACGAACGATCGATCAAGAATGTATTGGAGTTATGCAATAAAAGACACATTGTTGTGGTTATCATTTGTTTATAAATAACGGTCTGTAACGGTTAGCCTGTTATTAACGTATTTTGGTTTATTGGCACGCGTCGGTTTTCAATTTCAACAACGCCAACATTCTAATTTTAAAATTGTGTTTTGCTTTTCCACGTGGGTTATGACAGAAATACATAGACTGAGTGGAGAAGTGCTTTCGCTTTTGAAATGCGTTTAGAACTTTGCAATTTAGAATAATACTTCTTGCTGCCCAATAAAATTCTTGGCTCGTTAGAACATTTTCATTTTAATTACAAATTGGAAGCGGCGTTTATGTTTGGAGCGTTTGAAAACAATTTAACTTGACTGTCCGACCGACTGTAGGCTAGATTATGTTCAATTTAGTTCAGAGAGATAAAAGCAGGAATTTTACGTTAAGAGCTCTATATAACCCCAAAGAGATTAACGTAATGACAAAATACGGCTTTTCTTTTATATCCAGTAGTGCGTGGTAGGCACTTTTACGTTAGTATGCCATATTTGAGTTAATAGGTGGGTAGATAAATTACATACGCATGAAACAGACATAAGATATGACGTGAAACGTGTTGTTTTCACGCCCTTTTAATTCATAGGCCATAAAAGTGTTAGCTTATACTTATGTATTTAATTTATTATCACGTTAACTTTGATGTCGGTTTATTTTTCCATTTTATGTATGCAACATTGAAAAGAGTGTCAAATGACATAAAAAAAGCGACAAAATATACACATACTTTTGTTCATTTGCGTAAAAACGAACTATGGTAGTAGTAAGTACTAAGATGAACATAATAGAAATATGTTAGTACATTTGAAAAGCATAATATTGGTTTTCTCGGTGGTAGGCCATAAAATCGGCCGCCGGCAGAGGTTCCATCCACCAGACAAAATCTTGCCGCCAAGCGGTTTGTCGTGTTCCGGCATGATGTCTGGTAAAGCTGTACGGAAGATGGGTCTGAGCGGTTGTGTTGCGATGTGTACCGGGTACGATGCGCCAAATATTGTTGTGTCGGGAGTTTGGTCGTGGAGGGTCTCCAGATCAATCTCCCTCTGGCGCAGCATCTTTGGTCATGTTTTTGAGTTTAACATTGCATCACCTCGCTCAACTGTCATCTTTCTTCCTATTCACACAGTTTTTTTGAGTGAATAGGCTCTTAATAAACTAGCGTGCTTTACCATCCTCGATTGCATCACTGCTTACCATCAGGCGGGATTGTGGTCAAACACTAGTTTATACATATATCAATACGGTGTTTTTTTTTTTTTAAATAAATAATAACAGCTCTATAAACACAACAAAATAAATAAAACTGCGCTTATTTGAATTTCTGCAATTTGAATACATCATAGGCATAGAGTTGTTATTTATTTTAGAAAATAAACAGCAAAGTTTGTGTTATAGAGTGAGTAAATACAAAACCCTCCACATTTTCCACATATGTAATCAGAGCCTCTAAATTTACTAGCACCCAAATTGCGTAACACGTAATGCTAATCCCTTGCTCCATATGTACGAAAAATGTGTTTGCCCAACAACGGTGAATGTTGTTGAACTGTCAAGATTAAACCCATTTTTACTGATAATGTGTTAGGCAATTCATCATCATCATCACCATCAACCTTTTATCGTCCCACTGCTGGGCACAGGTCTCCTCTCATACAGAGAAGGATTGAGCGTAATCACCACGCTTGCTCAATGCGGGTTGGCGAATTCAGACTTATAAAGTCCAGGTTTCCTCAAGATGTTTTCCTTCACCTTCAGTCATTGGTGTCCAAGATATACTTAGAAAGTACATATAACTTTAGAAAAGTTACATTGGTACTTGCCTGACCTGGAATCGAACCCGCACACTCATACTTGAGAGGCTGGTGTTTTAACCACTAGGCCTCCACGACTTAACTTGACTTTGTTAGGCAATTACCTTGCAGTAATTGGTAAAGCGAAGATGTCAATATGATGTGCAGGACCATGGACTAGATATTATTCGTTAGTCATGCCGGCAATTAAATCAATAATGGATGTAGCAGTGTCTAATTAAGATGACGAGGTAGGCCTAATTCGTTGTCCATGAACTAATAACGTGAGAATGTGAGTGATTAATCATAATGATTGACATAATAAGCAAAAAACTCACACAAAGCTTAACTAGATAGAAAAAAAAAAAAACGTACATATCAAGTTAATTTGAAGCTTGATAAAACCAGATGGGCCTCGATTCGTTTGTTCACAAAATAAACGAATTTTAAGTTCTGTGCGTCTTTTTCTCTCCATTTCATTAAGAAAAGGACAGAAGATAAAATGCTTGTTTAGACCCCTGTCAAATTAATCCGCCTCTGACGTAAATTGACGTATTATTGGTCGCCATGTTTATAATCGCGTCTAAACTGTCTATGGAGTATTTTAATTTGACAAATTTATACTAAAATGTTAAAATTTTGTTTTTATTGTTACAATTAGTTTAATTTGTGAACAAGGGAATCGGCGCCATTGACAACAAAATTTGAATTCATTCGATTCGAAAGAACCTGGCTGGCCAAATCCTAGCTGCCTTAAAAAAAAAAGAATCCTCTGTCAAGTTTTTTTTAAATCTTTTCTTTTTTATTTCAGGTTGCCAATATGGCGGCACCGTTGCATCTACAGCTGCTTCTGGCGATGTTCGTGCCAGCGATAGCACGTGAGTATATTTTATTTGAAACCAGTGACCCGCCCCCGCTTCGCATGGTTTCACAAAACATCGAGATTTTTAGGGTTCGGTGCCCAAGAGGTTAAAAAGGGTTCCCTATTACTAGACACCTCTGTCACCAGGCTGTATCTCTTGAACCAGGATAGTTTCAATCAGACAGTTGAAATCACGCAATCCGTTCTTCTCCATAGCTTCACCTTACTGACTGACCGACCTTCTGACAATCCAAAAGTGCCTGTAACTGGTTTATTTGAAATAAATGCTTTGATTTGATTTGAACACTTCTTGACTGTTTTTTTATTTTTATTATTTGAAGTTTATTACGTACTAATATTAAAAAGAGGTGAAATTTCTTAAAACTTTCTCCGACCAAACATACATTCTTTTTTTGTTATTGCTGAGTGACATAGGATATGTTAAAAAAACGGACGAAGTCACGGACAGCAGCTTGTGTGTTCTAGCCTCTCGTATGCCGCCCGTTTATATATTTAAATTATGCTAGTAATATAGTTCAATGATTTAAATGACATTTTAGATTCACACGTTCATAATCTGAATGATTGAATGCGTTCAAACTGATTTAAGACTCGGTTCTACCCAGAAAGTTAATTTTCAATATCACATATTTTTGCGCAGATATACGCTTCGGCAGACTACGATAATTTATTTTGAACATAGATCTACGTTCAGGTATACGACAGGCTAGATGTAAGCCTTCCAAAATATGTTCTTTAAATGATGTCGAAATTCCTAAATTTAGAGGAGTTAAGTCTGGCATAGTTAGAGAATTATTATTTACTTACATATTGGAAACTTTACCTACATCAAATATTCACAAACTAGATATTAATTATTAAGTTAAAAGCAAATTAACTCTATTAATATACAGAACTAACGCTTAAATTCAAAACAAATTACTGGACCGCGTCAGCTCACGCCAACTATTTCAACTTCGACCAAGTCAAAGGAAATCTTAAAGTTAATCCCTTTTGATTATCATTGCGTGCTTAGAAAGGCCTAGTGTGGCGTGAAAAGGAAGATGAATGGCGGTGTACGAGGTGTAAAACGATAAGATTTCTTTTTTTGTCTATTTTGGAATTGTAACAGGCAGGACAAGCTCCCGGATACCGCAGGTAGCTACACACACAGCGACACAGGCTTATGGCGATGAAAGGACAAAAAAATATTCAGAGGTTACCGGGTTCTGTTGATGTTTTGTACTTATTATTTTTATTTCTCAGTTCCCAGTACTTCCCAGTACTAGTCAGAGGCGATGACATTTACGAAACTTTATGTCATAGAATGATTATAAAAAAAACAATCGCAGTCTGACAATAATTTAGAAAAATACAGGCATTTCAATGTTATCGTTATTTCGGCTCAGTTATGTTATATTAATTCTTAGTAGTATTTTTATTAGAATATTCAAGTTTTAAAATGCACGTAATTTTTTTTTCTCTTAGTGTAGGATAGGAATAGGTAACTTAATGTAGGTACCTTTATTATATTCTGTTTATGTAAAACACAGAACTTTGCATAATAATCTAGGCAGCTTATATTTTACTGGGTCACTAAGTCCGTCCAGTTTCGAAGGGAACCCAAAAAAACTTCGGAGGTTGTTTGTGTGGGTGTGTGCCGAACAAATTTTCCGCTTACTAGTCATTATATTGTCCAAGTATTTGTGTGAAGTCATTAGTACCACCTACTCGTTTAGGATTTGTTATATTTTTTCCTTCTATTTCCGTCCATTCCCGACAGCGACCAGAACTAGTTTTGATTCGAAACGGCTCGTTCAGAAATTGGGTTTGGTCATTCGCACTTGATTAGACGTCCAACACTCGAGTATTTGACGTTTTGCGTCAAGTTTAGAAATTGTTGACGTTTGTTTCTGAGAATACGTTGTTGTTTCCTTGGTTGTGATTACACTGAAAGCCTATACATTGTTTTGCTTGGACTTGGGGTGTAATAATAACATTAGGATTTAGGATCTAAGTTTGACCGGTACGGGCTACTAGGATATTCGACTTCTTCTATAAAAATATCCTAAATCCGGATTAGTTATTTCATGACCTGCGGGGTAATTGCGTAACAGGTTATGACATTGACAGTTTAACTACATTCACTGCGTTACTTTTGTTGTTAAGCAGAAATATATTTCGGACATATCAAGCAATGGCTTAGCAATATCCTTCAAAATTATTTTGGTAGGTAAGGTTTGAAAGTGTGTAGGTACGCAATTAGGGTCTAGCATGCTATTTAAGTGTGTAACGCATTATGGAACCTGTCTTAAATGGATCATTAAGCACCCTTTGTTGACCTGTGATTATTCTCTATGGTTTTCGTTTGTTAAGAGGGGATTCTAGTGCCGAGGAATTTGGAAAATAGGTATTTGAAGAAACTATGGCCGTCGCGCTGCTTCCAACCTTTCTCGGTAAAGTGCAAAAAAGACAGTTGCAGGCAGCTCAGGCTGATTTTACTTACGTGGACCAAAAGTCGTTTGGTATTCCGCAGTTTTCTTTTTCAAAACACGACAGATCTCAATTATTTTTATATCAAAATTTAGAGCAAAGTATACCTATGCTCCTATTATTTTCTTTTTCGTCAAAAACTTATTACGTTTGTCGAAAAAATAACCCATTTTTTCGCGATTTTGAAGTATCGTATTACTTTTATCACTTAACTTTCGGAAAAAATCAGATAGGGGCACGTATAATCACTGTTTAAAATTGTAGAAAAAAATTGCTCTAAAAGCATTATCCACGAAGAAAACAGCGGAATACGTTTGTATAGAGAAAGCACCACTAGAGTTCCCTCTTAAAGGATAGGAATACCGGCTGATGTGCCCAAGCTATACTATTTTTTTTTGCAACAAAACTGTATTTCGCTGAAAAAAACCCAATAAGCATAAGATATAATTAAACGCTTAAAGCTTTAAAATGTCATTGTCATTGCATTTGTCACTTATCTTTATTGAAATTAATGTTGAGTACGGTACGAGAGCATATTCCGCTTGCATGATAATTATTAAAAGGCAATATCATAAAACATTCCTGTCAATGACGACCGCGCGATATGAAATGCAATGTGCATTAATGACATTATTCACTTATTATTGCGAACGTGGTTCGAATGATTTTGAAACAATCAATTGGTTGAAAATGCTTAATTAAAACTCTCTCAATTGAGTAATCAAGTTTAGAATCAGAGTTTTTATATATTTATGTTATACATACATACAAAAACAAAGATAAGAGACAGATCAAAAGAAAAATATGTTGTGTAAAATATGATAGTCAGGGAAGAGATGATGGTTTTATTTTTGTATTATATATGAGAAAATGAGCAGTATCGCGCAGATAGCACACGGGAAATCCATCCATCCATTAATATAAAGTGCGTATGTTTGTATGTCTGTCTGTATGTATGTGCCCGAAGCTGCTCAAAACCCTCACCACTATAGATAATCATATAGATCTGGATGCGCTGAGTTCAAAAAAACACAAAAAAAAAAAAAACAAAACAAAGAATTTTGTTTTTGTCTCGGTCCTATATGTATAATGATCAAAGTAAAAAATAAGATAAAAATAATATATTTAATGTCCTGTCTTCAAATGATAAATTAATTTATTTCTGTAAGTAGGTTTATACACTCAATATACGTCAATCAGATTTATAAAACTAGATGAGACCGGCGTTCTGTCTGGACTATTCTGAGAAGAAAGGCCGAAACAAACTCAGAAGTATTTTTCTCTTAGTAAAATCATGTGAAGACCATGTACATTGATGTCTAAAGGGAAACTGAAGTGGGATTTTGAGGATAGGACCATAAAGATTTTATTTTAGAGAATTTGTCAATTTGACAGAATATTGCAGGTGAACTTATGTATCATTGACATTTTCACAAAATGTAGTGACTTAATTTTTAAACGAAACCTATAGGTCTCATGAAGTCATAACGTATATACTTACTTACAATTAATGTAAATAAGTCCATACAAATGCAGTTTTGTGCGTTCCATAAAAGATCTCTGCGGTTACCATAGCAACAACTGAAACAAATGAATGGCAACCTCAAAGACTATATCACATTTCGTAGAGATGGTGCTACGAACCAGTTTTCCTTAGTGTTTGATGCGTATTTACCATTTGTCAATGGTTTAGAAAAAGTTTGATGAGTTTGGAAATACGTTGCAAAGGAATTAGCTTGTATGTAGGACGTATAAAAATAACTATGGAAGGACTCACGCAGCGCGTTTATGACCTAAGTTAAGTGTATATTTGGTATAAATTAACATAAATATGATCTAGGATGTAAGTAGGGTTGCCAACCCTACTGCAATATAGTCATCATCATCATCCCAGCGTTAATCCCAGTCGCATCCGAAGCCTTTTCAGCTTTGGAGTCTGGGGTTCCCTTTACCAGTCCAACTGCTGATATGGCTAAACTTCGACATTTTCCATGAAGCGACTGCCGTCTGACCTCCACAACCCGAAGGCGACATCGAAGCATTGCAGTTAGACCAATTGTAGGACTTTTGAGGGCTCCAACAACCCGTAACGACTGCCACTAGATGTTCGTAGGTCAACCGGGACCAACGGCTTAACGTGCTTTCCGAGGCACGATCAGACCGGTACAAATATTCATATTCATGCATACAAATACTTGCACTGTGCGGGGATCGAACCCGCGCCACTTTGCGTAGCGGCCGCGCCCGCTACCGCTACGCTACGGAGGCTGTCAATATATGTATGTCCTACTGCAATATAGTATTCTGCTATATTAGAGGCCGAAATACTATATTTGTAAAAAAAATATATAATGTATTGTTACGAATGGACCTTATGTCGATGGCATAAGGTTCAATATCGCGTGACATGCAGTGTGTCACTTTTGAGCCCTATTTTTCCTAGATCTAGACATTTTCTAGGTACAATAATAAAACGCATTGCTAGACTTAGGACGGCCTATCGAATGGTACAGGTCTCAACAGTTTTGTCAACAAAGTGTCGACATCGAAATTTCTAGAAACCCGTTTCCGGGAATTACCGTAGGTACTTCCGAGTGACCTCGAAGTTATGTGCTATTATTATTACGTCTAGAGGAATCTGGAATGTTCGATCAGCTGGACTATATATAGCACCGTCACGCCGACGCGGAGTCAGTCTACACTCGACTAGCGATACGAAAACAGCGACAGTTAAGAAGCGATCTTTGAGAATACCTACTGCGACAACTGTAACGAGAACTGTGAGTACTACGTGAAGTAACATCTGTACTGTTATTGTGTGTTTATGACACGGACTTCGTGGACGTAAGAGAAGACTTCGGTGCGACATCAGCTACGTTCTACTTGTCATTGCCTACAATCGACTGTACCTTCGTTGCTAATAAACTTCGTAACCCTTAACCGGCGTTTAAGTACCCCTAGCCCGTAACAACTGGTGTCAGAAGCGAAATGCCGATCACGCCAAGGGAAGACGAGAAAGTTCGCACGCGACGACAAGCAGCGATGGATTTGGCGCGTCAAGAGGAAGAATCGCTTAGTGTCCCTGCACCCGTAGTAGAAGCGGCCATCGTGACACCTATAAGTGCACCTACTACCACCACTATTCCTGGAAGCAGCGGATCCGATTTATCGGTGTTACTGGCTCACTTGACGGCGCAAATAAAGCTGAGTATAGCAGAATCCCAGGCGCAAATAAAAGGCATAGTAGCAGAATCACAGGCAAAATCCCAGGCAGAAATCCAGGCACAAATTAAAAGTGTAGCAGAAACCCAAGCTCAAATAAAAAAATCCCAGGCAGAAACCCAGGCAAAAATAGATAAATCCCAGGCAGAAACCCAGGCAAAAATAGATAAATCCCAGGCAGAAACCCAGGCACAAATCATTAAAAGTGTAGCAGAATCCCAGGCAAAATCCCAGAAATTAGTGTTGGAACTTAATGAAAAATGGAAAGAAACCAAAGAAGAGGTCAACGAGCTTAAAATAAAAACAGCACAACAGGATACGCGCATAGACCAGCAAGATGCTCGTATAGGCAAACATGATGCGCGTTTCGAGGCACTTGACAGCACCATCATGGAGTGTGAGAAAGAAATAAAATTCCTCCATGATAAGGTACAGAAAGGAGGCATCAAAGGGGTGATACCTAGTGCTTTGCCGACGTTCCAAGTGCCTCATTTTGACGGAACAACGTCATGGGTGGCCTTCCGCCTTCAATTCGAAAAGGTCGCAAAAGGCAACAACTGGGACGACGATCAAGCGGTAACCGCTCTTACGCTTGCTCTGCGTGGTGATGCAGTACAAATTCTCGAAAATATTTCCGGCAATTGCAATACCCTAACCTGTCTGCTAGAAGCGTTGGAGTCTAGATACGGGGAGAAACACCTCGAACATGTCTACAGGGCTCAACTCCGCGACTGCACACAGAAGAGCAGTGAGGGTTTGCAACAATGGGCAACGGAAATAGAACGTGTTGTTCGGAGGGCGTATGCATCAACACCGGGATTAATTGATGCTACTACGGTGCAAGCTTTTACCGATGGAATCCGAGATGCGGAAGTCAGGGCTGCAGTTCGTCTGGGTCACCATCAGACTCTGAAGGCAGCCTTGACACACGCTCTGGAGGTGGAAGCAGTACGCCAAGACGGCCGACAACAGCACCGCATTCGCGAGGTAACCCCAATAATTAAACCTCGGCAAGGACCAACCTGCTATGAGTGCGGCGAAAAGGGTCATATTCGGATCAATTGTCCCAGGAAGTCTAAGGGAAGAAGTACTTCTGGGACACAGGTGGAAGCCGAGGATTTAAACTAGGAACAGCCAGGGCTATGTGGCGAGTACTGGCTGGTCGACATGTAGCCCCCATTATAACAGTATCACAAGTGGGTGACGGAAACAGTCTCATTATAGAAGGAGAACTGAATGGTAAATCATGCAGTTTCACATTGGATACTGGTGCATCAAGAACCATTGCACGACCGGAGCTATTTCCTCGGACCATAGTATGGAAAAGAGGATCTTCACAATGCCGATTACAAACCGCCACCGGCCAACCAGTACTCGTCCTTGGTGAAACGAATGTGACTTTGAAAATGGGTGATAAGACATTCACGCACCCTGTTTTAGTAGCGAATATTACAGATGATTGCATAATAGGACTGGACTTTTTGAAGAAACAGCAGTGCGTCCTTAATGTAGCAAAAGGGGTATTGAGTTTTCCAGAACAAGAAGTATTTCTTCAAGGTGGAAAACAGGGGTCAGTGTACTGTGTAAGGAGAACGGTATTACCACCAAGATCAGAAACCTTAGTAGATATTAGACTATCACCAATAGGATGCCGTAAACGTTGCATTATAATTGAAGATTCTGGAGATCACCCAGACTGGATAACAGCAAGGACACTGATGATGATTTCCGATAAACCAAAAGTGCGCATTATCAATGTTAGTAACAAAGAAATAATTCTTGAAAAGAATTGCATCGTGGGTGCGTGCGACCATGTAGCATCGTTGAGAAAAACAGAGGCGCACGAAAAGGAACGTGATAAGCAGTGGCAGGAACATGTATCGACACTACTCGAAAATTGTAAGGGCAATTTAAACAAGTTCGAAAGTCACAAAGTTAAGCAACTGTTGTATAAATTTCATGACATCTTCTCTAAGACCGACAGTGACGTGGGAAGGACCGGGCTCGTCAAACACCATATAGATACGGGCGATACACAGCCGATAAGACAGAGACCACGTCGTATCCCTTTTGCAAGAGAACAGGAAGTGTCGAAAATGTTAAGAGATATGGAGAAAAATCGGATTATCGAAGCGTCTACCAGCCCTTGGTCATCTCCAGTTGTCCTAGTCAAGAAAAAGGATGGCAGTACAAGGTTTTGCGTTGACTACAGGATGTTGAATGATGCCACGAAAAGGACAGTTATCCCCTGCCACGTATAGATGACACTTTGGACTTGCTAAGTGGCATGAAATGGTTCTCCACAGTTGACCTTAAAAGTGGATACTGGCAGGTGGAAATCTGTCAGCAGGATAAAGAAAAGACCGCTTTCACCACTGGTCCTGGGAACGGTCTCTGGCAATTCAATGTCATGCCTTTTGGACTGTGCAATGCTCCAGCTACATTTGAGCGCCTAATGGAGCGCATCTTGGCGGGGTTGCTTGGTGATGCATGCCTGGTCTATTTGGATGACATCATCATTATGGGACGAAACTTCGCAGAGCACCTACGCAATTTGGAGAAAGTCTTTCAGAAACTGCGTGAAGCGAATTTAAAACTCAGTCCTAGTAAGTGTACACTATTCCAGAAAGAGGTTGGATACTTGGGACACATTATTTCGGCGCGAGGAATTCGAACAGACCCTGAAAAAATAAAAGCCGTGTCGAAGTGGCCTACGCCTCGTAATAAAACTGAGGTACGCTCTTTCTTGGGTCTGTGTGCATATTACCGTCGGTTTGTGAAGAACTTCTCCGAGTTAGCGAAACCGTTGCATCGTTTAACAGAGGAAAAGTGTCAATTTGAATGGAACTCTGACTGCGAACAGGCATTTGCTATACTGAAAACTCACTTGTGTGAGGCTCCTGTACTAGGTTACCCTAGTAGGGAAGGCCGATTTTGGTAGACACAGATGCCAGCAATGTGGGTATTGGAGGAGTTCTCTCTCAAACACAAGGAGATAGGCAGGTCGTTATCGCATATTTCAGCAAATGCCTTTCCAAGCCAGAAAAAAATTATTGTGTTACCCGCCGAGAACTTCTAGCCGTTGTTAAGACCTTACAACACTTCAAGAAATATTTGATTGGGAGGCAGTTTACACTTCGTACCGATCACGCTGCCTTACAGTGGCTCCTCCAGTTCAAAGACCCAGAAGGACAAGTAGCAAGGTGGATAGAGCAGCTGCAAGAATTTGACTTTGTCACTGAACATCGGAAGGGCAAGTCACACAATAATGCTGATGCTTTGTCTAGACGACCTTGCGAAGAGTCTTGCCGACATTGTGCCAAACAGGAAAAGAAAGAGAACGTAAGGATTATCCAGGTGAACGCTTTGGACAAAGACTGGGATAATCAATCATTGGAAGACGCACAAAGGGAAGATAGTGACTTGAAGACAGTAATCGAATGGAAACAACGTGGCCAGAGGCCCGCTTGGAGTGAAATATCAGCGCTTAGCCCAACAGTAAAAAGTTACTGGGCTCAGTGGGACAGCCTGATAATTGATAATGGAGTTCTCAAGAGGAAATGGGAATCACCCAGTGGACAGGAGGTCACCTTACAGATAGTTGTCCCCTGCGATAAAGTCGCGTCAGTGCTAAGACAGGTGCACGACGGGGTATCCGGAGGACATCTAGGAGTAAAGAAAACCCTGGAGAAGGTGAGGAAAAGATTCTACTGGGTGCATTGCCGCGAAGACGTAGAGGACTGGTGTAGAAAATGCGTAGCTTGCTCCTCAGTAAAGGGACCGCAAACGAGAGCCAGAGGTCGGCTGAAAGTGTACAATGTTGGTGCACCATGGGAAAGAGTTGCTGTCGATATAGCTGGGCCATTCCCTGTTACTGAAGAAGGGAATAGGTATATCATCGTCATGCAAGACTATTTCAGCAAATGGCCAGAAGCTTTTGCAGTACCTAACCAGGAAGCTCATACAGTCGCCAAAAAGCTAGTTCACGAGGTGTTCTGTCGATTTGGCGTTCCCTTGGAGTTACATTCTGACCAGGGTAGAAACTTCGAGTCTTCACTATTTCAAGAGGTTTGCCAACTACTCGGGATACATAAGACTCGTACAACACCGTATCACCCACAGTCAGATGGAATGGTCGAAAGATTCAATCAGACGTTGGAGAATCATTTGGCCAAAGTAGTGGAAGAACATCAAAGGGATTGGGACCAATACATTCCACTCTTTTTAATGTCATACCGCTCAGCAACACATGACAGCACAAATTGCACACCGGCGAAAGTCAACTTCGGCCGAGAAATTAGACTACCCATAGATGCACTAACCGGAACACCTCCCGATACTCCTATCCTGGCCGTCGACTATGTGGCCGACCTGCGGCGTAAATTAGATGGAATACATGAGCTAGTGAGAGAGAATGGTCTGAAAACCAGTGAGAAGATGAAGATCCGATACGACCGCAAAGCTAACGTGCCCGGATTTGAAGAGGGAACTTTAGTATGGTTACATAATCCCATTAGAAGGAAAGGAAAGAGTCCAAAGTTCCAAGCCAAATGGGAGGGTCCGTACACGATAGTAACCAGAATAAACGATGTCACCTACCGGATTAAGAAAGGACCTCGAGGGAAGCTGAAGGTCGTACACGTAGACCGCCTAGCTCGCTATTATGGATCAAATCATGCTCGGGACGAGCATGACTAAGAAGGGGGCAATGTTACGAATGGACCTTATGTCGATGGCATAAGGTTCAATATCGCGTGACATGCAGTGTGTCACTTTTGAGCCCTATTTTTCCTAGATCTAGACATTTTCTAGGTACAATAATAAAACGCATTGCTAGACTTAGGACGGCCTATCGAATGGTACAGGTCTCAACAGTTTTGTCAACAAAGTGTCGACATCGAAATTTCTAGTAAATTTCCGTAGGTACTTCCGAGTGACCTCGAAGTTATGTGCTATTATTATTACGTCTAGAGGAATCTGGAATGTTCGATCAGCTGGACTATATATAGCACCGTCACGCCGACGCGGAGTCAGTCTACACTCGACTAGCGATACGAAAACAGCGACAGTTAAGAAGCGATCTTTGAGAATACCTACTGCGACAACTGTAAAGAGAACTGTGAGTACTACGTGAAGTAACATCTGTACTGTTATTGTGTGATTACGACACGGACTTCGTGGACGTAAGAGAAGACTTCGGTGCGACATCAGCTACGTTCTACTTGTCATTGCCTACAATCGACTGTACCTTCGTTGCTAATAAACTTCGTAACCCTTAACCGGCGTTTAAGTACCCCTAGCCCGTAACAGTATGTATAGTATGCTAAATTATTATGTTTTCCTTTTAATATAAAATGAAGAAATTTGAATACCTTACTTCTTAGCCAGTATTATCAGTCACACACATCATCACATTGTCATCTCATATTATTATATCATTATAAATTAATATATTAATTTACAGTGTAATAATGGTTCATAGGTAATAGTAGTCACAAAAACAAAAACAAAAAAAAAAATTACCGTTGGTAAAATTTAAAGAAATAAAAAATATGCAATAATTTAAACAGTTTTGTAAAACATACCTACCATATCTTTATTCCCCTTATTCGTCCCTCACGTCACTTAACGTTTATCAGGTGTTTATTCATAGAAGATGATTCAAGTTAAGTCACGCGACGGACGAATAAGGGAAATAAAGATATGGTAGGTGCAAACGTCAAAAATTTATGGTTAAACAATCGCTAATCACTAGTTAACTTTAAGCAGCGTTTATGAATAAGGGGGTTTATGTTTTCGCCACGAACTAAATTTTTACAGGCAATGTTTCAGAAAAGGCTTCGAAAAACCCACATTTGATAAAAAAAAGTTGGCAACCCTGGTCTAGACTTACGCACGGAGAAACAGTTTAGTAATATAATATGTAGATAAAAATCTTCACCTTTAATTTTATTCAGTTTATATTATTGAGCTATAAATCAGTTTTTTTTTGCTAACCAAGTAATAATTATGCAAGATTATAATCAATTAAAAATATAATACCTATCGCTTGTGGCAGGAATTAAATCATCTTTTATAGCGTAGGTAGAGGCCGACTGATATAATCGATTTACGCGTAGAATGCCCACTACTCAAAGCAACTGAGTTGCCAGTGCCACTGATTGTTAATATATTTTTTTTAAATGAACAATCTAATAAAATAAAACCCATCCAATTGTGCTGTAGCGGTAAATACGAAACGCCACAAACAGACACGCGTCATACTGACGGCACACGAATTCTACGTCTCGCAATCAGAGTTTAACGTGCAAATAGCATACATCATCATCATCATCATTGTCTCCTCTCATACAGAGAAGGATTGAGCGTAATCACCACGCTTGCTCAATGCGGGTTGGCGATTTCAGACTTAAAGTCCACGTTTCCTCAAGGTGTTTTCCTTCACCTTAATCAGTCATTGGTGTCCAAGATATACTTAGAAAGTACATATAACTTAAAAAAGTTATAGTCGGACGGAAACACCGACACTGGCAAATTGTTCCAGTCCCTCGATGTACGCGGTGTAAATGACGAGGCGAAACGCTTCGTCCGGATAGTAGTGGTGTCAACTATGTAAGGGTGGATACTTGTCGTAGGACGACTTAAGTTTTCTCAGTAAGATGGATACACAATCGTACCTACTGCATTTGTAAACATGGGAGTTCGCGCCGAGCTTTTAAAAAAGTTCCAAGTTGTGGTGAAAACCATTTCTTTTATCTAAAAGTTTGTTCCATATATGAACCGATACAGTCTCAAAGGGTTTCAATACGATACGTGTTTTTGTAATAAATGCAGTTTCACGCGCTAAGAGCACTAAACTCTACAATCATTATTTATCATTTCGAGCGAATGACGTCCACTGTTATGACATATGTAGGTATCCCTAAGCTAACGTACACTTAGACGGCACCCTAATTGTGTAACATACAATTTCTGTCAATTTAAGTCATTTTGAAATATATTGCTAATCCATTGCTTTATATGTATGTTTGAAAAATGAGATTATCTAACAACGTAAACAACGCAATGAATGTCGTTGAACTGTCAAAGTAAAATCCATTGCTACTGATAGTGTGTTAGGACTGATTTACACGGTGCAATTAAATTACCTATGACATACCAGATGACTTGCATCGTCTAAATGGTGTTTAGACAATGCAACTTGTATTGTTGCTCCAACCTAATTGAAGCCATAGGTAATTAAATGGCAAATCAGTCTTTACGCAATTACTTGAATAAATACATAATTTATTGAACAAAAACTAACATTTAAGGTCGTACCCTCACCAAATGACCTCGAGCATTTGCTCCCTCTTCACCGCGCCCCACCTCTACAATACTTCGCAAAGTATTACTAGCGCCGTCTGGCGGACGAAGTACTTACAAATACAAGTTAAATTCATAGACCACAGAAGTAACAGACATGGCACTTTTATTTTTGTTTATTGGTGCGCCCAAATACTTTTGGTTATTATGTACTCAAACAAATGTTGACGATACTTCATAATAAAAATTCTGCGGTGTTTATTTTTTAACCGACTTCAGAAAAAGGTGGTTCTCAGTTCGATTTATTGTCGCTGATAACTTTATGGTTAATGAACCTATTTAGACCATTCTTTTTTTTATATGAAGGGATATGCTGCCTATGTAATCCCATTGTTACCACGTCAGTGTCGATAATGGAAATTCTGAGAAATTTAGGCCAATTATCGAAAATTTTAGGCACGCTTCGGGTGACAACTTGATACTCGTGTTTATATCGGATGATACTATAAAACCGTGAAGATTTGGGCCTGACCTGATGATGGAGATGACAGAATATCAAGGGAATCCACATCGGAAGCAACTGTCACGTGTTTGGGCTTATTTAATGTGTATTGATTAGACCTTTATAACTAAATATGTTATGACTGTAACTTCAGGGTTGGAAGTTAGTTTTGTAGATTGAAAGTTAGCTAAGTCAGATGGTCAAAGGGATAGAAAAATAATATAATAAAGTTTAATTTATCATTATTTATTATTTTAAGGGAAAACGTAATCAGGGTCAAATAAATTTCTGCAGAACTGACACATTTAAAAAAAAAATCATGTTTTTTTTTGGGACCAGGCAAGACTGTGAAATTATATTATTAACTTCCGAAATTAGTTATTTTTCACTTTGTAGTGGTTTTTGAAGTCGGTTGTTTTTTTGTAAAAAGTTTTTATTTTTATGTTTGTTTGCGGATAACTTCGCCTAAAATTTGGTATTTCGATGAATTTTTGGGTATTTCGACATGGGTGTCGTGATAGGGGTTTTAGGGAGTGCTAATCACGAAAATGACGTCATTTTGGAAATCCAAGATGGCCGACACCAATTTTATGATATTTTGACATGGGTGTCGTGAAAGGGGTTTTTTTGGGTGCTAATAACGAAAATGACGTCATTTTGGAAATCCAAGATGGCCGACACCAATTTTATGATATTTTGACATGGGTGCCGTGAAAGGGGTTTTTGTGGGTGCTAATCACGAAAATGACGTCATTTTGGAAATCCAAGATGGCCGACACCAATTTTATGATATTTTGACATGGGTGTCGTGAAAGGGGTTTTTGTGGGTGCTAATCACGAAAATGACGTCATTTTGGAAATCCAAGATGGCTGACACCAATTTTATGATATTTTGACATGGGTGTCGTGACGGGGGTTTTCGGGGGTGCAGATCACGAATATGACGTAATTTTTGAAATCCAAGATGGCCGACACCAATTTTATGATATTTTGACATGGGTGTCGTGAAAGGGGTTTTTGTGGGTGCTAATAACGAAAATGACGTCATTTTGGAAATCCAAGATGGCCGACACCAATTTTATGATATTTTGACATGGGTGTCGTGAAAGGGGTTTTGGGGGGTGCAAATCACGAAAATGACGTCATTTTGGAAATCCAAGATGGCCGACACCAATTTTATGATATTTTGACATGGGTGTCGTGACGGGGGTTTTCGGGGGTGCAGATCACGAAAATGACGTCATTTTTGAAATCCAAGATGGCTGACACCAATTTTATGATATTTTGACATGGGTGTCGTGACGGGGGTTTTCGGGGTGCAGATCACGAAAATGACGTCATTTTTGAAATCCAAGATGGCTGACACCAATTTTATGATATTTTGACATTGGTGTCGTGAAAGGGGTTTTCGCGGGTGCTAATCACGAAAATGACGTCATTTTTGAAATCCAAGGTGGCCGAAATTCAATTTCATGATATTTTGACTTGGGTATCGTGACGGGTTTTCGGGGCGCTGATCACGAAAATGACGTCAATTATAAGCTGTGGCATAGCTTCTATTTCTTTATCAAAGTCAAAACTAAAACATCAAATATAGTTTAGTCGCTAAATCGCCACCATTTTTCGCACTCCTTCAATGACGTCACTGGTAAAAAATAAATAAATAAATAAACTACAAAAAAGAAAATACATACTTATACAAATGTATACGTTAATTGGCAAAATAAAAAAATACTATGTCATAAATAACTAATAAAAAATTTCCTACTAACTACATACTGCGGAACTCGGTGTGCACACCTTTGCGATTTACCCCGCAGCCACGCGCAGGATTGCGTTTTTTATCTGCATTTTCATGCACATCTGCAGCCCTGCGCGTGAGCGCAGATTCAATGTATAGTACCATGCGTTTCTCCATACAAAATTTGGTACTAGCGAACATCTATCTTATATATAAAATTCTCGTGTCACAGTTTTCGTTCCTATACTCCTCCGAAACGGCTTGACCGATTCTCATGAAATTTTGTGAGCGTATTGAGTAGGTCTGAGAATCGGCCAACATCTGTTTTTCATCCCCCTAAATGTTAGGGGTAGTCCACCCCTACTTGTTTTTTTTATTTTTACACAACATTTTTAGTTTCTATTTTTTTACAACATACAAAAATACATACAATCCTAAATTTTCACCCTTCTACGATCAATCCTTCAAAACTGATCAATCGTCATTTAATTAGTTTTATTCCCATGGGAAATCTAAAAAACGCGATATAACCCAATTCCACGCGGGTGAAGCCGCGGGCGGAAAGCTAGTACTAATATATAAAGCTGAATAGTTTGTTTGTTTGAACGCGCTAATCTCAGGCACTACGGGTCCGATTTGAAAAATTCTTTTTGCGTTGGATAGCTCATTAATCCAGAAAGGCTTAAGGCTATAAAACATCACGCTGCGACTAATAGGAGCAGAGCATTACTAACTCAACGCGAACGAAGTCGCTGGCGGCCGCTAGTATAAAATAGCTTTACCGCGGCAGCCCCGAGTGCCACATGTTTTTGTTTTATTAGAAAGACGATATCTTCAAGGTAGTCTCATGTTTAGGAAATTAGGGTCTGATGATGGAAGACTAGGTAAATCTAGAAGAAATTTAAAAATCAAAGGGGCGTCTAGGGCTTTTCTAAGTTTTTTCATTAAGTGTTTTAACGCACTACAATTTAATAAAGTTCGGAGTTGATGATGGAGCCGGGAGACAGCCGAGGGAACTCCTTAACGATTCACATCAGCTGCCTCGTGTTTGTGCTTAATAAATTTGTGTTGATAAGAACTTTACACCTAAATGAGTTGTGATTATCATTAAAGCTCTGATGTTGAAGACAAAGGCCAGTTAAGGGAACTCCTTAAAGGTTTACAATAGTTACCTTATGTTTGGACTTATTTCTGTTCATTTATATCGATGAAAACTTTACACCCAAAAAAAAAATCATGTTTTTTTTTTCTTTAATTTTTACCCATATGGGTGCTAATTTCTCATCAATATAAATGAATTAAGTCCAACCACAAAGCAGCTACTGTAAACCTTTGAGGAGTTCCCTCAACAGACTGTCCTTCGTCTTCATTATCAGACTCCTAATGATCATAACAATCCATCTAGGTGTAAAGCTCTTATCAATACAAATTAATCAAGATATTACACAAGGTAGCTGCTGTGAATCGTTGAGGAGTTCCCTCGAATTTCTCTCGGCTCTATCATCAGATCTATTGCAGACATTCATTTTAACCTACTTATATGGGTGTAAAGTTTTCATCAATATAAATGAACAGAAATAAGTCCAAACATAAGGTAACTATTGTAAACCTTTAAGGAGTTCCCTTAACTGGCCTTTGTCCATATATATAAAATGTCCATGTGTATAAAACAAAAACATGTGGCACTCGGGGCTGCCGCGGTAAAGCTATTTTATACTAGCGGCCGCCAGCGACTTCGTTCGCGTTGAGTTAGTAATGCTCTGCTCCTATTAGTCGCAGCGTGATGTTTTATAGCCTTAAGCTTTTCTGGATTAATGAGCTATCCAACGCAAAAAGAATTTTTCAAATCGAACCCGTAGTGCCTGAAATTAGCGCGTTCAAACAAACAAACTCTTCAGCTTTATATATTAGTACTAGCTTTCCGCCCGCGGCTTCGCCCGCGTGGAATTGGGTTATATCGCGTTTTTTAGATTTCCCATGGGAATAAAACTAATTAAATGACGATTGATCAGTTTTGAAGGATTGATCGTAGAAGGGTGAAAATTTAGGATTGTATGTATTTTTGTATGTTGTAAAAAAATAGAAACTAAAAATGTTGTGTAAAAATAAAAAAAACAAATAGGGGTGGACTACCCCTAACATTTAGGGGGATGAAAAACAGATGTTGGCCGATTCTCAGACCTACTCAATACGCTCACAAAATTTCATGAGAATCGGTCAAGCCGTTTCGGAGGAGTATAGGAACGAAAACTGTGACACGAGAATTTTATATATAAGATAGATGTTCGCTAGTACCAAATTTTGTATGGAGCAACGCATGGTACTATACATTGAATCTGCGCTCACGCGCAGGGCTGCAGATGTGCATGAAAATGCAGATAAAAAACGCAATCCTTCGCGTGGCTGCGGGGTAAATCGCAAAGGTGTGCACACCGAGTTCCGCAGTATGTAGTTAGTAGGAATTTTTTTATTAGTTATTTATGACATAGTATTTTTTTTATTTTGCCAATTAACGTATACATTTGTATAAGTATGTATTTTCTTTTTTGTAGTTTATTTATTTATTTATTTTTACCAGTGACGTCATTGAAGGAGTGCGAAAAATGGTGGCGATTTAGCGACTAAACTATATTTGATGTTTTATTTTTGACTTTGATAAAGAAATAGAAGCTATGCCACAGCTTATAATTGACGTCATTTTCGTGATCAGCGCCCCGAAAACCCGTCACGATACCCAAGTCAAAATATCATAAAATATAATTTCGGCCACCTTGGATTTCAAAAATGACGTCATTTTCGTGATTAGCACCCGCGAAAACCCCTTTCACGACACCCATGTCAAAATATCATAAAATTAGTGTCAGCCATCTTGGATTTCAAAAATGACGTCATTTTCGTGATCTGCACCCCCGAAAACCCCCGTCACGACACCCATGTCAAAATATCATAAAATTGGTGTCAGCCATCTTGGATTTCAAAAATGACGTCATTTTCGTGATCTGCACCCCCGAAAACCCCCGTCACGACACCCATGTCAAAATATCATAAAATTGGTGTCGGCCATCTTGGATTTCCAAAATGACGTCATTTTCGTGATTAGCACCCACAAAAACCCCTTTCACGACACCCATGTCAAAATATCATAAAATTGGTGTCGGCCATCTTGGATTTCCAAAATGACGTCATTTTCGTGATTAGCACCCACAAAACCCCTTTCACGACACCCATGTCAAAATATCATAAAATTGGTGTCGGCCATCTTGGATTTCCAAAATGACGTCATTTTCGTGATTAGCACCCACAAAAACCCTTTTCACGACACCCATGTCAAAATATCATAAAATTGGTGTCGGCCATCTTGGATTTCCAAAATGACGTCATTTTCGTGATTAGCACCCACAAAAACCCCTTTCACGACACCCATGTCAAAATATCATAAAATTGGTGTCGGCCATCTTGGATTTCAAAAATTACGTCATATTCGTGATTTGCACCCCCGAAAACCTCCGTCACGACACCCATGTCAAAATATCATAAAATTGGTGTCGGCCATCTTGGATTTCCAAAATGACGTCATTTTCGTGATTAGCACCCACAAAAACCCCTTTCACGACACCCATGTCAAAATATCATAAAATTTGTGTCGGCCATCTTGGATTTCCAAAATGACGTCATTTTCGTTATTAGCACCCACAAAAACCCCTTTCACGACACCCATGTCAAAATATCATAAAATTGGTGTCGGCCATCTCGGATTTCCAAAATGACGTCATTTTCGTAATTAGCACCCACAAAAACCCCTTTCACGACACCCATGTCAAAATATCATAAAATTGGTGTCGGCCATCTTGGATTTCCAAAATGACGTCATTTTCGTAATTAGCACCCACAAAAACCCCTTTCACGACACCAATGTCAAAATATCATAAAATTGGTGTCGGCCATCTTGGATTTCAAAAATTACGTCATATTCGTGATCTGCACTCCCGAAAACCCCTATCACGACACCCATGTCGAAATACCTAAAAATTCATCGAAATACCAAATTTTAGGCGAAGTTATCCGCAAACAAACATAAAAATAAAAACTTTTTACAAAAAAACAACCGACATCAAAAACCACTACAAAGTGAAAAATAACTAATTTCGGAAGTTGGTGTCTTTGGTTTTGTATATTCGTTTTATACTTCCGAAATTAGTTATTTTTCACTTTACATAGTGGTTTTTGGAAGTCGGTTGTTTTTTTGTAAAAAAGCTTTTATTTTACATTTTTTAGTTGTTAAAAGTATTATGTATTCAGTTGCATCCGGTCAGACTGGAAGCTGACGCAAATATAGTTGGGAAATGACGTACTTTTGTTTACTTTAATTTTTACCCGTAAGTACCTATTCCCTCAACTGCCTATGGTCTTCATCATTAAATTTACTGTAGACTATTATTTTAACCTAATCGGAGTAAAGGTCTTATTAATATAAATGAATGAAGTACAACCACAAAGTAGCTACTGGAAACCGTTGAGGAGTTACCGGAACTGGCCTTTGTCTTCATCATTAGAACTCTTATGAGAGTTGCAACCCATCTAGGTGTAAAGTTCTTATCAATACAAATTAATCGAGCCCAAACACAAGGTAGCTGCTGTCAATTGTTGAGGAGTTCCTTCGACTGTCTCTCGGCTCCATCATCAGATCTACTCCAGACCTTTATTAAATTGTAGTGCTTTAAAATATTTAATGAAAATGCTAAGAAATGCATAGTCGCCCCCAATTTTTGAAAGTTCCGCTTATTTTCTCTGGACTTCCACCATCAAACCTTGATATCCTTATCAAGGGACCACCTTGGGAACGTCTTCCTTCCAACAGAAAAAGAATTATCAAAATCGGTTTATAAATGATGAAGTTATGCGCGAACAAACATAAAAAAAAAACATATACGGTCGAATTGAGTAACCTCCTCCTTTTTGAAGTCGGTTAAAAATTGAACATAAAAAACATATAATTGAGCAACCTCCTCCTTTTTGAAATCGGTTAAAAAAACGAACACCAAAATAAACATCAATAACAGAAATACTCTAAGATAGTATTATACTCTATGCGACATGCGGTGCGTGAGCGAGCAAGCAGATGCTTTCTCGCTCACGCGCCGCCCGCTTATGCTAGCGGAGCGCGCGATGACGAACGACACGGGTTCCCCCTTCGAGAGCTTGTGGCATACTGAATCTCAATAGCCCGGGCAACAGAAATGATGGCGAATGCGCTCAGATTGTTGAACAAAATTTTGATTTTGGTCGTTTTAAAAAAATATTTCTACAATAATGTTCGTCATGAAATTACCTATCCATTAGTGTAAGAACGCAATCTAAATAATGCTTACTTTCCGAGGAGATGCACGTTTATGATAATTATTTCTCTTGTCAGTGGTTTCGTTGTGAAGGAATTATTTAAACATTATACTTAGTAAAATAAAAAAAAAAATCTACAATTTTGGAGCCAAGGTTATGGAGAAAATTTACGTATTTTTAATAAGTTGATATTTCTTTTGGATAAAGAGTAGATAGCTCCGGAAAACTACATAAAAACGGCTTGCGGTGTGTTTTTCCTCTGGAGCCGCCTTAAGGGCCGTCTATTACGGCTATTACGGAGCCTCTCCCAAAGGAGTAAAGCTCCAGATCGCCGCCGGCCCGGATCCGGCCGGATTAAGCCGGATTGGAGCGGATCGCGCCGGTCTCGGGCCGGACCGGTTCGCCGTAAATCTGTCGCTCCACGTTTATTACACGGATTTTTATTAAGATCTTCTTTACGTTGCTTCAACGTTTATTATTAGATAAAATATTATTTATAATAATAATATTGGAGCATGTTTCGGTTTTTTCGGCGATAAAAAGGGTTTGGTTAAATATAGCGGTAGTTTTATTGGGTTATTGATAGTATATGCCATGCCTTTTATTATCTTTAAATAAGGCGAAGTATACACACGGATATTAAACTCCTCGACTTGGACTTATAAGACTTACTATTATGAAGATCATTTTGTCTATATAGAGTCGTATTTTCATAAAAACCCTTGTTTGAACCGAGAGTCGAGAAAATTCCTCCTGGAGGGTATCGAATATCGGTGCCGTATCACACGATTAAATAGACGTACTAGTTGAATTGAATTTGATTTTTTTTTTGTTGATTGAATTGATTTTGTGATTGAATTTACTTATCCTTTTTTTTTTGGAATGGGAAATTATCAAATGACTTCTCCCGCTCTGGGCGGAACGGAAGGACGTATCAGACTTTTACTGGCTAAAACCCACCCGAGTTTCTTCACTTGCCTGTGCGACGGTCAGGGCCACGGTTTCTTAATTTACTTATCCTTACTTACTAATATGTATTAGTAATGTGAAAGTGAGTTTGTTTGTTTGGTCCACTTTTATACATAAACTATGAAATTTGGTACACAAATGGTTTATACCCAGGAATAACATATAGGACTTAAGACTTTTTATCCCATTATTCTTATGGTATCGAAAAACGGGCAAAACCGCGGGGCGCAGCTATCTATCTATACTAATATATAAAGCTGAAGAGTTTGTTTGTATGAACGCGCTAAGCTCAGGAACTACTGGTCCGATTTGAAAAATTATTTTTGCGTTGGATAGCTCATTAATTCAGGAAAGCTTTAGGCTATATAATATACATCACGCTGCGACTCATAGGAGCAGAGCATATAAAAAAACATTTCAAAACCTACGCGGGTGAAACCGCGCGGCGCAGCTAGTAATGTAATAAAAGCAAAACAATTTTGGTATAAAATATAATAAAAGAATTATTTCTTATAATATTAACGAATTTTAAAGTAAAATATATGGAATAAAGAGTTCATAATATTTCACGCTGAAGCTCTCAAGACTACTAGCCGCCCTCGGGATGTATTCTCACACTAATTAATTTATTCTCTAAAAAAAAAATGTTCATAAAACTTTGGAAAATCAAGACTAAAAAAACGCTTCAAAATAATTTCCACGAGCGCTCGTGTTATGGCAGAGGAGATAGCTTCTCTACGATGGATCATCGCATTTTTAGAGATCCGTGTTGTAGGGAACCATAAATTAAACCCGCCTCAGCTTTCTACAAACATTATGAATGTAGTGGACATTCGATGAACAAATTCCTTATAAGTTCTCATAGTGATAGTAAAACCCACTTCAAAACTGAAGAAGTTGTTAAGAAAGATTTTCATAAGAAGATTGTTACTTCAAGCCTTAATTTTAATGAAACCATCGACACGTTTGAATAGTAAAGATGAGTTTATATATATTTCTTTTGTTTTATTTCTGTTTTGTTAGCGCCAGCAGGCATAGCAGTTTCAGTTAACTGTTGTAGTAAGTCCCTGTTAATCGAATTGATTCCTTTTTGATATAGGTAGGCAAACCCTACCAATTATAACTGTTCAGAGATTGGTTTGGCCAACTTGATGTCAGAAAGTTTGCCTTACAGAATTTATTCAAATGTTAATAATAAATATTCCATTGTCTGATTTAAATTTGGAACATGATCACGAACAACTCTGGCTACTCGGCTCAATGAACACCAAATAACCTATCACTGAGCTAAAATAACGAAAATATAATATCCTATTAGTCGGTCCAGATGTTGAGAATACTCCCAAATACTCCCAAATCTAGGTTTACGACTAAACCTGATTTCAGCACTTAATGGGTTTTATTGTGACGCCTAAAACGCTTCTGTATAAGCACTTCTTTTAAAAAAGTTTAATTTTGTTCATATTTTGTTTCTTGAAATATGGATTAAACTTTAGACTTGATGATATTTTATTAAGTTTACCAATTTTTTTTTATATATAAATTATAAACTATCGTTTGACCGCAATCCCGCCTAATGGTAAGCAGTGACGCAATCGATGATGGTAAAGCGCACTAGTTAACTCTAGCCTTGAAGACACTCAAATTGTAGTCCGACGGAAACACCGCTGCTGGCAAATTGTTTCAGTCCCTCGATGTACGCGGTATGAAAGAGGAGGCAAAACGTTTCGTCCGAATCGTAGTGGTGTTAACGACGTAAGGGTGGAAACTCACCGTGCGACGGGTCGTCCAATAGCGAAACGGAGATGGGGGAACTTCAGCATGATTTGATTGATTTGATTGATTCATTTGATTGATTTGATAGCGTGAGCTTTTTTTGCATGATTTATCACGCAATTCCTTCGCAAACTCACCAAAATGAATCCTATAGAATACCGAAAGGCTGGCTACTCTACGCCTGTGCGGCTTTGGAGACCGTTTTGAATTAAATCCGGGTCGCCAATCAGCCCCTTCGCACGCCTCTCCATCGAATCCAAAGTGGCAAGGTGACATTTCGCAGCACTAGCCCAAATGTGGCTGCACTACTCCACACACGAACGGACCTGTGCTTTGTACAGCATTAGAAGCTGCCCTGGTGTGAAGTACTGCCGGACCTTTCCGATAATGCCAAGCTTCCTGGCAGCCTGCCTTCCTTGGCCAACCTTGGCCTTAGACTCAATGAACCGCCCAAAGTTAACCCTAGAGTGGGCGGGCTATGAGCATTTTGCCGCCCGCGCGAAAAAGACGTAAATACTTTTTAAAACAACTGTCCGTTAGGCTTGCGCTTTTTAGTAGCTGATCCTAATCTCGTTAGAAACGTGTGCCGAAAAGCTGGATGCTGTCAGTACGCAGGGGACCGCTTGAGGAGAAGATTGTTACCACCAGGTGTTGCCGATTGGCAAATTGTTCACCGCACGCCGTATTTATTACAAACTTGAAATGTAGACTATATTTTATGGCGCATTTATGATTAAAACTAAAAAAAAAATGTTTGATTTAGCATTTAAAATATTAATTGATAATAAAAAATAAGAATAGACAAAATGGAAGCGCAAATTTTATCTTGACTATAGGAAATATCTGATCAAGGGCAGTTCAACATTGATAATTCAGCAAACGCTTTAGTACAAAGTTTATACCAAAATATCCTCAATAATAGTCATAACATCGCTATAGACAACATTTTACTGCGATAACTTTTGCTGATCAGTTGCTAACTGCTCTGCAAGACCTTGAGTATATGTCGCTCAAAGAAAAACAGGCGCATTAAAAAAGAGTGTTCTAGATACCCACAGTTGCTGTGAAGGGAATATTGCACATACCTTTATGAAGACTGTTCTAATAAAACATATCCTTTTAATTTAGAAAATACATAATTCTGTTATTTTGTACCAATTTTGAAAGTTTTATATACTATTATGTAGGATAAGGGAAAAAAAATCAGTTAAAATGTTAAGTTTCCTATAGTCTTTTGTACAGCAACATTTTTAGAACGAAGTTTAATAAATATGTTATTTTTTTATTACGTATTAGTGTGTTATTTAAATTCTGTCTAAAAATATTTATTAAATTGCTGTATTACTAGTTAAAATGGTAAAAGAAAATGGGCGGCTAAATGCTCCCCACGCGCCCACTAACGTTTTGCAAAAAGACGCGCCCACTCTAGGGTTAAGTACAAGGAAATCTCAACTCCCAACAGCTGAAGGCGGTCAGTACACTCCAAGGATTCATTTCAAAAGTAGGAGCGAAGGCAAATATAGCCAATATTTGCCTTGGCTTAAGAAAATGAAATTCAAAATATTAGCACTAAAAAGCAAAATTTCGCACGGATGAAAGACTTTCGACACATTTCAACCGTAACTGATGTAATCGATTTTGAAAAATTTAACCAATAAATGAGTAAATCGTTAATAATTCCTTTGCTTTGATTTCTGCTCTATCATCATTATTGCACTAAAATTTCTACTGAACGTAACTCTTGACAGACTCCTTTCACCTTATACCTACGGAACTTGATGAAACGTTCGCGTCGCACTTGGCAACATTTTTTTACCGAAGGGTGGCGCGAGGGTAGCTCCACGATAAATCGCGGCGATCCTCAACAAACAATGTTTTTGAACGTTATTAATGGCCTCACCCGAGGGATGCTACTATCATCTGCTGTCATTCTTTCTTTTGACGCTACACAAATAATTTGCCAAGTTTTTTTCAAGAGCTCTCCTTACGATATAATTACTGAAGTCTCCGCTGTTGGTTCATTCTGTAGAGAATCATGTTTTTGTTTAGATTTTTGGGAGAGGGTAATTGGCGAGAGAAGCGGTTTCAAAGACATTTATTTTTAATTTAATTATCTCAAGTCTCTCGATATTAGCTTTGAGTCTTAGCTTAAAATTGATTAGTAATTGAATTAGTATACAAATGACGAAATGGGGTATACATAGATACACCTATGCATAAGCATTCAGGAAAACAAGGCGTGATATTATATTATGTTATGTATAACTAACTCAAGATATAAAATACCAAATGAGAAAGAATTTAAAAGTGGCGAGAAGAATTACATTCAGAAAGTGATATTTTATCGAAGAACTAGTCTGATTATTGAAGACAAGTAGGTACCTAATTATTATTTTAAATACAAGGAAGTTCATATAAAATTAATACTAAACCAATACCAAGTAAACATGTAGATCATATTCTATCAACAAAGAAGCAGTTAATAGAAAATAAATTATAGGTACCTATGCGTGTGTAATATTGCATGAAAAATTATAAAGGGCCCCATTAGTCTAGTGCTTGAAAATAAAGAAAAACTATTATCGCGAGGCACCAGGGCACCTAGCTGTATTCTTCCCCTGCTTCAAAAATATATCACAGCTTCGAACAACAAAAGAATACACGTGACAAATTATGTGTAATGTCATAAAAATGGCGGTAAGTGGCGCCACCTGTCGGCTGCTGGTGAAATACGACCGAAACGTGTGGATCTTTGGGCGAGCGATGTTGAGTGTCGGGCATTTGCCACAACAAGTGACACTTGGTGATACAATGCTTTTGCTTACGATCTATCGGTTAGTAGTGGAATATATTTATTGTAGATAATATTTACATTCTTCTATTAAATTTTTAGATAAAACATCTTATTGGACTCTTGTCTACAATCAAAATACGACTAGAATAAGTATTAACTTTTTAAAAGAACATTAGAAAGATATTTCATATCTTATTTTTAGAGCTTAATCACGTTGCCGATTCGATTATAAATACATTAATTGCAAGAAATGATAAATAGCTAATAAGTCATATTTACTTTTACCATATCAGCAAACAAAATTTAATCATACAAAAAGAATTGAGAACGCTAGTTGACATCGACATCATTAACTCCCAAACATAATGACTTAAAGAACTTAACTCGACAAGCATTACAACTAATTTGGAGTTCTTTACGCTATAAAAAAGAAAATGAAACTGGCAGTGATTCATTAAGCGCATTTTAGAAATGGGCCTACGATAGCGCCCTGGGGAAACATTCCGCGACCATTTAGTCTTGATGACGCTACTACTTAATAAGGAATGCTATTTTTATAGTGACTCATTGACTCTTTGGGACTTGGGTAACACACTTGCAATCTGAAAAATAATAATAGGCTTGATGTCGTGTGAAACAAAGCATGATTATGTCGTAAATGTATTAATAAAAAGCTGTAGTAAATACTTAAAACGTCACTACGCCAATATTCACTGAATAATCTGCCGTTACGATTTTTTGACTCAACAATACTTAACGTAAGTAGATGCGTAGTAAATATGACAAGGCGAGGAAGGAGGCGATAAGGAAGGGCGAGACTCAAATATCTTATAAACAAGGCCATCCAATATGACTACAGGAACAGTGTGACGGTATAAGGCTTCAAGACTGTCCTTCTATTATAGTTTTGTGTAATAAGCACTTTTAGTCGGTTCTTTTCAACAAGGGTTCTTTTCGTCTCAAGATTTACATTTATTTGTATAGAATCATGTTGTTTAAATTCTTAACAGACTGTATATTTTTTACTAGCTTTCCGCTCGCGGCTTCGCCCACATGGAATTCGGTTATATCCCGCTTTTTAGATTCCTCATTCTCGGGGATTAATTATCGTATCATTTAGCTTCTAAGTTTACATGTGCATATTCGGTTGTAATATATTACCTTGTTTTAAACGATACACTGCGCCATCTGTCACCGAACTGGTTTAAAGCTTAGAATATTTTGTTTTCCCTTGGGAACATATTTTTTTCGGGATAAAAAAGTACCCTATTGTTTAATCCGGTCTTCTAAATTTACGTCTACAAAATTTCAAAGCAATCTGTTCAGTAGTTACGGCATGAAAGCGGAACAAACAAACAAACAAACTCACTTTCCCATTTATAATATTAGTGAGGATTAGCATTTACAATTACGATAATGACTATTTGTAAGAAATGCCATGTTTAATATATTTACAATAGCTTTTTATATTCTATTACGTTATATTAATCAAGGGAAACATACATTGATTGAAGAATTTAAGCCAAATATTCAAATATTCGAACTATTGCTCAACTATAAAAATTCTAATCGTTTTGAGCTATACCTACAGGATTTAGTTTTGATTGCGCCTTTCTATTGGATGTCAGGCACGTTCGAAACATTATTTTTCAATTTGTCACCAAATTAGTTTTGTACTTTCTATTTAATAACTAAGTACATTTGTACACCCATTTCCAAACTTGGCTAGACCGTAAGAGTGCAGCAAGTGTAATCTAAAACTAAAGAGCATGCATATACAATGTATGATTGTAGCAGGTGTGTTCTTACCGCGGTAGGTTTTACGTCTACACCAATGATATAATATTAAAGATATGATTTCTAACAAACTAACCAAAATAAATGTGCCGTTCGGAGCAGCAGCACACACATGCAATTTTTTTATTCTGCCTACATTTCACACGTTGATAGAGTGTGAGTGAGATGGGGCGCAATCTAAAGCATAGAGAAGAAAAAGATGGCTTCTGTGTGTCGTTTGCGCTTAAATGGAAACAGGGAAAAGTTGGCCAAAGAATAACAAAAATACAGATAGGTAATATAACAGAGTTAACGGTAACTGGTAATTTCGTAGGTGGTAGTGTAGTAGGTGCTCAATAGGTGCATATATTTTTTTTATGAAAAGTTTTACACTTTAATTAAGTATTACAAAACTTTAATGCTTGACATTGAAGTTTTGTAATACTTGATTAAAATGTATTTAATATTTTGTGATCAAAGGAAACCTAATTCAATAAAATAAACAATTATAAACCATTGTAATTAGTGAAATTAATTAGTATATTTAAATTAATTAGAATTATTTAAATTAATATATTTAATTTAAATGAATATATTTAAATTAAATTAATTAGTATAATAAATTAAACTTCATTTTCATTTAATATCGACTCACACTTTCCCATTTTATAATTTCTTGTCATTTGACTCTATTACTTAGCAACGCAAAATAAACACGTAATTTTATAAATGTTTTACTTAACTGTTGCAATAAGATTTTCATAAATAATATTAAACAGAACTATAATTGTAGGCATAAAAGTCACCATAAACTTTATCTCTTCTGTGCAACTAATCTATGTCTAATGCCTTCGCGTCTTTTTCACACTCGCAAGAAATCCAATTAGGTCTCTCTTTTTTTACTTACTATGGCAACCTAAGCATCATTTGTAAGAATGTTTGACAAAATAATCGAAACTATATTATTTATCTAAATATTTTGAAATAATTACTTATGATATGTGATTCCATGAGTTTTGTTGGTTTTTCTAAAATAATTCGTGCATTTACGCATTACACAAAACGCCATTTTGAATGCGGAAAAGATTTTCTTAGCCGCCGAGGACAGACGCGCGTACGGAACGAGAGTATCGAGAGTGACTAAAGCGAGATACTGGACTTACGTTCTTTTGTACGCTTCATTTTCAGTGCGCTAGTGACATATCTACCTTAGTTTAATATTATATCAATGGTCAACACTAAAACAACAAGACCAGCTAGCCTCTGAATCTGATGTACCTAATTCCAAATAAAATACTACATATTCAAGACTAGCTCAAATTAAAAGTTACAGTCATGCCTTCAGAGAGATAATTTTTATAATTGAACATTCAAAGTCTGATGTCCGTCTCAATCTGTAAAAAAATTTAATTCTGACCAGTTTCTGACATTTGTTTGTCACGGAGGTGAGACTATGACTAGAATTTTAATATTTTATTATGGTAACAGATCTTCTGATTTAATAAAAACTACTTAGTTTAATAATAATTATACCCTTCATCAACCTATCGCAGTCCACTCTTGACAAATGTGTCTACATATGTCCAGCAGTGGATTGCTAACACAGTGACTGATCAAGACAGGCCGGTATTTCAATTAATTTATAAATATCAGCAGTGGACTGCTAACACAGTGACTGGTCAAGACAGGCCGGTATTTCAATTAATTTATAAATATCAGCAGTGGACTGCTAACACAGTGACTGATCAAGACAGGCCGGTATTTCAATTAATTTATAAATATCAGCAGTGGACTGCTAACACAGTGACTGGTCAAGACAGGCCGGTATTTCAATTAATTTATAAATATCAGCAGTGGACTGCTAACACAGTGACTGATCAAGACAGGCCGGTATTTCAATTTATTTATAAATATCAGCAGTGGACTGCTAACACAGTGACTGGTCAAGACAGGCCGGTATTTCAATTAATTTATAAATATCAGCAGTGGACTGCTAACACAGTGACTGATCAAGACAGGCCGGTATTTCAATTAATTTATAAATATCTTGCACAGGAATATCCCTCAAGTAATGGCTCAGTTTATGGTTATACTAGAGGAGGGTACGGTTTTCCCAAGTGGCGCTCAGCTGTGGGACTGAGTAGCAGACCCTCGCAATAAAATTCTTCTCTTTAGACACATCCGTAGATTTTTTGCTGTGTGCAAACTAAGTACGATTTTACATATACAGGAGGCAATAATATGGTGAACTCACAAGACGTGTTAACAGTTCATAAAAAGACATCTGTTAAACATTTTTATAGCATAAGATATGGTGCTAATTTCAGATGGGCATCTTCATAAGCATTCATTGGAAAGTTGACATATTTACTATTGTTGTTTAGTAAACACCGGGGGAGGGGGGGCAAGTCAGGCCTAGGGTTGGGCAAGTCAGGCCAAGAAAAAATGTGACTTGCACGCCAAGTCGAATTTTTTTAGTGAGTAATCTCTATGCGCTATAGTCGGTTACGGTTTTTTGGCAATTACACCGTACATTTTGTCAGTGTCTGAAGCGGACCCCAGACTCCAAAGCTGAAAAAGCTTCGGATGCGACTGGGATTAACGCTGAGATGATGATGCTGATGATGATTTTGTCAGTGTCTACTGCGTGGTTTATTTAAAAGTTAGAGATAAGTCCTCATTTATACTTTGTTTAGCAATCAGGGGAGTTCATACATGTTCTGCGAGATTTCCAGGAGGGGCAGCTGCCCACCCTGCCCCCCTCGGTACGCTCATGCTCTTACTAAATTCACATGCGATAAACGCTCTCTTTTCATAATACAGTGCTTTACCCACACTTGTCGATTTCAACTTTTATTAGTTTTTAAAATGTAGTATGAGTGTCTTCAAGGCTAGAGTGAATAGGCTCTTAATAAACTAGTGCGCTTTACCATCAACGATTGCGTCACTGCTTACCATCAGGCAGGATTGCAGTCAAGCGCTAGTTTATAATATTTAAAAATAAAATGATATAATTCCCACATAATACAAAACTTCTTCTCTCGACGACATCACGATGTAGTATGAGCAAGCTTCACGTGTGTCACCGAGTAGAGCCGAGTAAGTTCACGATCTTAAAAACCGCGTACTTTAAGTTCGTACGACTATCACCCACTTAATACCACGGATAATATATGAATTTCGGCAATGTTATTGGTCGTGTTATGAGTCGTGGTGGCCTAGTGGTTAAAACACCAGCCTCTCAAGTATGAGTGCGCGGGTTCGATTCCAGGTCAGGCAAGTACCAATGTAACTTTTCTAAAGTTATATGTACTTTCTAAAAAAGAATATCTTTGACACCAATGACTGAAGGTGAAGGAAAACATCTTGAGGAAACGGACTTTAAGTCTGAAATCGCCAACCCGCATTGAGCAAGCGTGGTGATTACGGTCAATCCTTCTCTGTATAAGAGGAGACCTGTGCCCAGCAGTAGGATGATAAAAAGGTTGTTGATGATGATGACGAATGTTATTGGAAAAATCTTCCTAGTCTTTTTATTACGATTTGAATTATGTAATAATAACATAGGTATGTATGTATACACCTTGAGTCTAATAAAATGAAATAGCATATATTATGTACAAGTACATATAAAATGATCTTCCAGAAAATTACACGTCATTAATGAAATATTATTTGTATGTTTTTGTAACTGGACCAATATTATTTTGTCTCTATATAAATTATAAATCTAATCGAAGTTTCGTGTTTTTATTGACCGTTAGCTTTGTATCAGAAGCTTATTCTAACGTATGTTCAAAAACTAATTACGCAGTGACGTGAACAGTGCAATTGACCGCCGACTGTCTATCTGGTTTGTTTGTATGTAGGTGTGTCTGTCAGCGTGTGCGATCAGGTCTGGTAATCCCTCTTCATTGTCTACATTTATTTAGGAATTTTTTTAGGAATTGCTAAAGAGTGGACGGTTTTGTGCGAGAAAATATAACGATCTAACTTGGAAGTAGGTAAAAGGTAACATATCTGTTGTTTTTTAAATATATTCAATATTTTTTTCTACAATAGGTATGTAATTCAGCTTATAATCGTTGTACCGCCACAACAGCCAGAAAATCCATACTAATATTATAAATGCGAAAGTATTTCTGTCTGTCTGTCTGTCCGGCTTTCACGCCAAAACTACTAAACCGATTGTAATGAAATTTGGTACACAGATAGTCTAGAGCCTGAGAAAGGATATAGGCTATAAAACATCCCGCTATGGCCAATAGGAGCAGAGCAGGAACAAAAAATGTTACGAAAACGGGAGCAAACGCGGACGTACATATTGCTCAACTGAGCCTTTTCGGTTCGAAGCTTACGCGGGTGAAACCGAAGAGCACAGCTAGTATGTAAATAATTTCGTCAAGCCATCTTTATTGTATGCAATACATCATTGAAATGAGAAGACATCCTGATTTAAACTAGTTAATGTAAATGATTTTAATGATATTAAAATGTCTGCCCATTCGCTAACAATCACTTTACACAGTGAGTGAAGCTGGAAATGTACAGGAAGCCATTTAAACCTGTTTGCATAAAATGTCCACTTTGTAGAATATTTAGATAACGCGTGATACGGAAAAAAGTAAATTAAAAAGATAGCTCGCGTGCCGCCCGCCCAGCCGACGGCGAAAGGGCTCGTTACCTGCCCTATTATTTTAGCAACATTTTACCCTTATTTTTAGTATAGAAACCGTGTGGGTTAAGTCATGAGATAGATGGGTTTGTGTGGTCTGCTCAATGATTCTCACGAAAACAATTACTTGAGCCTATTAACATTGATGAGAATATCTTTACTTCAGTTTTTTCGGTATATTAAAAGAAACTGTTTTACTTTGCGTAGCATAAATTTCAAAGTGAGGAAGAGCAAGGTATTTATATATTGTCGACCAAAAGTCCATAGGCAATCTCAAAATAGCTTAAAGTTGAATTTGAGTTACGTCCTTCTAGTGTAAATAAAATAAACCATTGTCTTCAAAAAGTGATTGTTTCATCATTGTCATAATTATGTCAAGATAACCGAGTGGTTAGACGCGTGCAGATTGATGCGAAAATCAGTGAGTCGTGTGTCCAAGTCGAACAGTCGCACTACGTAGACTTATTGTAAGTTTTTACTCGATTAGAAATAATGAGATAGAAATATAGTATTCTTTATCTTATTTATTTTGTTCATACAATTAGTACAGTTAGAAAGTAGAAGATAGATCATAGAAAACCAAATAAAAAATTTAGATTTCTGTGAGGTAGACATGAGTTAAGAATAGTAATTATTAATTAACTTAACCGGTATGAAAGTTGTCGTTTGGGTTTGGTTATATTAATCTTACTCCTCCTCCATATCATTATTTGAAATGGTTGCTTCTATATCGCTTTTTTAAAATACTTTAGGATTTTTATTTTAAAACGGTAGTACTATTATCTGAAATAGCTTGTAAGTAAAAAACACGCACATAACCTACAAAATTTCGTTCAAACCAAGCAACAAGTCTGCTTATCTTCAAACCGACACACATCGTCTTCCAACGGAATATGCCTTAACGACGACTTAATATTCTTCAGCTGTCCCTACTGGGATCTCCCTTATCTAAAGGGATGCTGGTATTAATTAATTTTAGAAGAACAGCCTCTTACTTTACCGGTCTTATCTCTGAGAGGGTACGTAAAACTGTAGGAGGAATGTGGGGATATGGTATTATTGTTTTATTATGTAAGTGAATTTGCTCTCGAGACAGCTAATTCTGTTCGTTTGTGCCGAATTTGTTCTTTATTTCGACCTTATTAGCAATAATATCTTCTATTTAAGACTTTTACGTTAATGGATACTGATCCATTAACGTACAAGCTTTAAATAGAAGACATTATTGCTAATAAGGTCGATATGATAAATCAACTGAGTATGTTTGAACACTGAATCAAACATACTTAGTTGATTTATCATAAGCCAATAATTTGTTTCTTATAATTATTTGGAAACTATTGATCCACTTATATTAATTGGAATAGACCTGCTAGGTATATTAATGTTACAACATTTAACAGATATAGATCTATTCCCATACCTATGGTAGTCAGACTAGTGCTCACTAATTCATTGCATATAAACTCCACAAGTTCAACACTCCGCATCCCGACAGTTTAACTCATAACTATCTTCTCACAGCTCATATTCCACAAACCATCTCATAGCCCTATTTATTAACGCTATTATTATAGAAGTTCTGGAAGTTTCCGCGAACACTTGAGCTCTAGAGTCGACGCGAGAACTAAGAGCAATCTTTTATTTTTGCGTAAGTCTTAGAACTGGGACTGTATTATTGGAAATTATTATTATTTTTAGGGTGGTATGTTCGTAATATTTTTCTTGAGTTTTAACAACAGTTTTAATTTATTTATTCAACTAAAACATTCACAAATTAATTTCGGAGCGAATGTATAAGTAGTCATGAAAACATGATTTTCATTTGAATTTCTTTCATATATAGGTAATTAAAATTGAAGTATTAACAGTAACTTACATAAGCACGTACCAGGTCATCTGGCTGATAATTACGAATATCAAACTCATATTCGTAATTTGAGCGAAAATACTTGATTTTGAAATATTAACGTTATAAAGTAATGACATTAATTAACGAGCTTGAAACAAATTAAGTACGTATAACACTGGATCATAACTACAGCTGGTAAATAAATGGAGTTCCCTTCTGCATTCCATGCTGACCGACGCGCGCCATGAGTCATTTACCATTGATAGATGCTTGTTGCTGCTTGTTTGCTTTATTTATTGGCTATATAATATAACAAAATGATGACTTTTAATTGGTTATCAGTCTCACATACTACCTATTATTATTCTGTTTATTTTGAACTCATAAGCAGTAATGTAAGATTCACTTTGTTTACATGAGATTTTTATACAAGTGAAGAACTTGAAAAATTCAAATTCGAATACACCTTTCATCCCGAGAGTAGGAAATGTAACCCTGTTACCTTCACACAAGCGTCGTTCAAACTTTATCAGTTCAGTGACAGCACAACATTACCTGAAACAACAAAAAATATTTGTTAATACCAACTGAAAGCAAAAGTTATTTCATTCTCACATAACATCTGTATATAAAATAAACAATGGTTGTATAACACCGATCATGTCTGCTCCTGTGTATTCCCCCGTCGGTGATTCGCGCACGAAAGGTAAAAATACTCGAATAAACAACCTCCTGTATTGATGTTAGATTTATTCGGCAGTCCACGATTCAATGCTCAAGTCAATATCCAGAGATGATGGAAATATCTTGTGTATTTGTTCAATATCTTCGGTTTTGACAAGGATTAAGTGAGTGATTTCGCTTTTTTTTTCTTTGAGTAAGTCACAGAGGTAAGTACTAGATTTATATGCGAAGGTAGTCTTAGAAAACATATGTTGGTTTTTCCCCTGGAGACTTCCGAAGCAAAAAGAAGAAATTTATAAAGAACTAGCTTTCCGCCCGCGGCTTCGCCCGCGTGGAGTTCGGTTATATCGCGCTTTTTAGGTTTCCCTCGGGAACATCAAATTTTTCCGGGATAAAAGGTAGCCTATGTTTTTTCTCGAGGTCTAAAGATTGTCTGTGCCGAATTTCATCAAAATCGGTTGAGAGGTTTAAGCGGGAAAGCGTAACAGACAGACAGACAGACAGACAGAGTTACTTTCGCATTTATAATATTAGTATGGATAATGTTATTTACGAGATCAGTACAAAAGATGATTTATTGTTGAGAAGAGATGCTTTTATAGTAAGCTATGCTGACGTAAGAATATAAATTGTCTTTGTATATCTATACGGTGTCTAATAAAACTTATGGTATTATTTTATTCTTCGTCTTACTAAAACTAAGGTTTGAGATATCTTTATTTTCTTAAGAAATAATTCACTTACAAATTTTGCAAACTATCTAAATTAAACATTGTTTCAGACGTACAGTAATAGTTTCGAAAAAAAAATTACTTATGTAGGGTAAATCGCTAACACAAATATGGAACATGCACAACTACAAATATACATAGATGTATACCTGTCACATAAGGTGCTCTCGCTTCACTAAATATATGCAATTTTCAATGCTTTTTAAAAATTTACATGGGCTTCCCCTTTTTAATTTTATTAGGTAAAATATTGTACAATGCTGCCTCCGCTTGCTGCTTGCCATACCTTCGTACATTACACTTTTTTGCCATAGTTAGTGCGTGGTGAATATAACTGTATTTCATTTGCATTTTAAGCTCAATTTTTTTATTTATGTGTGAATTTTTTATTGAGTATCTTTCTAATTAAAATGCAGTTATTGTATAAGTATGTTTGTGATATATTCACTAGCCTGGTTTCATTGTATATTTTCTGTTTTGGTGTACTGTAATCATAATGGAAGAGGGTTTTTGTTAACTTAATTTATGCAGTTTGTAATGCTTGAATATTTGTTTTGGCTGATGTCCCACATACTTGTATTAGATAGTCAAAAAGAGGTTTTATAAGAGCGTTATATACATAATATCGTACTTGACGTGGAAGACACTGGATGACACATCATAGGGCTCCCATGAGAGACGTCTCGTTCTAATTTATGACTTATATGATTTTCTTATGGAAGGCATTGTGAGAACTGGAGGAAAAGGAAATGAGACAACATGTGACATGCCAGTTTAAAAAAAAAAGTATTATCAAAATCCGTTCAACCACTTGAAATTTCTGAGGAAACAAATAAAAAAATACAATCGAATTGAGAACATCCTCCTTTTTTGACGTCGGTTAAAAAAAGCTTTCCCTCCACAGTCCACAATGAAAACAAAATTGCTCCCGGTACAATTGCTCCACTTTTTTTTCTGTTCTGAAAAATAACAACTACTGTGAAAAGTTCTGTGCAATAAAGCCCTATTGGAATCAATTTTAATATCAGGAGCAATTTCAGTTCAGATGGAAATGGGCTATTCATTTCGTCTATGTTGTTAGCCGTATGAATTAAACTTGTTAGGACTTGTTGTAGATCAAGTTGGGAACGGTTTACGATTGACTCGTAAATATCACGCGCTATTTACAGGGTAATTTGTCGTGAGAGGCTTGTGGGGTTTATTTGCGTTATGTTTTGTTTAGGGGTTTTGATAATCCATTTGTCAGTTAGCAGTAAAAGTGGGAATGGCAGAAATTAATTCGGTTTATCGTTGCATAGTTATTGTCATTCTATAGTCGAAAGCAATATAGTATTTTTACGATTCATGAAAATAACTATCTTATATGTTACAGGCCTCTGTCAATGACAAATATTTCACCAACAACATACCTAACTATAAAAATGTGTATTCTTCTACTTCTTCAGCCTGTAGAGCTGCTGGACAAAGACCTCCCCAAGGCTTTCCACAATGACTGACCTTATGCTGCCCGCATCCATCGCCTTCGCGCGACCTTCACCAGGGCATCGGTCTATTTTAATGTCTATTAATTACTCTAAAACTAGGTATTCTGTGTTTAAATATTTTTTACATAGGTACTTCCTTGACATAACGTCCTCATATTTTTTTTCTTATTATTTTCATTCATATTTTCTGTCATCATCATCATCAACCTTTTTTTTTATCGTCCCACTGCTGGGCACAGGTCTCCTCTGATACAGAGAAGGATTGAGATCACCACGCTTGCTCAATGCGGGTTGGCGATTTCAGACTTAAAGTCCAGGTTTCCTCAAGATGTTTTCCTTCGCCTTCAGTCATTGGTGTCCAAGATATATGTACTTAGAAAGTACATATAATAACTTTAGAAAAGTTACATTGGCACTTGCCTGACCTGGAATCGATCCCGCGCACTCATACTTGAGAGGCTGATGTTTTAACCACTAGGCCACCACGACTTCCTTATTTTCTTTTCCTTACTTATTTTCTTATTTCAAGATATTTAAGTATATAAGTTAAATTTTTAAATATTAATATGTAAAAACATTTAAAAAAATAGTAGCCCACTTGTATCGAGAACAGGGACGAGGTCCGAGGATAGAAACCTTCGACGAGCTCAACAAGAGCTCTTGGCTATTAAGCCATTGGCTGTCACGACTATTCGTACAATGGTTGCGGAATCCACATCCCACATATCGATAATCTCGTGAGCCAAGTCAAGATAATTGATTTGTTTATCTTTCTCGGCTTTCATGGATTCTGTCAGCGAAGATTTATCGATCACAATACAATGTCATATTGCCATTTTCAAGAACTGGGTCGGGCATATACCTGTAGTAGGAGTAGGGCTGCTGCTCTGGTTCCACAATGCAAGGTTGTGTTTAAGAGCATGTGGCTGATGAATCATCCTGGTTAAAAGGTTGTATAAATGCAAGTACTCTCCTTTAGCTAGACGAAAATACTCGGAGATAATGTACCTGATTGATTCCCCCGGTCGATGATATGCCCGACAGATGTCAACTGTGGCATCTTTTGCAATAAATCTCCGGTAATTGTTCGTTATCATAACTTCGTCAAGACGGCTGACCTATTTGGGAAAACTGAAGGTTTTGTCTGTCGCAGCCAGGCTACGCACGCTGGTGTATCAACATCGGGCAAGTGGAGGGCTCAGAAAAAACTTCTAACTCTGCCATACCTCCATGCGATCAATAGTGTCAAGTACTACTGGCTTACGCTAGTTCTCTTTAGCCAGAGAGAGCAGAGTGAGGCCCTTGTTAACCACGACCACTTGTCGATTTGTTTTTAGGAAATATTCCCTGAAACTGCATATCTCGCGATTTTAGAGGGTCTTACTTTTGAAAAATCCTCGACCTCCACACTTTCGTGGGATATACAGTCTTACAACTGACGACCGTGGGTGATGCAATCAATTTAGAGTCAGCAGCGTACGGACCTTCCTACCCAGGGCGTCGAGTTCGGCTTGAGTCCATTTTAGTAAGCCAAAAGAGTACCAGTCAAGGAAGTATATAAATCAAAAGCGACATTACCCAACTGTTGAAAGCGCGATCCTTGTTTCCGTCTGATAGAAGACTATTAAATACTTTTTCAGACAGCCAAAGAAGCTTTCCTTCAACGATTGCTTCATGTCAGCATACCAACATTGATACCCAATGCTTCTGACATACCCAAACACTTAGGTATAGGTTTCGGATTCGCTGTACCTACATACACACTGGCGTATAACGCAGCGCTATTACCCCAACTCACTGGGGAATCTCCGTAGACAGTTCCGACTCACCGCGAACTATACGGCAACCGGTTCCAACTCACTGGAACCTCAGCTGGCCTGGCAAGCATCGCAAGACAGAAGATTCAGCTCACTATCGAACTCTGGTCTCTCCGGAGGGGAGTGATGTAGCAGTACCTATAAACGCCACAAAAACAAACAACGCGTCATACTGACGTCACGTGGATTCTACATGTCGCAAGTAGAGTTTACTGTGCAATTAGCATACATAATACTTTTCAAGTTCAACCGTTGGGCAAGTGCCCGCCAGACATAACACCCGTCTGGTCGGAGGCTACTCCCTTTTCTATGGAGGATGAGTGAACTATATTCCCTGTTTCTCATGCCTCCACAAAATACATAGGTTTATGTAGAAAAAAATATTTTGATTTGATTAATAATAGGGTGAACTTTTCATATCAAAGCTGAAAACTATAACACTTTCTTTATTAATGATTACTCTTGCGTACCTATCATCTCAGAGAACATTATTTATATTCTAAAAGAAATGTTAACACCAACATATCTATTTCATTTAATCCTGTTCTATCCCTCTCTTATCAAACATTTTCGTTTTCGAATGAGGCTCATACTTACAAATGATCATAAATTGTGCTGGTTCATTAGATACATGGAAAAAAGGACTCTTTGACCCTGCTATGTAATTGCGGACCGACTAAATGAAGAAGCGAAGTATGTACGCTTTCCATTGCAGTATCTAGTGTTGACACAATTCTTTTGGATAAAACTATCTTCTGAAACTTTCTAATGTCATTTAAACAAGCTATTAAAAATAAATCAATATATTTAGAACAGGATCACTTTATTTTCCACTAAATAAAAATTGTGCTAAATTACTTTTTAAACGAATCTTCAAAAATCTCTCTCATAATAAAACCCTATTAAAAATGAAAATTATGCGCACACATTGTCCGTTTTATGTCAACCATAATAAAATGGCTCAACAAAAAAATAATAAGAATTACAATTTAAAAAATGTATGCCATAAATCTACCAAAACAGCATAGAATGCTGGAAAATGGCAACCCCGGGAACCGGCGTTTCTCCTATTATTGTTTGATATTCAAATGCGCTATTCATTCAAAGGGTTTTTATTTATTAATTGCACTCCCTTTGAGAGCGCGTTACATTTTTCACATGTAGCTCGAATAGGCTTTTAGCAGCTATTGTTGTACTGATTACTTCACTCGCACATTATCCTGTACACTTTAATGTAATAGCACTGTTCAATTGGCGGTGGTACCTTTCATAAAGACTGTAAACTAAGTAGTTAGGTTTTACAATGTTTACTTGTCCGCTACCTATTTGATTTACAGCCTCGTTGGTCCAGCGTATTTAGCGAGCATAAGTCATGTTCTATTTCCGACATATGCTGAAGCGTCGCTACTGTCAAAATGTGGCTGTACTAGGTTAGTACAGCGCTTTCTAACCCTTCGAGGATTATTGTTATGTTTATATCTCGCTGGTTTACGACATGACCCGAGCCCATTAAATCACTGACGTATATGTGAAACATTAAACCGTTGTGTCCCGATATCGCGTGTATCCACTCGGAGCATCGCAACAACAATGACATATTAATTATACAGGCTTATTGTGAACAGCAGTGGCATTGTCAGTCTACCTTCGTTTTACACAGAGTTAATTTGTTATCGAATTTAATGGAAAGATGAGACGGCTCACTGTGCCTAGTGTTTACGCAACTATGATGGGAAATATCAATACTTTACATGGAACTACCGTGTAAATGACCCCCACAACGTAGTTACTGGTTAACATGGTATGCCGTTATCAACAAATGATAGCCAGGACTAGTAACTTAAAGTAATTATGATCATTACTAAACTCAAACAGATAGCATAATGAGACTGTACTCTGGGCCTAGCACCGTCCCAGTAAACGTAAATGTGATACTAATTGCGCGTGTCGTAAAAAATGTATTCGTAAATATTTTCGATATAGAAATCGTCCGAATTCACTGTACGTATACTTTTCCCGTTTAGGCGAGGGCCTTTGAATTACCAAGCGAATTGCAAACATTATTAATTTTCACTTTAATTTTCTTTCTCATCTATATCCCGTGAAATATCATGTTTTCAAAACTTCCATCTCAAATCAGTTTTATCTTCATAATCTTATCTCCGGAAAGAGCTCGCAGTAAAAAGGTCGATTCTGTGAGCCACATTTGTCATAGCTGTCACTGCGGAAGATTAATGTCCTCACTGTGGCCATGTTAAGTTAGTTTTAATATTTATATTCTGGCATTCATGAATTCTGAGAACCTCATCCATATTAGGTTGGTGACCTGATTCTAGGTTTACAATGGACGTCAGTACCTACTGGCTGTTAAGTTTTTTTTAATAAATAGAATGACGTATTCTTGAATCATTTATCAAAATTTTCTCTGAAGCTCTTTTAACATTACGACACTGACTAAAATGAAGCAAATTATTTAACTACCTACTTTTGATTACACTAATGAGCTCGAATTAAAGATTAAGCAGTGTATTCAACTTATTCAGTTACATAACTTGAATACGTTGCCCTTATGAACACTTCTAAGACTTAATAACTCCACTCAGGTGGCAATATAGGTACGAAATCGAGTTTTTTTAATTATGGCAATACGTAACGTATTGCCATAATTAAAAAACTCGATTAAATAAGTCCCAAGACTATCTGAAATATATGACATAGTGCAGAGTTAATCATGAAAACAAAATAATATGTTATCTCCCACAGTCGTACGTCACATGAAAACATACGGCATCTTGCCAGTTGTAGTGCACAGTTAACATGAAAACGTAGCGTGTAGTGTGCGCACCTGCACAGAACGCGAACAAACCGAGCCGTGTACCGCTGTGATTAATAAGCGTGCGGCCTATGGTGGGATGCTGTGCGAGGGACAGGATGTAGCGGAGATCAACATGAAGGAAAGTTGAGTAAATGTATTTACCAATGTATGTTTAAGGGTATACCTATACATTTTTTTTAGCTCCGCGCTAAAGTCGGAACTAAAAACGGCCTCGTTCCTTCAATAAGTTTCGCTTTGATCCCTGAGCAGATCAGTAAAAAAAAAATTTGCGAAAATGGGAGCGAACGCGGGCGTACATATTATTCCCATTATTTTAACAGGCGTTTATGAACTGAAGTTCACGCGGACGGAGTCGCGGGCAATCATATATTTATAATTATTATATTATTAGTCTGACGACTGTGATACAGTTTATACTAGTATAGGCGTCAACGTTATCTTTTATAAATAAGGAATGTATTTATTACCATGATTTTGTATATAGAATAAGCGAAATTTGTAATTCTTGGAGTGATCAATAAACTATTATTATTATTAATTAGGCTTTGGTAATTTGCTGCGTACACTTAGTCGGCTTATATGGGATAAACCAGGAGTTATTTTTTTTTTTTTTTATCAAATCAATCAAAATCAAAATCGTTTATTTCAAATTAACCATCACTTGGTACTTTTGAATAGTCAATGTCGGTCAGTCCAAGAAAAGTGAAGCTAAATTGCACGTTCCAAAGCGTAGATCTCTATGGAGAAGAACGTGCACGAAACTCCATGGACACTCTTTTAAAATCATAATATATGGGTTACATTTCTTCGTTACATATTTATGTTGCTTCTATCATGTGAGAATTATTATGAGCGTTAGAGCGAAAGTAATTAAACTGAGATTGATTTTGATACTGATGTAACTTTAATTCGAGGTTGATAATAATAATGAAAAACTTAAACAAAGTATTCATCCATCATGGCAATTGGTGAAGTCTTTCTATAATTAAATATAAACAAACAATGTAACGTAGCAGATGTGGTCAGTTAATGTATGTTACATTATCTGACGGCACTTGCTATATTACATTATTTATGAAAAATAAATAATATTCTGTTCCCTCCTCCGCTCGTGGTTAGCGCCCTCCACCGTGGGAACACGTCTGTCGACACGAGATTTATCCCATCAGGTGAAGCCGTCCACTAATTACACTCACGCACCGTTCACATCTTCAAACAAACCATGAGCATCGCACAGTTTTAGCTGTAATTGTACCTCTGTGTCGTATGTTTGTATCTAATATACCGTGTGTATTGAATCCAAATCTATTTCAGTTTCAATCTTTTGAGCTAGATATAAAACATTATTTAAAATTCAAACACTCGGTTCAGATTGAATGATTAGTTGAATATTACATGAAAAAAACTCAACTATTTTAAATAACATAGATTTTCTGTGACATATTGCCATGTAACTGCATTTTCTTTTACCACAATAAGAGGAAAAGGATATAATAAATTATAACTAATGCATGTCAGTCCGTCTCCAGGATCAGGACTCGAAACCGATCCAACTGCAGCGTGGAGTGAGACAAGGAGATGTCATATCTCCTAAATTGTTCACTGCTGCGTTGAAAGATGTCTTCAAGCTCCTGGACTGGAAAGGACTTGGCATCAACATCAACGGCGAGTACATCACTAATCTCCGTTTCGCAGATGATATCGTGGTCATGGCTGAGACCCTGGAAGACTTGGGCAAAATATCCAATGACCTCAGCAGAGCTTCCCAACAAGTAAGTCTAAAGATGAACATGGATAAGACGAAGATCATGTCGAACTCTCATGTCGCACCCACTCCAATTGTAGTTGGTTGCTCTGCACTCGAAGTTGTTGACGAGTATATATACCTGGGACAAACAGTCCAACTAGGTAGGTCCAACTTCGAGAAAGATGTATCTCGTCGAATCCAGCTCGGCTGGGCAGCGTTCGGGAAGCTACGCTACATCTTCTCGTCGTCCAAGATACCACAGTGTTTCAAGACTAAAGTCTTTGACCAGTGTGTGTTGCCAGTGATGACTTGCGGAACTGAAACGTGGTCGCTCACAATGGGCCTCATACGAAGGCTCAGAGTCACACAAAGAGCTATGCTCGGAGTTTCTCTGCGTGATCGAATCAGAAATGAGGAGATCCGCAGAAGAACCAAAGTCACCGTAATAGCTCTGCGAGTCGCTAAACTTAAGTGGCAGTGGGCAGGGCACATTGCTCGTAGAACCGATGGCCGATCAGGCAGTAAGGTTCTGGAGTGGCGGCCACGTACTGGAAGACGCAGCGTAGGGAGGCCCCCAACAAGGTGGACCGATGACCTGGTGAAGGTCGCGGGAAGCCGATGGATGCGGGCAGCACAAGACCGGTCAGCGTGGAAAGCCTTAGGGGAGGCCTTTATCCAGCAGTGGACATCTATAGGCTGAAGAAGAAGAAGAGAAATTATAACTTGTAAAATCATGGGGGTTATAGTTATTAGCAGGTTTTAGAAAATTAAATATTTTGTGAGCAATTTAATTATTTTTATGTACTCCCTTTCTAATAGTGCCTCACTTTGAATTGCCTGTGTAGCGGTATCTACAAATGTACTCCCTTTCCAATAGTGCCTCACTTTGAATTGCCTGTGTAGCGGTATCTACAAATGTACTCCCTTTCCAATAGTGCCTCACTTTGAATTGCCTGTGTAGCGGTATCTACAAATGTACTTCCTTTCCAATAGTGCCTCACTTTGAATTGCCTGTGTAGCGGTATCTACAAATGTACTCCCTTTCCAATAGTGCCTCACTTTGAATTGCCTGTGTAGCGGTATCTACAAATGTACTCCCTTTCCAATAGTGCCTCACTTTGAATTGCCTGTGTAGCGGTATCTACAAATATACTCCCTTTCCAATAGTGCCTCACTTTGAATTGCCTGTGTAGCGGTATCTACAAATGTACTGCCTTTCCAATAGTGCCTCACTTTGAATTGCCTGTGTAGCGGTATCTATTAATGTACTCCCTTTCCAATAGTGCCTCACTTTGAATTGCCTGTGTAGCGGTATCTACAAATGTACTCCCTTTCCAATATTGCCTCACTTTGAATTGCCTGTGTAGCGGTATCTACAAACGTACTCCCTTTCCAATAGTGCCTCACTTTGAATTGCCTGTGTAACGGTATCTACAAATGCCACAAATAAAACAACACGTCATCCTGACGTCACAGGAATTTTACATCTCGCAAACGGAGTTTATCGTGCAATTAACATACATAGAACTTCCTAACTTCAACAGTTGGGCAAGTGCCCGCCAGACATAACACCCGTCTGGTCGGAGGATCCTCCCTTTTCTATGGAGGATATGTAAACTTTACATCCTGTTCCTCATGCCTCCACCACACCACAGCCTGGATTACCAAATTTCTAACCTGTGTTTATATTTTATACGAAATTTCAAAGGTTCTCCCAACAGGCCCAGTACCAAGTACTCTTCCTCACTTTGTTTTTTATTTTACAGATACTCATGTATACATTTATACTTGTCTTTATCTCATGTGGCTTATCAGTCATATTAAACTAACTTTCTTAGATATCACTTAGATAGTCCGGCTCCAGTAGGCAGTAAGAGACCTGTCTCTAACTGCCTACTGGAGCCGAACTATCTAAGTGATACCGTCCCTCAGAGGGACGGTGTATAATCGCTTAAGTTGATAATAGTATTGAATCTAATAAAAAATGGAAGCAGACGACACATCGCTGCTTGCAATAAAAAAAAAACGTGATACTATAAAACACCCGTCATAACGTCAAACACATTTCGATAAAATAGAAATGAAATAATACAATTGTTAAAACATTCACGTCCAATCCGGAAAGCTAGTGTTATTTAAAGCTTGAATGTTCAGTTGGGGTTAAAGGATCCATCAATGACACAGAATAAAATAAAAATATATGGACAGTATCATGATTGTGTTTCGTGATTGTTTCAGATAGCATGGCATTTTAAATGATCAGTTTGTAGCATGGTCAGAATTTTTTTTCCATTTTGGGAGTATGATTTCACGGTTCCAGATTGCGTGCTCATTACCAAAATACTCTTTAAGGTAGTAATAATGAAAACACAGTGTACATTAAATAAATAAGCCTAGCTTGAAGATGACTCACCAAAACGCATACCAACAGAACTTCCCCGCTAATTTTAAGGCAGTTAAAATTAACGCTGTCATTAGAATTTACGTTACCAACTTCGGTACGACAACAAGAAGGTAACACGCCACGACTCCACGGGTCTAACTATAGTCGTGTAAATTAACGCTTGCCTGACTCCGGCTCAGTCGCCAACAGCCACCAGCCGACGAGTCTAAAGATACACCCAACAGTTCGCCTCTATGAATATTTTATTCGGAAGGTAAATTCTAGGAGGTAATGTAAAGCTGGAATTAAAAATAATTGTCAACGTTACAGGGTAAACTTTGAGTGTATTTAGGCCTATAATATAATATGTCGGTGCTACTTGATGGATTATGTTGAATAAACGGGAATTAGATTGTCAAATATTGATTGATTTTTATGTAGTTGCTGAGTAAAGTAAGTAACAAAAGTGATATTCTGCTATAAAATGACATTGAAACGATCTTAAAAAAGAGAAGATTTAAGGAAAAATATGATGACAAAAAACACAATCCATTGTTCCAATAAAATTGAGGAAACACAAAGAAATAATTTGCTCTTTTATTATTCACCGCCCTATTTCTACAAAAACATCAAAATTCCATTCTTTTCCCATTGACCCCAGCAAATAGGAATGAAGCGGCATTCCCAATCACATCGCCGATGGAAAAAAGTCGACGACTTCCTTATTTCCCAATATCCCTTTAACTAAACGGCTTTTAATCCCGCGAATCAGTATTCTAAACCTAGCCCTGGGTTGGGGCGGCGCCATATTGAAATGCAAATTTTTCCAAATATTTAAATGGAATGTAGGGTAGATGTAAATCCGAGCTACACATTTTATTAATCCTGTGATGTATTTATAGATGAAAAGGTTTTTTTTTTTATATATTGATATTTGAATACATAATACAGACTTTGTTTAAATTAGAATCACCTGTACCTACGCAATTATTTATATTATGATTTCAAAGTAACGAGCCAAATTAGATGATATTTTGAAAATCTACTAGTTTTTTTTATGGACGGATTTTGATATGTCATTTAGTGATAACTAGATCTATAATTAAAACAACATCAAACATATTTAATCATTTAACTAGTACAGAATGTATAACTAAACATAATGTCCAAATCCCTTTGCTGATCTCGATGCATAATCGCACTCAATTTCCCTCCTCAGCGGAGGACGTAATGAAGCAAATGAAGCTTTATTAAATTGATATCCGCCCTAACTATCCGCTGTATAACTTGCACTTCACTATTGTGAACCAGTCGATTGCACCGGAGGACGGTTAGCGTTTATTTTACCTGCAGTTAAATTGTTGAATAGTTAATTAGTGTTTTTTTTTCATCATATTTATAAATCTTATTCTGTTTTCATCATAAGTCAACACATAGATTCATTAGATAACCATTTAAATTGATATCTATTGTGTATACTTATAGTTATTCTTTTCGAGAAACCGTTGCGTTTAATAATAAAAGCTTCCATTTTAACGTTTTCTATTGAAATAAAAATCTTAAACCCATTTCAATTTTTAATATTTCAGAAATTGAACGTTATAAAATAATAGCTCTCTGGGTTTGTAATTGCTAAAAATAGAGTACGGTAACCCTCTCCACATTTTGTTAGCTTTAACCAATCAGACTTTTAATGGACTGTTGAAATCACTGTTTAATAAAAAATATTGTTTACTCTTTGCTCACGGATATTAACAAAAAGCGAAAATAAAAATATAAACAGGTATATCGAAGAACTTATTATACGTAATTTTATTTTAGAATATAATTTAAAACTGTAAACTACTGGCAATTAAAAAGCTCATTGATTCACTATGATTTCAAAATATTCAAAAATCTAACCAATGAACATGTTGAAAACCTTATTAGCGTTCATCCAACTGAATTCACCAAGAAATCGTTAACAAAGCTAAACGGCCGTTTAGATGGGTGCGACGACAGCAAGTGGACAGACTGTAGCGCCACTAATTACCGCAGTTAGCGGGACAAAGGACTGTCTCCACTATGTCCTCTTCGTTTTAAACCACTTTGACGAGCTATAGACACCTACAGTTGAGTGTTGTAGATGATGGGATAAGACATTTTGGTAAGTCTTAAGTAAGTTTTTGTAAAATCCTTATAGAGTTTTGTAGTTAACACTACTTTCATCATACTTGCATAAAAAAACCTAATGTAAATCTTTATTATTATTATTTAGATTGACAGCTAGGTAGCGTAGTGTTATAATTAAAGCTTAAAAAACATGTCTCGAAACATAAATCTACAATCAGTGATAAAAACAAAAACTGGATACATTTATTTATTGGCAAACTTCCAATATAAAAATAAAATTCTTTCATTCTACCGTCAAAACAAAAGGCGTTCGTAATCCGTCACCCTGTACCTACACCATAAGTATATATTGTACAGAGAATGAATATTTTTGTTGCGGTACTTGTCACAATCCGGATTCAATCTCAATTCGATTGTCTCCAAACACAATGCGGATTAAACTAGGCGCTTGTTTTGTGTGTTTTGTTATGGTTTGTCAGATTTTGCCCCCCTGTTTGTTTTTGCGGATATTTTTTGTGGCTGGATAAAATATGGACCTTCAACGGACGGAAAACCTGTTGCAATATAATTTAGTGATGGGTTTTATATCACAACAATGGACGCTTTTCTGAAGTCTTTAATTAAATAGCTTCGTGTGCAGAAATATCCTACAAACTCTTTGTACACGGCACGGTTTCATTACGGTGCGGTGTTAATACTGACATTTAGAAAAACCTTTCAACACAACAAAATACCTTTCAACAAGCTTTAAATTCCTAAAATACATATGAACGAAGTTTTACTTTTAAATTATCACTCACATTTGTAATTGTTCCATCCTTAAAATCCATTTACTTTTTACCAATATTCTTCTGCATTATCGACATGTTTTGTCCGCCAATTGAAACTCAAGCTAATACTACCAAACTGCTACCAACCACTCATTTCTTAAAAATCATTTAGAGAGTACATCTTCACATGTATTACGTATGTAACTAATTTACCTACATATAACCAGCCAATAGATTGAAAACTATTAAGTTCCAGACATTCTAACTTAACCAAGTTCTCGCTTTTGTGTATTGGTCGTGTTTTAACGTCGAACTGAGTTTCACATAACAATCTTTATTTTAATAACTATAAGACAGTCTATGTGAAGACACAGCCATTCTTTCTTTCTTTAAGTTAGTCTCAATTCGTCTTTTTTTTTTGTGGGATGGGAAATCATCAAATTACTTCTCCCGCTCTGGGCAGAGCGGACGGGCGTGTCAGACTTTTACTGACTAAAACCCACCCGTGTTTCTTCACTTGCCTGTGCGACGGCCAGGGCCACGGTTTCTTGTTTAACCAACCCGCAACTCTGACCCAGTCTCAATTCAACTTCAATCGCAGTCTTCCAATCATTTTTCTGTCTTACGTACATCACTAAATTGCTATCCTTCCGCATCATATCTGCAGCTCGATCTCAATCGATTGCGAGTCGCAGCAATACATATGGTAATACCCGGCGTCGCTTACATCGCATTTGTTACGTAGATCGATGATATTCGGAGCGATCTCTTTGAAGATCAGTCCCCTTTCCCTTTGTGGTGCAGCCTTTGAGCGGAGAAATTTTGTTGTAATGCATTCAAAATGCGACTGGTAGGAAGTAATGTTAAAAATGTAGTCGGGGCATTTGCTTTAAGGGATCTAAAAGATGGAGGTCGTATGCGACTGAACCTAAATGTACGAAAAGAGGCGCGCATTGTACTCGTGGAATTTTATTAAAGTTATATTCAGTGAGATACAGTTTTATTAGTAAGATAATATTTTAGATTAGGTTTATTTCTGTTTAACCAAATTTTAAGACACTTAGCGACGTTTTGTATGTTTGCTACAGGTAATGCCTGTATTTACTTATTCCTTATTCAAAGATTTTCAGTGATGTATTCACTCTCCGCTTCAATTTGTCACAAGGCTACACGTCACCCTAATTTACCAACATGCAGGGAACAGTGATGTATGTTAACGTTATCCCCGCACTTCACCCGCGCTGTCAGTTAATCCCGTAAGTCGGGATCTTACAATTTCGTTGCTAAGCTGACAATTACAAAACACCGAGTGAATTTGTTGCCTGAATACTTTCGCTAAAGGGAGGAAAATGTAGATAAAATACTGTCTTTGTGTGAGGTGATTAGATAATGTTATCAGCTCACAAATGAGGGCTCGTTTCCCCGACAATGCACAACACAATATTTTCAAACGAGAACGTGAGTAAAATCTTAATCTCAAAGAGACAATGGAAAGCAGAATAGAAAAGTCGTTTACTTCTGAAGCACCTAAGCTCACACATAAAAGAACTAAACTCTTAGCTCACTTAGTTACAATTTCAATACCATCGAAAAAAGACCCGAAAACTCAAGAAAATATTCAAGCATCTGATGAAAAATCTCCCGTAATCAGCCCTTTTAAAACGGATCGATACGCCCATTATTTGGAGGGTTTAGTGTCAATCAAAAACAGACTTAGCCATACACACGTCGGTAAAGCACCGAAGGATAAGAATCCCGGGATAAAGGCTGCCCTAACGAGTTCCCGCGTTACAAAGGCGGGGTTCCAACGTCTCGATTACTCGGTTATTCGTCTCGATTCTGACAATCGAGTCATTGTTCGCTTATCGATTGTCCGTCAAAGAAGGCCTTTGTAGGATTTGAGCGAAATATCGTGTGTGGTTTGTTTTCTATTTCTAATGTAATTGTTTGGAAGTGAATTATTTATTCGATTGAAGTATTGGGTCTAAGGTTCGAATTATTTATAGCTTAAAAGTATATTGAAAGTGCGATTAATGTTTAAGGGTTTTGTGGGACAAACTGTGCTTTCACACTGGCTCTGACACTTATGATTATATTACAAACATGACTACCTACTAACGATTCAGGAATGTTAATTCATTTAAATATGTACACAGTGTGTTTATGAGTGAGTGTGTGTGTATTCTAGAAAGCATAAATAATTACAAGACATACATTACTAAACATAAAGCATTTTACATTCAAATAGATTGAATGAGAGAGGAGTACCCACTGCAGTAAATTCCACTCATTAGATTAAAAGAATCCTTTATAAAGGACCTAAAGAAATCCTAATGTAAACAAACCAAAATCTAAAGACAACCCGTAATCCCTCATCTCATTCCGTAATTTAAATGAAACCTTCAACTAATTACATTTTTAAAACCTTCGCCATCGTCGTCGTTAACTTTAAAAAGGCAAATAAAAAGTTTGTGCCATCCTGAAGTTCCCAAATTGATTTTGCTTCATTGCTATGGAGCTCGTTTAACATTTTTTTAATTAAATCAAAGGGCATCTACTCGTGGCCTTCTATTCGGCCAGTTTTATCTTTTCATCTTCTGAATATTAAAAACTCGTTATTTAATAAACGTTGATAGATTTTGATAAATGAATTATTTTCTGTAAGTAGGTTTGTACAGTTATCAACTGTTTTCAAAACGTTAATGACTGTGCAAAATATTTTATTAAAATCGAAATCAAATTGAAGTTTAATCAAAGAATAGCAATCTGATTCTCTCAATCTTCGTTAACTCTTAGCTTCTGTTATAAAATGCCAACCTTGTTGAATCATTTCGTTATCATATTTGTTGCTAACTCTACAATTGACAATTAAAAACTAGATAGAAGATGAGAAGAAAAACCGAAAAAACACAGAGACCACAGTTTCTTTTAGAGTATTTGAAGACATAATCTTGGCTACACGATCAAGCACTGAGAAGGCATAGTCATTACATTAATCTCTTTAAGTTTGTCTCTGAGGGAGTGTATGGGACTTAGTTTATAAATGGAACTAATTGGCCTTTTCTGTAAACAATAACAGAATAATGTACTTATGTCATACTATTAAAATTACTACAATAAACTAAGCTGGCTGTATCTTAATCTTTTAAATCATTAAAAAATGCTGCAAAACTAAGGTTTTCTTACATTTTATCTATACCCATTAGAACGTGGCATTCAAACTTATGCCTATGAATACTGGATATATTTCAGGTTTCGACTGTTAATTATTTATGACAAGACTCGTTTCTACATACTTGTCTAATATGGGTTAACATTAATTTAATACATTTCGTTTTTTGTTGGTTATTAACATTAAACCAGTTATTCACTTTACATCATACATTGTCCGTAACCAGCTGCATATGTTTAAATTTAAATAAAAGGATGCATCATCTACAAACATCGCTAGGTATATCATATGTATGAGAGGAGACCTGTGCCCAGCAGTGGGACGATAAAAGGTTGATGATGATGATACACACACAACAACACTTAAAACGAAACTTAAAACAGTTGTTCACACACAGCATACAACTTATTTAAAGAACGGGCAACCAACTATATGAACACTGGCTCTCTATCTCTAAATTAAAACGAACTTTTCAAATAATTACTATACGTTCTTTTTAAGAACCGAAAATAAATAGAATATTTACTGAAAGGTCCACAGTTGTCTTTCAATAAGTCTCAACACAACATAAAACGACTCTCACTAGAAGGAGGAAAACAGCTGTTATTATTATTAATACAAACTCGCTGGACCGGAGAAACCGTTCAAATGTAAAAATAACTGCTGAAATCGTTATGTGGTTCCGTATGTCAATACAAAGGTAAAAAACATAAACGCACGTACTTGTAGACAGGGGACTGTTTACTGGCTAACAGGAGTTTATTTGACGTGTTTAGATGAATCTACTGTTATATATTATTTAATTTATAATTGAATTTGTGGAATTTTTAGAAAGGTTTTCATAAAATAATTATAGTATGTAAAAAAGATTATAAAAAGGATAGAAAGGAAATATAGAATTAAAATGACGGACAAAAGCAAAAGGGCAAAAACACAGTCAGTAGGTATATTTTGGAAAGCTTTTTTTACTTTGAACCTTGCACTCATATATTTAAAGTTTAGAATGCAATGCCGTCGTGAATGATAAAGAAATATACGCAAAAACGACGAATAAACATATTTTGACTGACACATTTCTGTTCTCCAACTACATCTATTTCCGCGTCACAACAAGCTAACCCACATAATCTACCAGGGCAACTATAAACCCAACTCTACTGAACCCCAACATAGGTACTGACGTACTTGTCATAACGGGCCAGGCCGCGGGCCACAAAAGAGCCAGGCCACATTAAAAAGGGCCGGCGAATATTATGCCAACCCTTGCCGGATTATTAAATATTCTCTTGCAGAAACTCTCGAGTATGTTTAATATTACTTTTTTCGGCATTCGATAGTACTATGTAAATGTAGGTATGGAGGGCTACGTTTTAGATTTGTTAAATGATGTGTAAGGATTACTGGAGCTCTGTTTATTTTTCTAAATCTACTAATTTATTTTGTGCAAAAATTTATTAAGGGTTTCGGAGTGTCAAAAAATGAGAACACGTAAATCTAGACAGGCAGTAATTTTTCTGACAAACATATTTTATTTGTAGGTATGTAGCTAATGGCGTCTTTCTAGCACGTAAACTTTCACAAAAACGTTGTACAATTGAAGAATTTCGGTCCAAATGAAGAAAAATAAAAAGTTTGCAGACTAGTATAATGATTGAAGAGAAAAACTAGGCGCGTGAACTACGATAATGTCCCACATGTAGGGTAACCATTAATAAATATGTAATATAACAACCGTCCCGCATGATGCGAACCGACTGAAAGATACATTCGAGAAAGTTAAACAAACTAAGTATCTTGACTTGCTTCACGAGATTTTCGAAATGTAGGATGAGGGCTTAGCGTCAATTGTGCGTCGTGACAGTCAATAGCTTAATAGCCTAGAGCCTCGACTAACACCTCAGGAGGCTCTCGTTGGACTTGATTCAGACAGCAGTACTTCTGGACGCAGCTCAAATTGTCATTGTATAGCTCATATCGCTCAAGAGCGACAATGACAATGCAAGTGTAGCTTGCATTGTCATTATTGTTCTTGCACACTACAAGCTGCTGGACTATTGAGCCCGTAACTATCGTTGGACTTGATTCAGACAGCAGTACTTTTGGACGCAGCTCAAATTGTCTTTGTATTGCTCATATCGCTCTTGCACACTACAAGCTGCCGGGCTCTTGACCCCAGCAGCTTGTAGTTCGGACCATGCTCCATAAGGACACAGCCCACGTATAAACGTGGGCTATTATTTTTTGTTATACCTTATAAAAGAGTGATGGTATAACATGATACCATTTAACACTTAGGGACCCGCGCTTGAAATTGCAACTTAATCACTCGCTACTGAGTCTAGCGGACCCGGACAAAATTACAATCAAAATCGCTGAATGAAAGTGGTTGGTATCTTTTGATATTATAATAATGTGCAAAATTTAAACAAAAATTGAATAAAATATAAATATTTTTTTATTTTACTTAATCCAGTAGTCAGTACAAAAATATAAGGAATTTTGGCATAATTTTTTGACTTAACTTAGACCAACAGTTATAAATTATGTAATGATATATTTTAAACAAAATATGTTCTACTTAAATATACTACTATAATTTATCTACGATGACAAAATATGAATAAAACATCAATCATCATAGGAAGAAGCAAAATCAACTTTCAAAATCAACAGATTCTAGATTATTTTTTTTATGATAAACTCACTTTCCAACAGTTCTACACATTTCTTCATCAATCTTAGTTAGCTGTAATAGTTTACACAAATCTGTTTCATATGTTCTCCGAAAACTGGTGTATTACATTTTACCCAAAAAACCTTGGTTTTCCTATCTTTCTTCCAGTTATATAGACCGCATCATACTTTTCGTCCATTTATTGGTAGGGGTGCGTTAGATGCTGCGGTTGGTTCCTGCATCTGGTATTATTGGATTATGTTTCGGATACGGATTTTGATATGCTGTAGAATATTAGTGATAGAAATTCTTACACGTAGATAGATGTGGTTCAATCAAAGAAATAGCCAACGTTTAAATAAAGTATCTCCGTGTGATGTCATGTGAAGGTACTCTGGCTTTTTGAATTCTTTTGTGTTACCAAAAAATGTAGGTAACCCAAAAAATATACAAAGTCAAATCTTTGAGTTCGTCTCAATTAGAACCTTTTATCGGCTCCACCAGTCTTGTTCCGGCAAATAAAGGTCAAAATAACCGAAGACCTATGGGGAATGTCTGTTAAAGTATGCACATCTATAATTGAGACCATAGCACCGTACTTAGCTTTAATATTTAATTTGTATGTGGATCAAGGCGTCTTTTCAAATATAATGAAATACAGTAAGGTAATACCACTTTTTAAATCCGGTGACCATAATAAAGGACACCAATAATTACAGACCCGTATCGGTATTGCCTGTTTTCAGTAAGGTGTTTGAAAAAGTTATGCTTAATCAAATGCTCTATCATTTTAACAGCAATACAATCTTCCACGATCAACAGTATGGTTTCACCAGAGGACGTTGTACGACTGACGCTGGTGTCACTTTATTAAAACATATATTTGCAGCGTGGGAAGAAGCCCAAGATGCGATAGGGATTTTTGTGACCTCTCAAAGGCTTTTCATTGTGTCAATCATGAAACCTTACTTTTAAAGCTTGAACATTATGGCCTAGGTAAACTTGCACTCAGCTTGGTAAAATCTTATTTAAGTGATAGACAACAGCAAGTTCAGATAAATGGTGTCAATTCTCCTGGTTTGAAAGTCAAAATGGATGTACCGCAAGGCTCAATTTTGGGTCCGTTCCTCTTTTTAGTATATATAAATGATCTACCGCATATATTAAAAAAACAACCACATATTGTATTTTTTGCCGATGATACTTCGTTAATTCTCAAAATCAATAGGCGTTGCTCAAACCTTGAGGACGTAAACAATGCTTTACAGCAAGTCCAAAACTGTTTACTGCTAATAATTTAGTACTAAATGCAAAAAAGACTAAGTGTATAAGATTTGCGTTACCAAATGTTACAAGTACTTCCTCCGATATAGTGTTGAACAAGGAGAAACTCGAATTCGTCGAGAACACGGTTTTCCTGGGGATCACGCTTGACTCGCGGCTAAAATGGGGTCCTCATTTAACATCATATCAGCATATGCTCTCAGAAAAATCCGTCAATTTACTGATGTAGATACTGCGAGACTAGTCTACAGGGTTCGGCACTCGAACTGTTACTAATTTTACGTTGCTATAGCAACTAAACTGTTTACAATATGGCGCCCATTTTTTCACATTCCTTAGTGTATGGTATTGTTAATCATCATCATCTCAGCGTTAATCCCAGTCGTATCCGTAGCCTTTCAGCTTTGGAGTCTGGGGTCCGCTTTACCAGTCCAACTGCTGATTTTGGCTTAACTTCGATATTTTCCGTGAAGCGACTGCCGTCTGACCTCCACAACCCGAAGGCGACATCGAAGCATTGCAGTTAGACCAATTGTTCGACTTTTGAGGGCTCCAACAACCCGTGTATGGTATTGTTAATAAACTAACAAAAGCCTACTATTTTTCGTCGTTGTTAAAAAAAGTTTTGCAGATGGAAGTCAAACGAAACAGTGTCATTGCTTTGTATTTGGCTGGAAAATCGCAGGTAGCCATCGTTAATGAGCTAGGACATTTACATTTGAACAAAATGTTTGTGTATCGGACCATCACGCGTTACAATGATACGGGTAGCATCAAAAAACGCCATGGAGGTGGACATCCAACAACAGCAACATCATCAGCAATGGTTCGAAAGGTAAAGGCTAGAATTGAACGAAATCCACGACAAAGCGCAGTTAAATTGGCGAAAAGTCTTAATGTATCTGCCCGGAGCATAGGGCGCATATTAAAAAATAAACTTCAACTGAAGCCCTACAAATTACAAAAAGTGCAAGATCTGACACTTGCACAAAAGACAGTTCGTCTAGAAAGAGCTAAGAACTTAAAGCACTTGCACGTTGATAGCTTGCTTGAAAATTTGGTATTTTCCGATGAAAAAATTTTTACCGTTCAGCAATATGTGAACAAGCAAAATGATCGCATATGGTTAAAGTGTAAATCAAATGACAATTTAGACCAACGAATTGCCTTGCGAAAGGAAGCACCAGCATCTGTGATGGTTTGGTCGGCGGTAACTGCCATGGAACGCTCACCTCTCGTTTTCATTGACCAGGGTGTAAAGATAAACCAGCAGATCTACCGTAAAAAGATTTTAAACGATGCTTTGTTACCTTGGGCACGTAAGCAATTTGGTAGAAATCATTGGACCTTTAATCATTGGATTTTAAAAGAGTGTCCATGGAGTTTCTTGCACGTTCTTCTCCATAGAGATCTACGCTTTGGAACGTGCAATTTAGCTTCACTTTTCTTGAACTGACCGACATTGACTATTCAAAAGTACCAAGTGATGGTTAATTTGAAATAAATGATTTTGATTTGATTTGATTTGACTTTCAACAAGACTCGGCACCATCTCACAAAGCTCGTGGAACCCAAATTTTTTTACAAGAAAATGTACCGAGCTTCATTTCTTCGCAACAATGGCCACCATATCCCCGGACTTAAACCGAATGGATTTTTCCATATGGTCAATTCTAGAAGCCAAAGTGTCAACAAAAAAATATGAGACGGGCGACGCCTTAAAGATTGCGCTTCGCCGAGAATGGAACAAAATACCAGCAGATCACATTCGTGCAGCGTGTGAAGCCTTCTCGGTCAGACTCGATGCTGTTATCCGCGCTAAAGGTGGCCATATCGAACAATATCTTCTTGTTTTATTTACTGTATATGTATTTTTTCGATACTGAAGTTTTTTTAATAAATATGCTCATGTTTAACAAAATTACAGCATTTTGAATTGGTAACACTTCGAGTGCCGACCCCTGTATTTTAGCTACTTTCATAGTATCATGTCATACGGTATTTTGCTTTGGGGACGGGCTGCAGACATAGAGTCTATTTTTATTCTTCAGAAAAGAGCTATCAGAGCCATATACCATCTCCGCAGACGCGATTTTCTTAGGGAACTATTCAAAGAAATAAACATCCTTACGGTCCCTTGTCAATACATTTATGAAAACATTATGTATGTTCGGAAAAATATTGATCTTTTTAAGAAGATAAGTGACAGGCACAACTTTAATACTAGGAATAGAAATAATTTAGATCAACCTCGGTTCAGACTGGCTAAAGTAAATAGTTCTTTTATGGGCTACTGCTGTAAAATTTTATAATAAAATACCGCTAGCGATTCAACAACTCAATGAGTTGAAATTTAAAATATGCATTAAACGCACTGTGTGTAAACAAGCATATTATAAATTGGAAGATTATATTCTTGATAAAAATGCTTGACTAAATGCCAGTCCTGCTCCACAGCCCCAGACAATTTTGTAGGTTTGGAAGAGATACCATTCCCCCTTTTTGTTGTTTTCCAAATATTCCCTTTTTTTATTTTTATTTATTTATTTCAATTGTGCAGAAGATTTTGCTACCATGATTTTGCAAATAATATAGTATTGTAGAAAAGTATTGTGTAAAAGCACTTTTCAAGTTTGTGAATGTGAGGCACCATGGACTATGGTTTGTTTTTTTTTTATATACAACTTGTTTGACATTACGAGCATAGCAGTTGAGAGTTTGTCATGCTCACTCACATGTCTTGCAGATGGTGGCGCGTGTTGTTGGGTCATTTGATTCCCTTCAAAATGGTTGAGCTAAGTGGGGCTACTGCGCGCGTAATGCTCGTGAATGGGGGCCGTCAGTGGAGACTGGTCATCTCTTAGCTGCCAGTGGGCTTAATTAATTTTCTATCTTTGCGTTATTTTTTATAATTATACATTGTGCTCACATGATAGAAGCAACAACAATATGTAACGAAGACATGTAATCCATATTGTCGGTCTCCGTGGCGCAGCGGTCAACACGCCTGCCTGCGACGTGGAGGCCCCGGGTTTGATCCCCGGCCAGGTCATGATGGGAAACGATCTTTTCCTAATTGGCCTGGGTCTTGGATGTTTATCTATATATTTATCTATTATAAAATATAGTATCGTTGTGTTAGTATCCCATAACACAAGTGTCGGACTTACTTTGGGGCTAGCTCAATCTGTGTGATTTGTCCGTATATTATATATTATGATTTCGACAGCCTCTGTGGCGTAGCGGTAGCGGACGCGGCCGCTGCGCAAGGTGGCGCGGGTTCGATCCCCGCACAGTGCAAGTATTTGTATGCATGAATATGAATATTTGTACTGGTCTGGTCGTGCCTCGGAAATCACGTTAAGCCGTTGGTCCCGGTTGCCCTACGAACATCTAGTGGCAGTCGTTATGGGTTGTTGGAGCCCTCAAAAGTTCTACAATTTGTCTAACTGCAATGTTTCGATGTCGCCTTCGGGTTGTGGAGGTCAGACGGCAGTCGCTTCATAGAAAATGTCGAAGTTTAGCCATATCAGCAGTTGGACTGGTAAGACGAACCCCAGACTCCAAAGCTGAAAAGGCTTCGGATGCGACTGGGATTAACGCTGGGATGATGATGATTATATATTATGATTTTAAAAGAGTGTCCATGGAGTTTCTTGCACGTTCTTCTCTATAGAGATCTACGCTTTGGAATGTGCAATTTAGCTTCACTTTTCTTGGACTGACCGACATTGACTATTCAAAAGTACCAACTGTTGGTTAATTTGAAATAAACAGTTTTGATTTTGTTACCACATCACTTTTAGAGTTGCCGACCTGGTATGGCCCGCCGTTTTGTTTTCGAGATCAGAAGTATATTAATAGGTATTTGCATCACATAGGTACTGATTTAGGTGTTCTTCTCTTTCAAGCAGTCTCAAAGACCGGTTGGCAACTATTTTCTACAAAATAAGATAGTAAAAATAGTAAACAAACAGAAATAATTATAAGAAAAAACACAAACGCACAGCGAGTAAATACTCGCTGCCGGGTTCAGTGGACTCATACGCACCTTTAACGTCCATAGCACACGTACGCAGCGCGATAACTGACAGCTGAAATCGTAATCTACCACCTAATACTGTGATCGAAAGGTACAAGAAACGGCACCGTCGCTAAATTCGTAATTTTTAAGCAATTCAACAAAATACAAGGAACTGGTTCCTCTGGACCCAGTAACGAGTCCTTAAGTGTTAATGTATATATAAAATGTTATTTTTTATCTGTCTGCTTCGAAAATATATTCGAAAATAAATATGATTTTTGTGTCATCATCGTCATTAACCTTTTTATCGTCCCACAGCTGGGCACAGGTCTCCTCTCATACAGAGAAGGAATGAGAGGAATCACTACGCTTGCTCAATGCGGGTTGGCGATTTCAGAATTAACGTTCAGGTTTCCTCAAGATGTTTTCCTTCACCTTTTAATCAGTCATTGGTGTCCAAGATATACTTAGAAAGTACATAATAACTTAGAAAAGTTACATTGGTACTTGCCTGGCCTAGAATCGAACCCGCACACTCATACTTGAGAGGCTGGTGTTATAACCACTAGGCCACCACGACGATGTTTGTGTACTTGGTGAAAAATGTTAATGAAGAAATAGTCACATACTCATCCGAAACCTGCGTTGCTACAAAAACTGGTTCATTTTTAGAGAAATGGGGCTTAAAATACGCAGCCTTTATCTTGAATATTGTTTGACATTGAATGTCAATTCTATGTCCGGTGGGCATTATTATCATCTCTGTGGCTACATTATTATATTGCTAAATATTATATAATATAGCTGCAACTATAATATGTAACGTTGAGACGGGCAGAATTCCAGCCAAATAATGTGTAGAGCAATTTTAATGTAGTTAAATTAGATTAAGAAGATGATTTATCTTCATTCTCAGATTTTAATTTATAAAAACTAGTAATACTCAAAAATTATTCGTAACATAAGTAAATTTTAATAAAAACTACCAAAAATAAAGAACTAATCTTCTAACATTGGGAAGGGGAGGGAGCACCATCTCTATAACAAAATAACATTGTTAATTTAAAATCTAACCCGACGGTAAACCTGGCTATCCTAACGAAGGGGCACGAGAATAAAGCAGCAATTCCAGCGGTTTAGTAGCAAACGTTACCGCGCTTCGCACCGGTGTTCTGACGGGAAAGTGGTGAGAAGACAGAAATTTGATAATACAATTCCAGAGGCTAAGTAGCAAACATTACCACTCGGCGCACCGGTATTATGACGGGAAAGTACGTGGTCAGAAGGTAGAAATCTAATAATATGTACAATTCCAGCGGCTTAGTAGCAAACATTATACCTATATTATTCGGCGCGTCGATATTCTGACGGGGAAGTAAGTGGTCAGAAGACAGAAATCTGATAATACAATTCCAGTGGCTTAGTAGCAAACATTATATATTGTTCGGCACGTCGATATTCTGACGGGGAAGTAAGTGGTCAGAAGACAGAAATGCGGAAACATTATAATTCTAGCGGCTTAGTAGCAAACGTTACCGCGCGGGGCGCCGGTGTTCTGACGGGGAAGTAAGTGGTCAGAAGACAAAAATTTGATAATAGAATTCCAGCGGCTAACGTAACGTTTGCTACTACGTTACCGTGCGGCGCCCGGTATCCTGAAGGGGAAGTGATGAGAAGACAGAAACATTCTGGTTATGACAGACGGCCATTAATAGAACGAGTCAACACACCTTCTTAGGCATATTGTTAGCTAAAAGAAAATGTTCATGCAAAAAAGGGTATTTAATTTTGTTTTCGTTTATAACATAAAGCAGTTAAGCTATTTATAGATTACGATTATTTTAAATAAACCGACACTGAAAAACTGTTTCACGGTTTTCAATTACACAAAAACTGAAATACCTTAATAAATATGTATTTTATTATGATTATGTATCATGTTGTGGACTACATAGAATGACAAAATGTTTCAGCTTCAAATAGACTTAACATTATAGAAAAACTTTTTAATTTTCTTTCAAAATAATAATAGCTTTTATCTTTGTGTTTCTTTGTACTGCTAATCTCTTTCATTTTGAGATTGAATTAGCGAATTAATTAATTAATAAGCAACTTGAAGTTATTTACGAAATATATTTATAAAGAAGAAAGTTTCTTATTTACTTCGGTTAATCTGGTTTTTGATAAGTTATTAATCTGATTCTTAAGAAAGCTGCGTATGGAGGCATTTTTCAAAATACTAGCTGCGCTCTGTGGTTTCTACCGCGTTAGTTTCGATCCTGGTTTGTAGAACTCTTTGTGCCAATTTCATCAAAATTGGTCAGCCGTTTAGTGCGTGAATAAGTAACAAACACATTCACTAACTTTTAGCGTTATAATATTAGAGTAATATCGTAGTGTGATTGCTAGACTATAACTACTGGTGAAGATAATCCTCTAAGAAATCATGGTGAACATTTAAAAATGATTGTAGAAATTGATACTTAAATCTGTGGCGTGGTTAAGGAGTTGATAACTTTGGACAACATAAATATATGAGAATGTTGCTAAAAGTTATTACCAATCAAATGTCAGTCTACTCATCCTTCATGGATAAAGTAGGATCCTTCTACCAGGAGGATGTTATATTTCCATTTTTATCGCCATTGAATCTGCTTTGTAGACTGACAAATTCATAAACCATAGGAAAGTAGTTAAATCATTTTTTTTTTCAATAAAAGAAAAAGGTACTCATTTTGGTAGACACCACAAAACATTCAGGAAAATTGCTGGTAGCTCACAGTAATAAGGATAAACCTGTTCACCACAAAATAAATTCATAAACAACTTTTATGACGAACCATCCGAGCCTCACTTGCACCGCATATTAACGGGCTCAACTGCGCACAAAATCGGAACAACGTACAAAAATGGCGCCGCACTAAAATCATAGATAGTATGAAAACACGTTCTGCACTATCCATATATTTTATTCAGTAGCGTCAGCGTAAAAGCCCACGCTGACTAAATTCGCCAGCGAAATATTTTTGTTTTTCGCACTGTCCGCGTCGGTAGGCACATGTTGTCTCCCTACTAGTTGGAACCGAATTTTCCTAGTTTTGTTGCCCGGATTGCTTTTTTCAAACGTGTCGTAATTTCTAGTTCCGAGGGCGTATAATGTTCGGACGTATTGTGGACTTTATTACCATGTATAGCTCTTGAATGCTCAATCAAGCAAGATTGAAAATTCCTGGTGACATGAGTGACCTTTACACCGTAAGAATGCAATTATGTCATATTTCTTGCAAACATGCAGGTCATTGCTATCCTACATACTCGTACGAGAAAACTGAATAAAGGATATTGAAAAATCAGTCCAGCTACAATTTTACTATTAAATTTCAAGAATGCAAATATTGGCTGTACGGTGGGACCTTTCTATGGGACGAATATTAAGTGCAAGGACATTGAAACGAACTCGGTTCACAAACCTTTTAGAAGTAAGTTTTCATTCGCTTGCTGTCAACTGAATGTGATAAGTTCTTATTGGTAAAGGAATTTATTTACATATTAATAATAATGAATTTGATAAATAATCATGAATTGATATGTTTTTTTTTTATAATGTAGCTATATGGATTTGTTTCTGAAATAATAAGAAAATGTTTAGCTCCCGGTACTTCTTATTCTTCACCAGCCTGTAGAGGTCCACTGCTGGACAAAGTCCTCCCCAAGGCTTTCCGCGATGATCTGTTTTGTGTTGCCCGCAACCATCGGCTTCCGGCGACCTTCACCAGGTCATCGGTCCACCTTGTTGGGGGCTTCCCTACGCTGCGTCTTCCGGTACGTGGCCGCCACTCCAGAACCTTACTGCCCCATCGGCCATCGTTTCTACGAGCAATGTGCCCCGCCCACTGCCACTTAACTTTAGCGACTCTAAGAGCTATGTCGGTGACTTCGGTTCTTTTGCAGATCTCCTCATTTCTGATTCGATCGCGCTGTGAAACTCTGAGCTTTCGTATGAGGACAATTGTGAGCGACCACGTTTCAGTTTCGTAAGCTCCCGATACAGTGTTGCAAAAAACCTTTTTTTTTCTAATGTGAAAAAAACCTTGAAAAAATCTGTTCTTTTTCTGAACTATTTTTTTTTCAAGAGTTTGAAATCTGAAACTGTTATGGCATTTACCGTTAAATAATGAATACTTTAGAGTATTCGGTTTATTTTTGAACCTGCGGTACTTTTCTGATAAAATAGAGCCAAATTTTTTTTTTTTTTTTTTACATATCTATTATAAACTAGCGCTTGACCGCAATCCTGCCTGATGGTAAGCAGTGACGCAATCGTTGATGGTAAAGCGCACTAGTTTATTAAGAGCCTATTCACTCTAGCCTTGAAGACACTCAAATTGTAGTCCGACGGAAACACCGCCGCTGGCAAATTGTTCCAGTCCCTCGATGTACGCGGTATAAAGGAGGAGGCGAAACGCTTCGTCCGGATCGTAGTGGTGTTAACAACGTAAGGGTGGAAACCAGCCGTACGACGGGTCGTCCGCTGGTGGAACGGAGATGGGGGAATTAAATCATGCAATTCCCTCGCACACTCCCCGAAATGCATCCTATAGAACACCGAAAGGCTGGCTACTCTACGTCTGTGCTCTAGGCTTTGGAGACCAACTCGAGTTAGATCAGTGTCACCAATCAGCCTCTTTGCACGTCTCTCCACTGAATCCAAAGTGGCCAAAATTTCATAAAAAATATTGGCAACATTCATTGATATACAACAACAATCGAAAAAATAAAAATTGAGTTGTGATTTGTGATTTATTGTTGGAAGTAGTGAATTATGAATAAATAATATGTTGATTTATTATACAAATTACATATTTAATTTATAATTGAACTAAAACGTAGGCTAGAAAAAAACAATTTTATAAAAAAAACACCGACGCTAAGTTTTTTTCCATGTTTTTTTTCAAGAAAGTGAAAAAAAAAACTATTTTTTTTTTTCATTTTACATCACTATCCCGGTACATCACCGAGGAAATACAATAATATAAACACAGTGATTAACTGATCAGGTATGTTCAAAAGTTCTCCTAACAGCATGACAAAGGAAGAGGACAAACATTCTAATAGGATAAACGAAAACTACGTTTCCTCTAATTGCTACAAGAACGTGAAAGACACATCATTACTCCACAGAGTCAAGTCTTGTTAAACTTATATGCCGATTTCAACCTGTAACAACGGACTACTCAGCTCTACAATTTAGCTTACACATCTACTACCTACTTACTTACAAAACAAACCTTAACTAAGAATTAACAAGGTTCAAAATCAACTGCCTCTAAAATGAAGAGCTTACACCTTAACGGTCGTGTTGGTAGTAAAATAGACTTTAATATAGAGAGGTAAGATTGAGAGTTGGTTGCTTGGTTGTTAATAGGGTGTTCAAGTAAATCCTCGTCGGAAAAGGTTGAAGGTTACAGAGTTTTGAATAAGCAGAATTAAATATTAGGCAGTGAAGTATTCTTGAGAATGTTGTTCTAAACTCCAGTTTAATCTTTAATGTTGTTGAAATGAAAGCATCTAACTGCGATTAGCGATAATGTTGGTGTTCTCAAAATACTGGTTGTGATGTTTAACTGGGTTTTATGTTTAAATTGAAGTTAATTTATTCAATCTTTATATAAAAATTTAGCTATTTAACTAGGTACAAAAATAAACTATAAACTACGAAATAAAATACAAACAAATGTTGTTATAGCGGTAACAGAAATACAAAATTTGAGAAAATTTCAACTGTCTAGCTATCATGGCTCATATGACACAGTCTGGTGATAGACAGACAGACAAACTGACGGACAGTGGAATCTTAGTAAAAAGGTTCCGTTTAAACCTTTGCGTGCTCACGGGCTCTATTAAACGAGCGTTTCAACCTCAGTTGAGGGCATCGGCACACACCGCCGTGCCGTGCTAGGCACATCAGAAAGAGCAAGGCTGTCGCCACAGGTTGCGTCCTACGTCCACAGAAGCCTTTCAAGTTAAACGACTTATGTTCTCTAAGTTCAATGCTAAGAAACTGTAACGTTTTACATTCGCTGAAGCAACGTTTACTCAAGGAAGTGGTTTAAAAGAGACTCACTAATCTTTTCACTTCGACTGATCCGTACGAAGGATAAAAAGATAAAATACATCAATCGTTTCGTATGTTACACAACAAAGAGAAGGTAGAAGATTTTAGAGAAACTTTAAGTAGATTTAGGCAAACTTCAGCATAATGTCAAGATTACTTACTACCTACTTTCAAATGTTTAATATTGATTCTTTATTTCAGTGTTTTTGAAAATGGATGAAGATAATAAAACAGTTTTCTTGGATTGAAAGCAAGCTTTGCAAGCGAGCAATTCGCGTGAGCGTAACCGACCCAACGCCGTGGTCGCAACAGCGAAATATACATAATTGTATACTATGTATGTATAGTGTATATCTTCTTCTTTCTGATTCGATCGCGCAGACAAACTCCGAGCACAGCTCTTTCCATCGCCCTTTTTGTGACTTTGATCGTTCGTGTGAGGCCCGCTGTGAGTATAATGGTATAGATTGCGTCACCGCTATAAGTTTTTTGTTCTTGTTTTTTTTAAATATAATAATAATTTCATTTATCACTTCTATTGATCAGTCCCACTTTTTTTTAAAGGAAAATAGTAATATTATTTCCAGTGTTGAACGAAGGTATCTCTATTTTATACCTACCTACATTTCGCCAGTTATATTCGGGTCTCATTTTCCGAGGACAAACCTATTGCCAACAACTCGACACCAATAAAAACAGGCTGCTGCTGAATTTGGGATTGAAAAGTTTAATAACACTTTTCTAGATCCAGCAATCGAAACAGAAGTGCTTGCGATCACTGCAACAACAAGGCTGACTTGATTTATATTATCAGCTGCACATAAGAGTCACCCAATACGAAATCCGGAGACAAATCCATACAAATATTATAAATGCGAAAGTCCATCTGTCTGTCCGGCTTTCACGCCAAAACTATTGAACCGATTGTAATGAAATTTGGTACACAGATAGTCTAGGGCCTGAGAAAGGACATAGGTTGTATAACATCCCGCTATGACCAATAGGAGCAGTGCAGTAACAAAAAAAATTGCGTAAATGGGAGCGATCGCGGATGTACATATTGCTCCCATTATTTTAACAGGCGCTTATTTTATATCAACTGGGCTCCGCGCGCTGTAAACTGAAGTCCACGCGAACGGAGTCGCGGGCAACAGTTAGTATTTTATAAACCCATCTCATCAGTTACCAATAACAAAGGCACCGAACTTATATAGCCTGTCAAACATAATAAACTTGGGAATTTTTACCTCCAGCCTCCAGTCTAGCCTTACCTTAAGTTAGGCTATTAAACTTAGACGTACATATACGAGGCACAGGATCTAGCTTCACGACGATTTTGCCTCGGTGACATCTAAATCTACCTCGAAAACCTTAGGCGCATGCATGGCGAAAGGATTTTGAATCTTATTGTGTAGTAGTAGAGTAGGATTTTATGTGGGGAAAAGTATACTTGCCGATGCACAGGTAAGGGATGTGATGAAAGTGCTGAGCTCAGAGCGATATTTAAAATTTCATACATACTTATTTTTGATCGAGTTTTTATTTTGCCACAGTTTTCCGTAATCGACACGGATTTAAAATGTTAATTTGCATCGATGAATTGCATCTCAGAATACCCATCCTCTTTAGCTTTTTATGTGCTCTATTTTAGCTATTTTATTTTAGGTAAGTCATTTATGAAACCTTCATAGTACAGAAAATTATTTGCGTATCATTTTCCCAACTCTTGGGGTTTCCTTTCAGTCTAACTGAAGGTAGTAAAAGTAATTAACAAGAAATGACTGCCTATGATTATCACTACCCGTTACTGAAAACACAATGGAAATAATGTATTAGAAATTAAAAAATCAGTCTTTTTAAGTTTCGGAATCAACATGTACAATAGTTCTTTGTTTTGTGTCCAGTATACGCTAGGCGCTCAACAAATAAACAACTAAACTCATTCATAAAATCACAATACTTATATTTTAAAATCGCTCTCTGCTCACACACTCGCCCATCTAAAGTTAAAGGCAGCGTTAAATTGTCAGCTGCAGCTCCCAGTGTGTCAGATTACCTGACGGACACTCACAGTGCGCTTCTTGCCTTCGTCGAGCCACGAGCGATACAAGCAGGATGCAACGTACAGACGAATTTTGGGTTACAAATCTGGTTCCAAGAATGATAAGGTTTTGAGATTTAAGTAAGAAATAATAAACTATTTCAATTTAAAGTCCTTAATTTTAATCAAAATTGGACGTATATCATTACGTACATTAAATTGAAAATATTAGAAATATGTAGAAATAAAAATAGGTTAAAACAGACAACGCACAATTTTATTATTGCTTGCAAACTTAATGGGCAAAAAACACAAAACAAAGTTAGGTATTTGTTTTACGCATAATTATTATGATGTTTTACGTTATATAGATATAAGTACCCAATATTCGGATCCACTGCGGTATCTTAGTGAAACCCTAGTGAAGGTGTCATGATGACTTGCAGCCTGAAGATAGTATGTATTATTATTAATGGTCCATGAGAACGAAGGGCAACCCTGAAGAAAGTGAAAGGTATAACTGTAGGTCTTTCGTGCTTATGCGTACCTACTGCTGCTTTTCAGCAGTAGCTAGCTGTTTGTAACTTGCCTTGGTTTTCTTTCAGACCTGACCCTTACCGTGGCTCTTTCAAAGGCAATTTGATGAATAAAAGCTACAAAAAGGGATGCTACTAAGAAATATGTAAATAACAGTGTTGTTAAAGAGTGAATTTAAAAATAATTATACCCCGTTTAGTGGTATTAACAAACCGCAATGTACTCATAAAATTGATCCCGATAATGACGAGCGCATCAACATGCAAATGTTAGTCGAATATTCTGTGCGTACTTAACACCAATGTAATTAATTTAAAACGTGTTCGGTGTCGTAATTGCCTAATTACTGAACAACAATTGCGCGACTCTTGTCAATTACAACATAGCTTCATATTTGGATTTATTTCATTAATATAATTCTGGATTTACTAATTACTGACTAACAAAAGAGTTACTATAAATTTTGTTTTTCACTATATTTTCAATTTAAATTGATAAAAATCCAGCGAGAATATCTTATTGTTCAAGTACATGGGTCCTCATTAGCGGGGTCGATTAGAAGTTCATACAAGTAGAATTTACGCTGTGTGTACAGCTAATAATCGCGTTAACAAAGCAGAGAGCTGCAACTGCTTGAATATTTTTTTACTGAGATTTTAATTTTATCATATCCAAGGACAAGGTTTTCTTTACATATTGTAAAGACAATATGTAAAGAAAACCTTGTCCGATCCGTTAAGGTATTGTTAGATATCGATAACCGATTTTGCTAATGCCTACAAAGCGAGGTAACTTAATACGTGTGCGGTAGGCAACACAGTAGGCATACATGCGCGGGCGAAGGGGGACAGGGCACGTGGTCGCATCACTCATAATAATACTTCTTTTTTTAAATAAATTATAAACTAGCGCTTGACCTCAATCCCGCCTGCTGGTAAGCAGTGACGCAATCGTTGATGGTAAAGCGCATTAGTTTATTAAGAGCCTATTCACTCCAGCCTTGAAGACACTCAAATTGTAGTCTGACGGTAACACCGCCGCTGGCAAATTGTTCCAGTTCCTCGATGTACGCGGTATAAAGGACTAGGCGAAACTTTTCGTCCGGATCGTAGTGGTGTTAACAACGTAAGGGTGGAAACTCGCCGTACGACGGGTCGTCCGACGGTGGAACGGAAATGGGGGATTTAAATCATGCTGTTCCCTCGCACACTCCCCAAAATGCATCATATAGAACACCAAAAGGCTGGCTACTCTACGCCACAGGAGTAGCTCTAGGCTTTGGTGTTGTCACTTTAAAAAAAAATACCAAATTTTGAGGAAGTTGGAATAAACAATTTATTTATTAATAAATTGTTTATTTACCCAATAAATAATTTGCGGGAAAAAAAGATATTTTAAAATTCATTACTATTGTTACTATGATTTTATTTGGTCATGTGTATACCTGACCTCTATTATCCTTTTGGGTCGGACGGGGTCTACATAAATTTAAAAAAAAAAATGTATGTTAGTGTTATGTTCAGTAGTGCAATATCTTGCGTATTTTTGTGCGAGTATCTTATTATAAAAATATTAATAAATCACACATCATATTATTAGCTAACCATAATAATATTGCAGTTTACCTACCGCTATATAACGGAAACATGTAAATTCGGTTCGTTGTCTGTTTTGTTGAACTATGTTCCATTTTCGAAACAAAATCGTGGCACATGTACTAAAGTTAGAATACATATTGCTGATTTCTGGAACGGGAACGTTTGTATTGGAGTAGACAGCGAACAGTTTAGAACCGCTGCTGTCCGTAGCTGTATTTGACTATTGACTTTCATAGAGCAACTTTAAATCATGCTGTTCCCTCGCACACTCCCCAAAATGCATCCTATAGAACACCGGAACAAATACATGTAGGAGCAACAAGGAGCACTATTGTTTGTAATCATTAAAAATCTGATCAATGATATAAAATAATAAATATAGAAGTTATTATATTTCGGATGTCAAAAACAATAAACAGTTTATTATTTTACCGATATTAAAAAATAATAACCCTTTATAAAAAATAACGTTTTTTCATCTTCAAATTTTTTTTCCGTATTTTTTAGTCGAGTGTATAGTCCGTCACTTCATTTGTTAATGAAGTTTATGTTATTATGAACGTATTTTCGAATTTCAAAATTGTGTCGAATTCATTCGTAATTTCACGATATATGTATACTCCATTTATTATAGCATTAGACAGAAGTTAAAAAAGGCTCTTTTAAGTGCACAGTTTGCAAAAAAATACAATAAACACTATTACAGTCAAGATTGATGTAGAGTTAAATATTATCAATTTAAATAGCAACTGTCACACCTAATTTATACTTATTTAAGCCATCTACGTTCTTAAATTACATGTCCTTCATTTAATATTATTTATTTTTTAAATAAAATAATGTCGTGTCAATGCTTAAAATCTAAAAGAAGCAGAGGCAGACAACGCCCGAAACGTTTTTTCATGTAACTATAACTCAACCAAATCTAAAATGTTACCTATTCCCTTCCTAAGTTGTGGCAGCACGTGTTTTTTAATTTTGTTGGTTTATAATATCATCTATCTGCAATTGTCAATATTGACATACCGTTATTCGCTTGTGGATACTTGTGAATGCTACGCCTTCTCTCGTTGTTATTGTTGAATATTCGTGGTTTAGTTGTCATTTGTTACTGTTTTTCTGTTTGTTATTGTTTTGTTATTGTTATTAGTGTTAGTTTTGTGTTGTACATACAAAACAGTACGTTTTGTTGAATTATGAACACGGACTATCTCGGTGCAGGTCCAAGTGGCTTGCAAGCACAACATGTACGTTCTGAAACTGCTGGTAAAGCTGAGCAACGTCAACAGCGAAAAAAACGTGGCCCCAACGTTGATCATGAGGTTAAAATATTGTCTCCCAAGAAAAAGCGATCAAAGCAAAGACCTCTTTGTTCTGCAGAAAAAACAACAGTTATAAATATTCATAAAGACGTCAAGGGATCCATGCCAGAAGGTACCCCTGCTTATAAGACGCAGTTAATTAATAAAACTGCAGAAATTGCAGGTAAAGATCATATCCAATGCAGAAATTGCAGGAATTTAAGGATTTTACTATAAAAATAAATATATTTGAAAATAGCATGCTTTGTGAGGTACTAATATACACTATTAATCATTTTATAGGCATATCTCGTGCAACGGTCTATAATATCCTCAAAGAGTACAATATAAAAGGTCGCCTGCAATCACCCCCTCCTCGCCAACGGAAATACTCAAAATCTGATGAATATGATGATATAACATTAAGTGGAATACGAAGAAAAAATCATTCTTTTTTCTTTGATAATGAATTACCAACATTGGATAAGATTCTGGAAGCCGTAAATAGTGATGAGTCTCTACCCGATTTTAAAAGAAGCACTTTATATAATTTAATTAAGAACAAATTAAAATTTACATATATTAAAAGAAGTAGAAAAAGTGCCCTTATCGACAAACAAGAGATTGTGTTATGGAGGGTGAAATATCTTCATGAAATTAAGAAATTAAGGAATGAAGGAAAAAAAAATATATTATTTAGATGAGACTTGGCTAAATGAAGGTACAGTGCTGCTAATATTTATGAAGTCTGGAAGAAGGGGGCTTTACATAACTCGGTAAATAGCTTATCAAGTTATGTAAAACCTCCTTTATGCAAAACAATACAGTGAAGTATTATTAGTTCAACATAAGTTGAATTAATATTGCATTTACATCTACAACTTTAATTATACAAACAGGACACACAAAAAGCAAGGTATGGCAAGACACCACTATTAAGTCTTCAAAGGAAGCACACCGAGCAGGCTTATCAACTGGTTTAAAGAACCCAACTGGAAAAGGGAAACGTCTTATCATTGGCCATATTGGTAAAACTTTTATTTTATTTTTAATTCATTAACAATTGTCACATTACCAAAACATTAATAAAATGACCACTGCATTTTCGGTCACTAAAACTGGTTAAGTCTTAATACTTTCCCTCGGAGAAAGATGTTTATGGTTTTAGAATCATCTGTTCAAGGACATTAATGATGCAATTAATTTCGGTTGCTATTTAAAGGTTAAAATCTATTTCCAGCAATCAAGTATTCTATGCCACCGGTACACAATTATTGATTTGTTTTTATTTCATTTCACAGGATCAACAGATGGGTTTTTAATGGATGGTGAACTAATATTTGAAGCCAAAAAGTGTGATGGAGACTACCATTCTGAAATGGATGCACACAATTTTGAAAAGTGGTTCAAACTAATATTATCTAAAATCGAGAGTGGTTCAGTTATTGTTATGGATAATGCGCCATATCATTCAAGAAAAGTGGAGAAGCTGCCAACTACAGCCACACGAAAGGCAGATATTCAGGAGTGGCTGAAAAACAAAAGTATTCCTTTTGAGGAAAAAGACCTTAGGGCCACTTTATTAGAGAAAGTGAAACAAGTAAAACATTTGTACCAAAAGTTTGTAGTAGATGAGATGGCTAAAGAAAAAAATGTGTTAGTGTTGCGCCTCCCACCTTACCACTGCGAGCTCAACCCAATCGAATTAGTATGGGCTCAAGTGAAGGGATATGTAGCACAAAACAATAAATGTTTTAAATTAGAGGAAGTGAAGCAGTTGCTCCCTCAAGCACTCACAAATATAACTGCAGAGAAATGGCAATCTTGCATTGCTCATACGATTAAAGAAGAGGAAAGATTTTGCCAACTTGATGGTATAATGGATAATGTTGTAGAAAGATTCATTATTAACGTTGGTGAATCTTCTTCATCATCATCAGAGGATGATGAATAAAGAATTCACATATCTATCACATCCATTAATTATATCATTAAGGTGGCAAAACCTTTTCCCTTATTTAATAGCCTTAAATAATAGTTTTTAATAAACTGATTGTTACTATTTTTTTTTCATTTCATGTATCTATTCCAAGCATCGTCATGAGTAGATACATAGAATACGCTTTGCCATACATAGAAGTCATACACTTACATTAAAATCACATACATTATTTGTTAAAATTGTTCGAACTTGACTTCAAAATAAAAGGTTTTGTACTCCTGCTTCTGCGAGCCTCTTTTTTCTAATGTTATAATAAATGGAGTATAGGTACCTAGATAAGATTGAAAGTTGTTTGAGCATTGAGATATCGGTGTTTGTGACTATAACACATCAGTTTGAATATACTCACATTGGCATAAGATTTTCAACAATGATTTTCCAATACATTTTAATGTTTTAGAGTTGCCGTTTACCATTTTGCAAACGAATTCGTAAAAGTACACATTGTAGCACTGGAAGGGACGCACCTTAAATCCTTCGACGATGGGTGTCGGCCAGAGATTTATCCGTCTGCCGCGTGACAGTGAGGCAGGTGGACGCAGGATTACGAGCATAAACTACCTTACAGCTGCAAAATGTTGGAGGAAACACGGGAATCTGCTTATGAAAAACGTTATGCTCCTTGATGGGATTATTTTGGTGGCCGACAGTCTAAATGTATTATTATATTATATCATTTCTAGGTATTACTTAAAAAAAAAGTATTGCAATGTTTTGTAACGTAGTTTAAGTAACGTAGTGTAGTTTGTTTTAACACGGTATCATTATAATTATGATTTAGTTTTGCCGACCATGTGTTTGTTTTAGTAAACTGATAATCTTATCATCTAGATTATCTTGATAGAGAATGCTTTCACACCAACCCAATGCTTTATAGAACAGGATACTCTTTATTATACACCATACATTACAGACCCAGAGCGATCTTTTACAGACAACCTTTTATATTAACATAAAGATACTTCATTCCTATTTTAGCATTTTAAATTGACACCGGCTCATTTGAATAATTAAATTGAATCGGCCAAATTGTTTGCAATACCCACTAATTCCCTCAAAACCTGCTACATATTAGCATGATTAAAACCTATCAGTTAATTACCTAATATCCACCTAGCCAAAAGAGTAGATCAGTCGCCAGTCCGACTTTTCATTACAGCGGGCGGCGTCAGTAATTATCTTCACGCGCCATTGGTCGCGGCGATTAACAATTTGCCGACGGAACCCTAAGCAGTACGCTTCATTGTACGGAACCCTTTGTTAGGTACGGTGGTGTGATGTATCGTAGTAGACTTTACGAGGTTTCCAGATGATCGGCTTCTAATTGAGTTTTTCGTGGAATTTGGGATTTTATTTGGGTTGGTGGTGAAAGGTAACGCTTTGTCATTGTTCATTGAATGGTGTTTGTTTTTGTCTTCTAGACACAATAACATTCGACTGAGCATCGTCTGAAAGCAGCAGCAATTTTGCAGGCGATCTATACGTTGGAAAGCAAATTGGATTAGATTTCATGGCTTTTATTTTTACATGCAAAACCCTATCTCTAATGTCTAAAATAAAAGCCTCTGTTACTCCTTAGAACCTTAGCTATCTTAACTAGCTTAGCTTCAAGTGACAGTCCTGGAAAATTTTCTCCACCCTTGTCGGATAATAGCTGGAACAAACGGACATACAGACCTAAACCGCCAAAGGTTTGAAACTGGCTCATGATGCTTGAATATATTGCAATAAAAATAAAATTCATAGTAGGTACTTTGTACAACATACAATACAACAAAAACAAAGGATCCCTCGTCTCACGAGTCGCACATCGTTAACAACGCCACTCCAACAAAATAATAAGAGCGAACAAAAAAGTCAATTTTAATATCAACTGTATTGTAACACGACATTATTGTCGTCGCGAGACTCAATCTCATACACAAAGAAACTTTTGACTTTCAAAGTCTTTGTCATCCGCAGAAACAATAAGAGACATTATTTCGAAACAATTTTCATCATTTTCGCTATTTTGAGGGATTTGCCTAGTGTCGGGGGGACGGGTGCGGCGGCAGCGGGCGCGCCCGACTCGTTCTAGAAATTGTTTTTTTAAAAGAGTTTTTGTGAATTGATTTTGACGGGTAAAGTAATTTTGTTTTGTATCTGATAATACCTATTACTTTTATTTAAAAAGCAAAAATCTTTACTACGTATGATGGAAAGAGTATACATATCAAGGGCACAGCTTCTTTGGATAGGTATCATCAAACCATATTAAAAGGGGTATTTTTTATTATGAGGACGGATTCGGTAGCAAATATCCTGAAAATTTAATGACCTATGTAGTGCGGTGATACAAATGGTGGTCAATCGTGATTTATGGTTTGAATTTAAGAAACATTAGGAAACCGACCAACAGTTCTTAATTCTTAGCTTACTTTATTTTGAGTTGAAACTATGTTTATTGATTCTATAACAACTCTTATCTTTTATGTTTTAGAATAGCAATATATTTTCTGTTACACATCTTACACTAATTAATAATAATGCTGATTACTTTGTTGGAACGCGCAGAAGTAAGTACCGGTCTGATTAGAAAGAATATTTTAATAACCGAATTCCTAATGAAATTTGTGGCTTAAAAATTTAATGTTACACTGTTAAAAAGAGACAAAATACTAGAAAGAATGCTAAGCGAAATGTTATGACTTTTAGAGTGTGGTGATAGTGCGGGCAGGTCATGCGATGCGACGGGCTGGTTCGGACAGCAAGAAGTTTTACGAGAACGTTGCGGACAGAACTAGCTTCCATGTACTAAAATAATTAAAGAATCGGGAAAATACATCATCCGATTATTATAAGTAAACCATTGTTAAATATAGCCTTATATCGCTCTTGCCTGGTAGATGCAAAATAAACAAATTCACAAATTAATAATTGACGCTTCATTAGAGTTCAATAAATAATAAATTACTATTGTTATGGCTATTCGAACGGAGCGGCGAACGGATTTGTATTATTTCCATTTAGGTACATTACTAAAAATAATAATGCCGGTTTTGTTGTACTCTTTCGGCATACTTAAATGGACTCAGACTGAACTCGACGCCCTGGATAGAAGGGTCCGTACACTGCTGACAGCAAACAGGATGCATCACCCACGATCATCGGTGATGAGACTGTATATCCCGCGGAAGTGCGGGGGTCGAGGCTTTTTAAATGTGAAGACTCTCCACAACCGAGAGGTATGCAGTCTCAGAGAACATTTTACCCCGCTATCCATGGGGAAAGAGAACTGGCACAAGCCTATAATAGGTACTTATCACTGATGACCGCAAGATGATATGGCAAAGCAAGGAACTTCACGGGCGATTTTATCGGGCTCTTCATGAGACATATTATCTCTGGTTGCTCTCGATTAGCTAACGGCGAGTATTTGCACAGGCATAACCAAGTAGCTAGGATCATCCACCAGCAACTTGCTTTGAAATATAAACTTGTGGATTCTGAGGTATCGTATTATAAGTATGTGCCCGACCCAGTTCTTGAAAATGACCATGTCACGTTATACTGGGATCAATCTATAATTACTGACAGGACTATTGTTGCAAATAAGCCTGACATAGTGGTGATAGATCGATCAGCGCGCCTCGCAATGATTGTCGATGTCACCACTCCACATGACGGGAATTTTGTGAAAGCTCAGAAAGAGAAACAAATTAAGTATCTCGACTTGGCGCACGAGATTGTTGACATGTGGAATGTGAACTCGGCAGTCATTGTGCCGATTATCGTATCGGCCAATGGTTTGATAGCCAAGAGCCTCGACCAACATCTATTGAAGCTCTCGTTAGGCAGTTGGATCAAGAGCCACATTAAAAAGGCAGTACTCCTCGATACGGCCCGCATCGTGAGGAGGTTCCCGTCTCTGGAGCCCTAACCACCGGTAGCTTGGACCCCGCACCCGCCATCGGTGGAACACTATTTTTTATATTTTATAAATGTTTTTATAAATATTTAAAAATGTAAACGAATATGTCAATGTAGAGAAATTAACGGAATAATAATAATAAAGTTTTTATTCAGCAACTTAAATAACTTATGCTAGTTACATTAATTAGGAGCTAGTTGCATTAATTACTGCAATAATATTTGTTAATTAATTCTTACAGTTATAGCGAAATATTAATTACGATTAGGACGAAAAAAATGTTTTAGGTTTGGTAGTTAATGCATTCATAAATAGTCAACAACAATTCCACAAAATGTTTGGAGCAACGTTATGTTGGTGTTGTGAAAAGACATTTTAGCTCTAGCCTGCTTTATGATTGTATGCTTGTAGTTTTTGCGAAACATAAATTGCAAGAACGGGTCTTATAACTAAATAAATAATAATGAAATCTGCTACATGAACCGAACTAATCCTCTGACCTTTATGTACAGTACTTTGAATATTATTTTCAAACAGCTTATTTTCAAAATACGGCATGACATCGATACCTCGGCGCAGCGGGCACAGTCGCCCCGAGCCGCGGCGCCGCGATGAGCGCCCGACACGAAACTCGGAACAAATCAAATTTCCTGTCCGCCCGCCGCGCGTCGCCGGCACCACACAGAAGGAATATAAACCAACAAACTATATCTTTCTGTTTTCCTTGTCTCGGGAAATACGTAAAATATTCCCTTTTTACACCTAGCTTATTTCTATAACAACTATGATTGTTTGATGCCTGTATTATTTCAAAGGTATGTGTTTTGAAAGCTGTGTGATATTCAAATTGAAAGTAATATTATATTCATTATTCACCTTTTTTAAAAGCCATTTCAGTAATGTCTAGTGTCTGTATGAAACGGCTCGGAAAAAGTGTGGAAGAAAAGAATATTGTATGAACCCATTTTCTTGGAAGTAATGCATAAGATATTTTAATTCTCAAACTAATCCTAAGAATATGAATAAAACAAACTAGGGTTGTTTTATTCATACTCTTTGCATTACCAACTTAGTAATAGATGGATTATGATCAATTTTCTTATAAATATTTTCCACTGAAAAGGTTCTATTTACTGCCTATTCCTGTTTATTTTTAGTTCTCTTCACACGTGTGCGCATTACTAAATAGTGTGGCACCCTTCGTCACCCAGCCCAAACAAGGCATGACGGCGAAACAGGGCACGGGTGACATAACGACTCTAAGGTTTAGAGTTACACGTCAACGCAGATGTCTTTATTATGAGAGAAGCGAGGTATCAGATCGCGGCTCACTTGTGGAATACGTAGCGAGTGGGAGAGTATCATGTGTTACCGTTTTGAGGTCATAAAGATAACAATCTTTGAGTACGGTAAGTCTGCTCTGTTTGAAGCAATTTGATTTGAAATTAAGTACTTCCGACGTGGTGACGATACCCCTAAGGCGACATTCTTACATAGTTACTTTGCTAAACGAAGGAAGAAGAAGAAACTGTCAATGGCTTTAAATATTTATAAAAAAATGTCATCAGGTTTTATTTCATTAGCCATAATTGTCCCAATGCTGAGCAAAGGCCTTTCTATTGTCCTCCACCGCTCTCTATCCAGAGCTGCTAAAGACCAATCTTTATTAAAAGAGCTTCCAATTCGTCGCATCATCTTCACCTAGGAAATTAAAAGACAAAGAAAATTACTATGGACATACAGACTTAACCCTATATTAAAGAATAAAACTGACTTTCAAAAATACTCTTTATGATATAAGAAAATTATAAGACTAACACAACAAGCTCGAAATAATCCATACTAATGTTATAAATGCCAAAGTAACTCTGTCTGTCTGTTACGCTTTCCCGCTTAAACCTCTCAACCGATTTTGATGAAATTTGACACAGACAATCTTTAGACCCTGGCCTGGGAAAGGATATAGGCTATCTTTTATGCCGGAAAAATTTGATATTCCCGAGGGAAATCTAAAAAGCACGATATAACCGAACTCCACGCGGGCGAAGCCGCGGGCGGAAAACTAGTTCATTTATAAAAATCTCGCATAATAAATCGAAAGCTGCAAATAAATAATAGACGAAAAAATAACATTCCCCGAGAACAAATAATGACAATTAATAAATTTGACTTGACCTTTACTAAACCTACTGACATTGCCTTAACTTTGGGCGGTTCATTGAGTCCAAGGCCATGGTGGCTGCCAGGAAACTTGGCGTTATCGCAAAGGTCCGGCAGTACTTCACATCTGGACAACTTCTAATGTTATACAAAGCACAGGTCCGTTCGTGTGTGGAGTACTGCAGCCACATTTGGGCTGGTGCTGCCAAGTGTCACCTGGCCACTTTGGATTCAGTGGAGAGACGTGCAAAGAGGCTGATTGGTGACCCTGATCTAACTCGAGTTGGTCTCCAAAGCCTAGAGCACAGGCGTAGAATAGCCAGCCTTTCGGTGTTCTATAGGATGCATTTCGGGGAGTTTGCGGGGGAATTGCATGATTTAATTCCCCCATCTCCGTTCCACCAGCGGACGACCCGTCGTACGGCTAGTTTCCACCCTTACGTTGTTAACACCACTACGATCCGGACAAAGCGTTTCGCCTCCTCCTTTATACCGCGTACATCGAGGGACTGGAACAATTTGCCAGCGGCGGTGTTTCCGTCGGACTACAATTTGAGTGTCTTCAAGGCTAGAGTGAATAAACTAGTGCGCTTTACCATCAACGATTGCGCCACTGCTTACCATCAGGCAGGATTGCGGTCAAGCGCTGGTTTATAATATGTAAAAAAAAACGCAAATGCATTTAATGAGTATTTTAGAGATAAAATTGATAATTGATATTTTAGAGTAAAATTGACATGGAATTTGACAACAAATTAGGCAATTTAACAAGACAATCAATGTATATGCAGCCGGTTCTATAGACAGACATTGTTTCGGCTATAAGATTACTAAAAAATACAAGTACTGTAGGATTTGACGATGTGTCAACAAAGGTTATAAAATGGATGAAAGAAATAATAGCACCTATATTAGCCCATATTATAAACCTTTGCATTATTGACGGAGTTTATCCGGAAGACTTGAAGGAAGTCATTATTAAACCACTTCATTAAAAAACCGATATGAAGAATTATAGGCCAATAGCAAAAATTTCAGTATTTTCGAAAATTTTCGAAAAAAATATTTATAGGTCTCTGTACTATTATCTCCATAAATTTAATTTATTATGCAAGGAGCAAAATGGCTTTAGAAAAAATACCACGATCAACATGGCTATTTTTGATTTTTTGTGTAGCATTATGTTAGCAGTGGATCATAGAGCTCCTATCTGTGCTATTTTTACAGATATGACCAAAGCCTTTGATTACGTAAAGCACGACGTATTATTAGCGAAACTGCAGAGCTACGGCATCAAACATAAATTTTAAAATTACTCACATCATATCTCTCTAATAGAATGCAATGTACAGAGATTGCAAGAATATGTAAAAAAACGAAAATTGAAAAGAGTTTCTTTTCTCATCCTAGATTGGTAAGGTTTGGTGTCCCACAGGGTGGCATCCTTGGGCCACTGCTTTTCTTAATCTATATAAATAATCTGCCAAATGTGACTCGACATCAAATGGTGATATTTGCGGATGACTCTACTGCCATAGTCAAATATATTAATCACAATATTTATCAAGACATCATAAATAGTATAAATTAGTTATAAACTTACAAAAAACGAAAATAACGCACTATCATCAAAGTAGCAAAATTCTTAGATTTCTTACTGGATAACCAACTAAACTGGAAGGCACATATAGATGACCTAAGTAAAAAAGTAAATAGATCATCGTACGCACTTTTTCCAAATTGCTAGGAAAATAAATATGGATACGCTACTAGTTGCATATCATGGCTTAGTAGACTCAATTTTGCGATATGGCATTATTTTTTGGGGAAACTCTGCTGATAAAGATGTCATATTTAAGGCACAAAAAAGGAACATAAGATCGATGTATGGTCTGAAAATTGACGATAGCTGTGTACCATTTTTTAAGTCGCTGAAAATTTTAACCTTACCAACATTGTACATTTAAGAAATTAGTGTTTAGTATTAGTCAACGTTACGAGATTTTACGATTTGTAGTCAATATGCAAATGCTTTAAAAAATCAGCATTGTAATACAGCATACTAATGCTACCACTCTTTTTTACTAAAAAAAAGAGTGTTTTAGGAGTGCACCGCGCATCTACAACAAATCACCAGCTGGCATAAAAAATTTGAATGTTATACAATTCAAGACAAAATTAAAACATTTATTAATTGAGAAATGTTATTATACAACTGATGAATTCCTAAATGACAAATTAATGTAGACTTATATAATTTGAGTAATGAAATTACTCCGTAGGTATTGTGACATTTGTAACTTTGTTTTTATTTATTTATCATTATTTAGTTTCATTTTGACATTTTTTTTTATTTATTAGAAATTAGCGCTTGACCGCAATCCCGCCTGATGATAAGCAGTGACGCAATCGTTGATGGTAAAGCGCACTAGTTTATTAAGAGCCTATTCACTCTAGCCTTGAAGACACTCAAATTGTAGTCCGACTGAAACACCGCCGCTGGCAAATTCTTCCAGTCCCTCGATGTACGCGGTAAGAAGAAGGAGGTGAAACGCTTCGTCCGGATCGTAGTGTAGTGTTAACAACGTAAGGGTGGAAACTCGCCGTACGACGTGTCATCCGATGGTGGAACGGAGATGGGGGAATTAAATCATGCAATTCCCCGAAATGCATCCTATAGAACACCGAAAGGCTGGCTACTCTACGCCTGTGCTCTAGGCTTTGGAGACCATCTTGAGTTAAATCAGGGTCACCAATCAGCCTCTTCGCACGCCTTTCCACTGAATCCAAAGCGTCAAAAAAAGCCCAAATGTGGCTGCACCCACAACGACTCCACACACGAACGGACCTGTGCTTTGTACAGCATTAGAAGCTGCCCTGGTGTAAAGTACTGCCGGAACTTTGCGATAACGCCAAATTTCCTGGCAGCCACCTTGGCCTTGGATTCAATGAACCGCCTAAAGTTTAGGTTCGAGGATATCTCAACTCCCAAGAGCTGAAGGCGGTCGGTACACTCCAAGGATACATTTCGAAAAGTAGGAGCCAAGGTGAACGGACTCCTTTTGGCGGTGAGAAGACACGCCTGTGTTTTGGCGGCATTGAATGCTACAAGATTGGCACTATTTCCTACTAGACTGAGTATCGGGCAGGCATCTCTCCACAACTGTGCTGTAATCTGCATACCCATAGATACCGGGCACCAGCAGATCGTTAATATGGAGCAGGAACAGAGTTGCAGAGAGAACAGACCCCTGAAGAACACTGGCATTAGTCGACATGGGCTCAGATGAGCATCCATCGACAACAACTCGGAGGGACCGTTCAGTCAGGAAGTCTTTTACTCAGCCAGTCAGGCTAGGGGAAATGCCGTACTCTGGAAGCTTACTCAAAACGCCAGCGTGCCATACCCGGTCGAAGGCCTTCAAGACATCAAGGGAGACAGCAATCGCTTCCCCGTTTCTCTCGAGGGCCTCGCTCCACAAGTGAGTGGCATACACTAGTAGGTCCCCAGTTGACCAATTGCGGTGAAACCCGAACTGTCGGTCACTGAGGAGATCGCCAAGAGGCGCGAGTTCAACACACGCTCCATAATTTTGCAAAGTATGGAGGTGATGGAAATCGGCCGATAGTTGGTAGGATCGGCACGACTACCCTTTTTGGACACGGGCTGCACGTTGGCAAGCTTCCAGGACTTGGGCACTATACCAGTCCTAATTGAGAGGCGATACAGGCGCGTCAATACAGGAAACAACTCGGGCGCACATGCTTTAAGAAAAATCGCTGGTATACCATCTGGACCACTAGCCTTATTCACGTCAATTTGTTTTTACCTTTAGCATGATTGACTAAAAATTTTTAATGTTTTGCATGCAAGAATGTTTATTTGTACGCTTTTTAGCATAACGTAGCGACTTATAAACATAAATTTAAGAACTGTATTCACTACCTATGTTATACAAATAAAATTGATTTTGATTTTAGGCCTGCCACGAGGTCGTCACATATAAAGCGGGACCTTCGTGTGTAGGGGTGTTCCAAGTTTGACCCATTAATCGTGTGACATGCGGCGGATGTGTCCGGCCCAATTCCATTTAGGTAAGTGTGGCAGCTTTACGAGTGATATTAGTTATTTTAGTCATGGAACAGATTTTTATATGTTCTGTCTTTGAGGCACCACGCCAGCCACGCCACGCCAGCCACGCCACGCCAGCCACGCCACGCCAGCCACGCCACGCCAGCCACGCCACGCCAGCCACGCCACGCCAGCGTGAAGATGGGTAGAATGTACATGTGGATCAATCGTCTCTTGAGTTGTAATAGACATCATGATTTGTTTACCTTTCTCAAGGAATCTTTGGTATCTGTTTGTAAGTCATTAAGTAATCAATTGTTTACTGTTACATTAAGGATCACAAACTAATTAATAATGTTGATTAAGATAACTAATGAAGGAATGAGGGTCGTGGTACTATCTACCCCGCCCAGTAACGATTCTATGTATAAATAGTCACCACATTTCTTAGTCAGTCAGCCAGTCAGCATTTGAAGTCAGTACCTATTTGAAATCCGTAAAAGTTATCACAGTCTGTAATTTAATTAATATTACTTGTAAGTTGTAACACTTGTTTGACATAAATTGTAGTAAAGTGTTTAAATAATTTAAATCGTGTCTCAATCATGTATGTCCCCTACACCTAATAAAAACGCCACCGCGCGGGCCATTATAAATTGGTGTCAAGAGTTTAGGATTGATTGAGACTACCTCACTTCAATTGTTCGAGACCTACATCAGAGCCCTTCACCTCCGACTTTTCTACAAGCAACGGCCCTGAACATCACGACGAGTTCTACGGAATTGGACAAGACGTATCTTCAGCGATACAAAGATCAGAACTTAACCGCTTACGCCGCCCAGTCAATCACGTCATCACATCAACTAGCTACTATGTCATGGATATCTGCAAGTAATTTTATTGTTGTGAGTACGCCGCCAATATTTATTAATCACCATTATAAAGGATGTTTTCTTGTACGGGATCATCTGCCAATCATCGGAAGTGCTCAATTGTGAAAAGTGTAAATTAGTATTAATCATACTTCAAGGGCCCTTGTGGTACCGAGTTTAGAATAGTACCATCCCATATCCTCCCGTGGGTGTCGTAAGAAGCGACTAAGGGAACTCTCGTTCACAAACGGGGAAGCGGGCAGCAGCGCTTCTCCTGTGTAATATCAAATTACTGCGATCGCCAACCCACCTGCCAAGCGGGGGGATTATGAACACCCCCCCAAAGCAATGAAAGCCTTGGGGGAGGCTATTGTCCAGCAGTGAACCTCTAAAGGCTGAAGAAGATGCCTCACGGCCCAAATTTTGGAGTATCAACTTCAACGAATGCACAGAATAATTATATTTCACTAGAAATGGCTGAAAGAATGCTAACTAAATTTGATGGCAGTAAGACGGGCATACATGAGTTTTTAGGCAACTGTGATACGGTTAATAATTGAACCACCAATTGGAAGAAGGGGATAGAAGCCATTTTTGACGAAATAGATTTTTACTCATATTAGCTCTTTTCAATCGTACAACTACGCGTCGGGTTTAAAAAAGAAATAAAACGGTTAAACGCCATTTTAATATTAGAGGCAAAAAAAAAAATGTAAGTTGGAAGAAGGGAATAAATCCTGGATTTATTTGTTTCTTGCAACTAACAGCCTTTTGTCATACAATTAAAGATCATTTTAATTTGACATTTTAATTTACTTAAATAGTAATAACTAAAATTGAACCACCAATTGGAAGAAGGGAATAATTACAAAAGGTTCGAACAGAGATAATTAGAAAAAACTGATTTAATCTCAAAGTATATACCTACTAAATGCTATGCCCATGATATCTTAAAATGAAAAGTAGTAAACATTGTTGCCGATAATACGCTGTAAAAAAAAAAACTTGAATTTAGGATTGGTTTAATAAAATCAGAACAGTGAAATAAATTATTAAATTAAAATAGTTGGTTATATGTAATAACAAATTAAATCATTTCAACTATTTCTTGTAAAAACGAAGAACCTTATAATCTAGAAGTAAAATCTACAGGTACTTAAAAATTACAAAAGAATTGTAAATTACATTCATCAAATCAAAGAAGGATGTCAACCCATCAATCTATACTTTCAGATTTTGACATCATCATCATCAAAGTTCTCCACGACGACCGGTCCTGTGACTCTCGCATCCATCGGTTTCCCACTACCTTCATAAGGTCGATTTTAACATAATTAATGATATTTAATTGCTGTAATAAATTGAAAAACAATACCGTAGAAAATATGTTAAATTTCATTCCGTTTAATAAATTTAATCTGAATTTCAATGATTTAAATATAAAAAGTCATAACATTTACAAAATAAATGATTTATTAGACGAAATAAATAATGGTAATGTATTCCATAGAGTTAAGAATAACTATAATACCAATAATAGTAAGAATGATATTGAAATGGAAGAAATTCCAAGTCCAGCACCATCTCAAGAACACACTCCTTTGAGTAGTTCTTCAAGAATTGCTCAAATAAAAAGTAAATAAGCAGTAGAAATATTGATGTCAATAATTTTTCTAATTATACCCATTTTAGGGGGGGAGGGGGACATGTAATGGACATCAGCATTTATTTACCTTTCTCAAGTAATCATTGTTTACTAATAGGTACATTAAGAATCACAAACTAATTAATATTGTTGATTAAGATAACTAATGAAGGAACAAGGGTCAGTATTTGGACTCAGTATTTGAAGTTGTAACGCTTGTTTGACATAAATTATAGTAAAGTGCTTATGTAATTTAAATCGTGTCTCAATCAAGTATCTTCTACACTCTTATCAACAACGCCACCGCTCGGGCCATTACACAGTGATATTGAAAGACCGCCCTTCATTAGGTCTTTCATGGCCATTTTATGAAGAGATAATCAACTTAGCCAGAACACCCTGTCTTCAAATGAGAGTAGGTAATTATTTTGTTTATACATACAATGTTAAAAGTGACTGAAAAATAAATTATAAACATTTTAATGAATTATTAATATAATAACTAGTCACGTTCGTCTTATTGTGTCCATAAAACATGACGACTTTTGTCTATAGGTTGATCCATGGAGCAAATTTGCTCCATGGGTTGATCAACAATAGCTAACCTATCAGTTAGAGATGAAATGGTCTCCGGCCTTTTGTATATAGGTTGATTAACAAGAGCCGTCATACCAGTTAGAGATGAAATGAACTCCGGCCTTTTGTCTATAGGTACCTTTCTCATCATTCGATATTTTTCCATAAAACCGATTAATCGCAGACTATTTTTAGTTTCCCAAGGAATTAATCGATGTTGGATAAAGCGCTCCTATAGATATCGATACATTATTATATAAAATAAGTTCATTTAAAACTTCCTTAATCGCACGTCATTAATTTGGATCCTAATCTTTCATCCATCCAGGCCAGTATATATCCTGCCAGATCACTGTTATAAGCATTTACTGCATTTACCAATGCCAATTCCGGAATCAAGCCGCAAAGTTAATCTACCAAACACCATAGTCATAATAATACATCCATCCATTCAAACTTCCCGTTAGCATTCATATCACGAGTAACATTCACATAAAAACTAGCTAATTCAAATTCAATCTCAACCGGCTTGTTAGAGGTATGAATAGGGGGTGTAAGGAGTGTGTACAGCAGGCGTGGAGGGTGGGACGGTCCCAGGTCACAATAGCTGCACCGGTGTTCGTAGGATAGTGCTTTAGGGATGCGGTGAACGGAATTGTGGTGCGGAATGCGGGATTTGAGAACTGAACTGGATTTTTAATTATTATTCTATGAGCATAAAGGTTGAAGTAAAACAAATAATTCCAGTCCTTCGATGTACACGTTTCGTAGGAGTTTCAACAACGTAAGGGTTTTTATTAGAATAAAGGCACACTTCACAACATTTCTCAACTTTTCTCACTCCGAACCTAGATATTAAACATGTTTCATATTTGTAGACAAAACATTTTATTTGCAAACAAGTATTCATCATCGTATAATTCATTTTTGATTCAAGTAATTACTATGAAACCCATTTAAATCAAATTTTATTACAAATAGAACCCGGGAAGTCTATTCCAATCACATCACTAGCCAGAGACGATTGAATCTTACCATTCTCCGTAGATTGTCGCCGACGTCTTGGGTAAAAGAGCAAAAAAAATAACGTTCAGAACGGGATCCCGGCCTCAGATGACATTAATGAATTCACGGAAAATATCTTTGGGAATCCCGGAGAGCTCTCGATGGTATAATGGAGGAAATGTAAGGTGCTTAATCAAAGACTAATAACATAATCTGCAAGAACGAGAAAGAGTTAGTCTTAATTTCGGGGAAATTTGTACCACAGTGACTAAAGTTTGGTGCGATTGATTATAAGACAGTGAATACTGACATAGTTTTGTTAATTGTGAAAAATTTTAGTACATCATTTTTAAAATAAATCAAATGCTTGGATATATCGAATTCTTGGACGCTCGGTTTGTTTGGATATTTAGTACAGATATGTTTTGTTATGTGTTGTCCTTCGTGTGCTACCGTCACATGGGCATGCAAAACATAATATTAATCTTTATATATATAATTCTGCTGTACGTGTGTATGTCATTGAACTCCTCCTAAACGGCTTGACCGATTTTAATGAATTTTTCTGTATGCGTTTGAGTGGCGACCTGGATGGTTCAGATTCACAAATCAGCCCGGCAGATGGCGCTGATCGCTTGAAGAAGCATGTGATCTCGGAAACGGCCCTAACGATTTCGCTGAAATTTAATATGTGGGGGTTTTCGGGGACGAGAAATTGATCTAGCTCAGTTTCATGTCTGGGGAAGCGCATATTTTCGAGTTTTCTCTTTCACAATATTTCACGCATAATATGGGCGCTAATTTCGCGCGGCTTGACATAGCGGCTGTGGCGTAGGCGATAGTGGTATGGTCTACTCGCGATGGCTGGTGTTCCTCGGTTCAAACCCGGACAATCACAAGTTTTTTTTTTTTGTTTTAGGCAAGTTTATAGTTTTTTTAAATTTTTGTAGTTACTTAAAAAGAAAATTGTACATAAGAACTAAAAGGGGAAAAAATAAAAAAAATATTTTCATTTTTTTTATTTAACTATAATTGTACTTATGAACTAAAAGAGAAAAAAATAAATAGAAATAAATAAATATTTAAGATTTTTTATTTAACTTTAAGAGACTGAAACAAGAGCTCTAGGGGTAGAGAGAGGTATGATATCTTTGTTACAAATGTAGATGACAATGCTTTCCATGGGTATATTCCTAAATCTGTTGTACCTGTGTACGTCACTGAATTCCTCCTAAAGGGCTGGTCCGATTTGAATGAAGTCTATGTATATAAATGAAAGTCGTGTTAGTTACTCTATTTATAACTCAAGAACTGCTTAACCAGTATGGCTCAAAATTGGTAGGGAGGTAGATAAGAACTGGGAGAAGGACATATCATATAGGATACTTTTTATCCCGTTCCCGTTGTTCCCGTCGTTCCCGTGTGACGTGACATGGAATAACAAAACAACTTAGTCAAAATATAAGTTAGCGGTTCATTTGTTAAAAATGGTACAAACACACTACTGCACTACTCAGCATATTAAAAAAAATCTTACCGGTTGAATGTTGATGCATTCATTTAAAGCAAGGAATATAAATACTCTCTGCCGGTTTAATTTTTTTAATAAAAGCCCCAAAGCAAACTTCAACTTCATAATTTCTAATATTGTATTGCTGTGCTATTTACCACTTCACTACATACTATAAAACAAAGTAACTTTCTCTTTCCCTATGTCACTTTGTATGATTAAATCTTTAAAACTACAAAACAGATTTTGATGAGGTATCTTTTAATAGATAGAGTAATTAAAAAGAAACGTTTATATGTATAATAACATCCATTAAATTGTGTCCATATCTAATGCATAAAATCGCAGTACAGCGGACAGAGCTCCGGCGGGATCTCATAGCGACATGGAAAGTGTGATTGTCGCAATCCAGCACAGAGCACGCCACAATAGCGGCGGTAAGTCCACTCTTTGAGGAGTAGCTAGAGAGGCGCCACGGCGTCCTCACCTTCCGACTGACGTAGGTCCTCACCGGACACGGCTGTTTCGGGAGGTTCTTGTTCCGTATAAGGCGGGAGGAAACGCCATGGTGACCACTGTGTGCATCGCCCTGAGGACACGGTGGAGCATATGGTGGAGGTCTGCCTGGCTTGGGTGGAGCACAGCCGTGTCCTCGTGGCGGCGATCGGCGGCGATCTCTCGCGTCCTACCCTGGTCCGGGCCATAGTCCGGAGCAAGAGTGCATGATGGCAAACTTCCAACTCCTTCTGTGAAGCAGTGATGCTGGCAAAGGAGGAGGCGTAGCGCGTGAGGGAGCGGAAATCCCACTACTCTCACGCCTCAAATCGCCGCAGGAAGCGCCCTGGTCGGGTGGCAACATCGGACTCCCGACCACCGTAGGCGCGGGCTTGCCGGCGGCGAGCAATAGGCAGCTCGCCTCCTGGTAAGAACCAGGTCCGAGTTGACGGCGCGTTGTGTTTCACACGCGCCTCAAAGAGATGTCAGCACACCTTGACGGGGTCCATGAGGACTGGTCCACAGGGTTGCGGGTTGGTTAAAAAAGAAACCATGGCACTGGCCGTTGCACAGGCAAGTGAAGGAACACGGGTGGGTTTTAGTCTAGGTAAAAGTCTGACACGCCCTTGCGCTCCGCCCAGAGCGGGAGAGGTCATTTGATGATGAAAGAAGCACAAGAAGAAATTCATCAAATACTCATTTGAATCGGGCAGCGTTTCTATACGCATATAATATAGCGCAATGACGTTCGCATTGGGCCAATGGATGTTGTTTCCGAGTATTGTAGCACATTAAAGATTTCCGGAGAACCGTCAGGATTGTGCTCCCAAATAAAGAATCATTGAATAATAATATTTATTTATTTAAAATTATCCTACTTTAAAAAGTAGTCATGTGATTGCCTTTAAGGCGGAACGAAGTTCGCCGGGTCAGCTAGTTAATGTGTAAAATAATACAAAAAAAAAAAACCGAAAATGAATAACAGTAAAATTTCACAGTAATATAATAATGGCAAATGTCAACAGATTAAGGTAAGGTCGTACATACATATAAAACTAAAAAAAAATCCTGTTATACCTCTAAAGGCGGAAATGATAATAGTTATATTTAAAGATTTAAAGTAAGGACAGAGGTAGCTAGCTGTCTTAGCTAGTTATCTGTGGTCTTAAGTCTGCGCATTCACCCTATGCGACGCTTTTGCATCCTAAATACAAGCAACCCATCAGCAGACTGCCTCCAAAAATAACACCATACCGCAAAACGGAGGCAATCAGTTCATGGCAGGCCGTGAAAAGCACCTAACTGTTAACTTTTTCTGAAAGGTGAAAAAGAGCAAAAGCAGAGAAGAAATACCGCAGTGTCTCAAGATAAAAGTCTTCGATCAGTGTGGGTTGCCAGTGATGACTTATGGAACTGAGACGTGGTCGCTAACAATGGGCCTTATAAGAAGGTTGAAGTTTCACTGCGCGTTCGAATCAGGAATGAGGAGATCCGCAGAAGAACGAGAGTAACCAACATAGCCCGAAGAATTGCAACACTAAAGTGGCAGTGGACCGGACACATTGCCCGTAGGACCGATGCTCTATGAGGCCGATGGGGCCGATGGGGCCAATGGGTTCTTGAGTGGCGACCACGCACCGGCCCACGACAATGTGGACCGACGACCTGGTGAAGGTCGCTGGAACCGCTGGATGCGAGAGGCGTAAGACCGGTCGTCGTGGAGATCCTTGGGGGAGGCCTATGTCCAGCAGTGGACGTCTTTCGGCTGAAATGATCATGATGATGAAAAGCAGATTTACACAGTTTTTTACACACTTCTTCAAGATGACGTCTCCTTGTTGAAGAAGTGTTTAAGAAACAGTGTAACGTAGTAGATTATAATTGATTATGAGCGGGTTCAGTGAGTTCGACGAGGTAATTAAAAATGTATGCTAAGATAATTGTGTAACCTTCACGTGTAATATCAAGTTCAACTAAATTATCTTCAATCGGCTCAAGTTAACATCGCAAACAAAGGTTTCGCTCAAAACTAATTAATTGTTTGTAATAGTGTGAGCACATTACGAACTCACGAAGATAAGGTATTTGTCTAGTGTTAATTAATTTTGTAAAAGCTCGTTTAAATGATTATGTAAGGTTCTTAAAGAAAATTAGTTCTTTCTTGAGTGATATTTATAAAATTAAAATCTTAATAATGTCTACACTCCTGGAGACGGACTGACATGGTGGCGTTTTTGTACTAACACTTTATCATCTCAATGTATCGATGGTCAATTTGGCACCGCTGGAGAGACTGTAGCACCGCCCAAGTCTCGGTCGAGTCGAAGGCCTTCTCATAGTCCACAAACGCCAAGCATAGTGGTTTGTCATACTCCTCGGACTTCTGTATAACTTGCTGCAGTGTGGGTATGTGGTAATCATCATCATCATCATTTCAGCGTTAATCCCGGTCGCATCCGAAGATATTTCAGCTTTGGAGCCCTGGGATCCGCTTTACAGTCCAACTGCTGATTTTGGCTAAACTTCAATATTTTCCGTGAAGCGACTGCCGTCTGACCTCCACAACCCGAAGGCGATATCTAAGCATTGCAGTTAGACCAATTGCTAGACTTTTGAGGGCACCAACAACCCGTAACGACTGTCACTAGATGTTATGTTCGTATGGCAACCGGGACCAATGGCTCAACGTGCTTTCTGAGGCACTACTAGACCAGTGCAAATATTCATATTCATGCATACAAATATTTACACTGTCCGGGGATCGAACCCCGGCCGCGTTCGTTACCGCTACGCCACGGAGGCTGTCAGCGTATGTATGTGGTCTATGGACCACATGTAGTCTGAACACACAATAAATAATAATAGTAATAATAGTAATAATAATATGGTGCTAAAGCCTTTTCGGAAGCCTGCTTGTTCGGGAGGCTGGAAGACGTCGAACCTGCGAGCGGGACGATTCGTGATGACCCTAGAAAAAAGCTTATAGACATGGATCAGGATGGATATCGGTCTTTAGTTTTTCAGGAGGGTATTGTCACCTTTTTTGAAAAACAGCACCACCACGCTCCTGTGCCACGCCTTAGGCGTTTCGCCTTTAAGAATTTCGGAATTAAATAGCTTCTGAAGCGCTTTAAGAACCGGTTTGCCAACCATTTTCAGAAGCTCAGCCGTAATTCCATCATCTCCAGCCGCCTTATCGTTCTTGAGCTGTTTCAGGGCCATACCAATCTCGTACAGACTGACGTCCGTGATATCGTCGGTGTAGTGTCGGGTTAGTCTGGCTCTAGGATCATTAGCCAGGATTACAGCAGGTGCGTGTGTTGATGTGTATAACTCTCCGTAGAATTTCTCAATCTCACCCAAAAGCTCGAGCTTGGAAGACACGATCCTACCATCCCCAGTCTTCAGCTTCGCAAGTAGGCTCTGTCCAACAGACAAATGTCGTGCGAACTTGGCTCTACTGACTCCAGGATCAGAACTCGAAACCGATACAACTTCAGTGTGGAGACAAGGAGTTGTCATATCTCCCAAATTGTTCACTGCTGCGTTGGAAGATGTCTTCAAGTCCTTTCCAATCCAGGAGGATTGGAAAGGACTTGGCATTAACATCAACGGCGAGTACATCACTAATCTCCGTTTTGCGAATGATATCGTAGTCATGGCGGAGACCCTGGAAGACTTGAGCAAAATGCTCAATGACCTCAGCATAGTTTCCCAACAAGTGGGTCTGAGGATGAACATGGATAAGACACTCTAATTCTAGTTAATTGTTCTGCCCTCAAAGTAGTTGACGAGGGTCCAACTTCGAGAAAAAGGTATCTCGTCGAATCCAGCTCGGCTGGGCAGCGTTCGGGAAGCTACGCTACATCTTCTCGTCATCCAAGATACCACAGTGTCTGAAGTCTAAAGTCTTTCACTAGTGTGTGTTGCCAGTGATGACTTATGGAACTGAAACGTGGTCGCTCACAATGGGCCTCATACGATGGCTCAGAGTCGCACAAAGGGCAATGGAAAGAGCTATGCTCGGAGTTTCTCTGCGTGATCGAATCAGAAATAAGGAGATCCGCAGAAGAACCAAAGTCACCGACATAACTCCTCGAGTCGCTAAACTTAAGTGGCAGTGGGCAGGGCACATTGCTCGTAGAACCGATGGCCGATGGGGCAGTAAGGTTCTGGAGCGGCGGCCACGTACTGGAAGACGCAGCGTAGGGAGGCCCCCAACAAGGTGGATCGATGACCTGGTGAAGGTCGCGTGAAGGCGATGGATGCGGGCAGCACAAGACCGGTCATCGTGGAATGCCTTGGGGGAGGCCTTTGTCAAGCAGAGGACATCTATAGGCTGAAGAAGAAGAAGAAGAAGAAATGTGTCTCCTGTAAGAAATATCCAATTAAACGATGAAGTATTTTTGTGTGTGTTTGTGTATTTTTCTTGCCGACGTATCTGATTTTTTTTATTAAAAAATTGAGCATATGTTAATGTGTTAATGTGTGTTTATAAGACGAGCAAAGAAGAAGAAAGGTCAGCATCCAACGCTATTAGTACATATGCCTTTTACATAGTTATAACCTATTGCACAAAATTTTTCGATACATTTTATTGAATGAAATGTATCTAATATATACATATAGAATAGTTATGAGTTCTTTTTTATTACTTCCGTTCCGATATCGTGTATTATTTTAGAAACGTTGATTTAAGTTAAGAAATGACTGTGTGTAATGAAAAGTGAAAATATTATCCATTATAACAATGTATTTTGAGTGCTGTTGAGTCTGCCTCGGTTCTTTAGCACGTCATCAGTGTTCGCTGTGCCATGTACCGACTGCTATCCTGTAGGACGTAAGACAGCGGCAGACTCGTGGCAGCCACAACAGGCTATGACACATAGAATGTCCGTGGTATAGGCGGAAGATATGACAGCTATTTGGTGAGGTCTCTTGTCACCTGTAGATAAATTGTTTGTTTTATTAGATAAGTACAAATATAGGTTAAGAATATTGTTACTGACCTGATGGGATTTGTTATCAGGAAATGAATATAATTATACTTAAACATGATTTATTGCAGCTCGACCTCCGACGCCGACCTCCGTGGCGCAGCGGTCAACACGCCTGTGGAGGCCCCGGGTTCGATCCCCGGCCGGGTCATGATGGGAAAGGATCTTTTCCTGATTGGCCTGGGTCTTGGATGTTTATCTATATATGTATCTATTATAAAATATAGTATCGTTGGTCATTGGTCGTTAGGTTGGAAACCGAACCTAAGTTGGTTAGAAAAAGGCAGACAGATTAGATTTAATTAACACTTAAAACTTGCCTTGGTTTAAAAATAATCTCAATTAATTAAGCTAACAAAATCCTACAAACTTAAAGCAAAACACAATTTAAGTAACATGTCTTAAATAATTTAATTTGGCATTCAGTTCACCCTCTCCGTGGTGAAACACGCGCGGTTCTGTTCGAGTGTATAATTCTAAAGTAAGACTAATTTATAGCCGACAGAAGTATGACACCTAAAGCAATTATCATGTTTAGTCTTTGAAATAATCGCTAAGTCTTACGAGCGTGTTATAAAGGTAGGTATATCGCATATCAGAGGCTGTACAAATGTCACCGGTGAGCGAAGAATGTTGTCTTTCTATGATACTTCGACGTTAAGTGGTAGTTAAATAGCTTAGAAGAAATCTGCAGGATAGGCAAAGGCTCTTTGTACAACAAGTTTAGCTTGCCGTAATACACTACAACAGCCTTTTTCATCAGGTGGGTCGCGACCCGGTACCGGTTCACAGCATTATGGGAGCAATGCTGCGATTTTAAATAAGTACTTACTAGGAGATGGTCGATTTTATTTCTTCACTAACGAGACAATGATGATCACTCGAAAGGCGGGTTTTAGGTATTGTAATTGTAGATACTTTGCAGCCCTTCCTACGACCGCGTGTATTGTTGTATTGTACTTACATATTTGCAATATTTATGTTTTATTTTACCTAATAGTTGGGTTCAGAAACTTAACTGGGTCACGAAGGAAGAGTAGAAAATTTACCTTCTGGGTAATTACGTAACGCACTATCAGTAGCAATGGGTTTCGGAGCAATGGATTAGCAATATGCTTTGAAATGATTCCAACTGATAGCAATAGTGTGTTACGTAATTAGGATGTGGGTCACAGTAGAACAAAGTTTGGAAAACGCTGCACTACAGTTTATTCGCCGTGAGCAGGTGCGGCCGTCAGTGTTGTATGCATAATTATGGAAGCTTGTTTATATTTGTTGTACAGGGTCTTACTACTTACTTAATATACATGAAATGGCAGTATATTATGTACTTTTAAACATGTAAAACCTCTAACGTGATCGTGACCATGCCCACACTTTTTCAAACTACGCTATGTTCCAGTACAAACGAATTCAATTGAATACATGGAGCTAGTCTTCAAGGGGCAACTGCTTACAGAACCTACAATGATTTTTTCTTTAAAATGTTGGCCAAAGGCCTATTCGATATTCTTTCACCTTTTCTTGTGTTGTGCCTTCTCCGTCCAGAAGGTCAAGAACGAGTCCAAATTAAAATTCTAACAAACAAACTATTATTACTTGACCCACGCAGTACCATTACGCTGTCACATCGCTAGAATGATTCGTCTACTGATCTATCAGCATTAAAAGACTACAGCCTGTCCGTGACACCGAGTAGAAGAAATATATTGTAATTGAAAAATAAGATTCATTAGGATAATGACTACGGTTTTTATATGTGGAATTTTAGCTTTTCATTGTGTCAATTTAAGCCCTAAATACTTCGAGAGATAATTTGTAGAGCTGAAATCTTAATGTGTCTTAAATCTACTATACATAGAATGTAAGTGAAGTATCTTAATCACTTCTATATATATATGGCATACCTTTGTGTATGTTAGTGAGAGTATTTTGTTTGTGGATTGAATTATCTCAAGCTCTCAGGACTGATTGCTTTTAACAAAAGCGAAGTAAGGTATGTAATAAAGCAATTTGTAAAGTGATAAAGTAATACGTAGATATTTGTTTTGAGGCCTTCGCATTTAGATATTAAGTATACTCATTCTCTATAGACTGACATATTCAGCCAGTTTTAGAAATTTTAGACGTCCTATTTAATGTTCATTACTGAAAAAAGGATCCGAAAGCTGGAGACGATTGGTAATATCATTAATAGCTTTTATAAATTGGTGCCGCCATCTTGAAGTAATTAATAACTAATGTAGTTACGACACTCTTAGAAAAAGGCATAATATGTACTTTCAATTACTGAAAATGCTTCAAATCACGTATTTCGGCGAAATGTAACCTACGCGGAGTAGCGATGAGGTAATTACATTTAATAGCATATCGGTTATTAATAGATGTAACCAGTCTCGAAAAACATAAAACTATACAATTTTGTTTCATTCAAATAGGAAAATGAATATTTGAACATTCAACATAAACTTTAATGTAATGTTAGCAAATAATCACTAATTAAAATACATTTTCTCTAATTCTCAAAACACTAAAACAAAAAGTCCCACCGATGTCTAGAAACTTAATTGTAATTAATTTTATTAATTACGTGTGTTTAAAATACGAAAAATAGAACACGTGGTTTCAAATAATGTGATAAATAAAATAATTAAAAACTCTTTTGCAATAATTAGGCCGACTTTCAATAATAGGGGTTTCGGGGCCATAATGGTAACAATTAACCGAAGGTTCCAGCATTAAGTCATCATCAGTCAATGCTCAGCGCCAGAATAATCAATTGAAATCGCAAGGCATTCAAGATACCGATTGTCCGCACCACAAAGCGGATATCAATACTGAAGCAATTATTCGGAGCACAATGCTCTATTCGATTCTGTTGGATGCTGTAATCGATCTGTACCGATGTCTCGAGAGATCGAACACTCTAGGCGCTGAATAGGACCAATTGTTGTGGACTGATGTAAAAGCTAAGATTTATCGTGGAGTGAAGAATGTGGTTTATTTTTGTCTGTGAGTAGTTCTTATTGAAGTTTAGATTGTGTTCGATCTGGTCAGTCGAAGAATACAAGTCTTAGCTTTAGAATGGCTGGGAAATACTTTCGGAGAAGTTTTACACGATGGAAATGAATTGGGGGCTTAAGAAATAGACATTTCAAAGTGAATTTCATATTGTTATTGTAGCATTAACAAATGCTACCTACGCTTAAGTTTAGTTAATAAATATATTCCAATTCCTCATTTTTGTAATTTCGCTGCACATGTTATGTTCGTATCTATTATTATAAAACATAAATAAGAAAGTGTCAAGTTTCTTTCTTATCAGATTTATTCATTTGAAGTATATTTCTGTGACACAACGCTTAAAAAATCACATTTTCAATCAAATTAATTTCAATGTTTTTTTTTGTAGTTCTAATACGTTTATCTGACGGAAATTTAAATTATGGTACCAACTCTTTCTTAAAAACAACTTCTTGACTTGGGGTTGATTTTACTCATAATAATACTCGTCGCGATAAGTTTGCAATGATTACCTACTACTCGACCCTCATTCAACTACTCTACTACTTCTCTTTTTTACTCTCATTATCGTTGTGTTCCGTATTTGTTTATTTTTATGGACTATATTCAAATTAAAATTAATAATCGTGTACTACGTGCTATGCTCTGTGAAGATATTACGGATACTTCACTAACTCAATTTTAAAACAAAATTCCTAACAAATTACTCGTTCGTGAATAGTGATGGGACAATATCATGCGAGATACATAGATTCATGCGATAACTGTCTGCAAAATAACATGTTAAACATTTGTCTAACAAACTCAAGAATGTTGGATATTAACTTCCCCATCAATAGTTTTATTAAAGTTCCAGCGTTGTCTGAGAATTTCGCCATTATTTGTATACTCTTTTCTTTTAAGATTTATGCGTCAGATAGTAAAAGGGTTGATGGCCAAGTAGTTAAATGTAATGGGTAGTATAGTGCGAAAGTCACCGGTGGGTTTATTTAATAGGGAGGCGTATTCAACCAGGATCTGCTTGCGTTGATGGAAATTATAATTAAGCAAAAAAATCTGTAGCGTCGGTAGGCCCCCGATAAGTTGGACCGACGACCTAGTGAAGGTCGCGGGAACCGCTGGAGGCGCAGGACCGGTTGTCGTGGAGAACCTTGGGGGAGGCCTATGACCAGCAGTGGACGTCTTTCGGCTGAAATGATGATGATGATGAAAAATTTCTGTATGAAAAGATTTTGTAAAAACAAAACTTTTACTTTTAAAAGATTATATTTTTAACGACATATTTAAAAAAAAAGAAAGCTATAAAAAACAAGATCATTTTGATTGTCTGTAGGTACATTCATAAAATATGAAAAGGCAGCCTACAGACAATGACAAACGTCTAAAACCAACCAACCACAACAAAAGATCCGTTTAATGACAGTAGGTATTCCTTTGTAACCTGAAATAGAAGCACCTGCATTCATATCTGAGTGCACATCTCTAGTATCTTACAAGCAAAGGATTAAATTTTCCTTATGCAAGCCCGGGACGGCGGTCCGGAACACTGGGATCTTTGATTTAATAACCGCTACGCTACGGGATTTATTAAAAATCCCGTGCCGCGCACCGTGTTCGCAAACTCTTTGACGTTATTAAAAGCATCGATTTTACAAAGATTTGCGCTTACTTTAAATTAAAAAGTTTGTGCGAGTGTGCTGAAATAGAAATGAAGATTTATGATTGAATAATTTAGTATTTTTGTTTCCAGTTTGAAGTGAAAGACTTCTTATTCTAATATTTCTTCATTCTTAATTAAATATTTTTGAAATACTAAGTCATAATTTTCTTATAAATGAGGAAAAAATTATGCTAAAACCAAACAAGTGTCTTCTAACAAACACTAAAAAGTGAAAAAAAAAAAATTCGGAAGTCTGACTTCAGTGATTATTTTTCACTTCGTGGGTTTTTCTTGTTGTCTGTCTGTCTACCTGTTCGCTGACGGATAATCTCAGTGACTGTTAGTACTACAGAGCTCAAATTTGGTTTCAGTATGTATATTATTCACGTCGACAGAATGCTAAAATAAAAAGTAGAACAAAATGGTTTTATTATTAAAAATGATGATTTCTTTTTTATTTCTCCCCTAACATGTGATATATTGTTTTTGTCAAGAATCAGTAATTTTTGAAAATGTTAATATTTTCGGAAATGATCTCTCCGAAAGTATAAATAAATGCGTTTGCTTTTTTATATCTCTGGTCTGTACCAGCCAATATTAAGCTCAAATAAATATCTATAAGCAGTTAGGAATAATCATCATCTCAGCGTTAATCCCAGTTGCATCCGAAGCTTCTTGAGCTTTGAGTCTGGGGTCCGCTTTTACCAGTCTAATAGCTGATTTTGTCTAAACTTCGATATTTTCCGTGAAGCGACTGCCGTCTGACCTCCACGACCCGATGGCGATATCGAAGCATTGCAGTTAGACCAATTGTTGAACTTTTTGTGCTCCAACAACTCGTAACGACTGCCACTAGATGTTCGTATGGCAACCGGGAACAACGGCTTAACGTCCTTTCCGAGGCACGATCAGACCAGTGCAAATATTCATATTCATGCATACAAATATTTGCACCCCGCGGAGATCGAATCCGCGCCTCCTTGTGCAGGGGCCACGTTTGCTACCGCTACGCTACGAAGGCTGTCAATAAGTAGCTAGGAATATTATTTTTAAATAAAAACAAATAAATGTCTCTCGCACACATCATCGGGCGCAGCGAATGCACTTGCCAACTACAAAAACTCCGACAAATAAATTAAATTTCGCTACACAATTTTTTATAAAAACCACATAAAAAACAACCAATAGTGGGTGATTCGGCATCGAACCGTCGTGACTCGATACAGCCAATTTATCGTTTACAGAGTACCCTTCGAATAGCGAACTGTGTCCGATCAATTAACTCAATCCCGGGATATTCCCGGCCTTTCCATACTCTATTCGATTTGATTTAAAAATTGAAATCGAATTACATAGATACAAGATATTTTGAAACGAATTTTCATGAAAGATACATTTTGTTTTTATAATATAAGTTAGTTGTAGCGGTTCTGTATTTACAATACTCAATTAGTGCTGCTTTATTCTTTTGGAGAACTTGCAGCAATTGTGTAATTTAATTGCGATTTTCAAATTATATAACATAGCGGAAATCAAAACAGCAGAGTTTACATTATTATGGGCCTAACACGAAAGGCCTAGCACGAACACGCAGAGTAAACGACGTAAATACGAATGATTTATAAAAATAAAGTTTTAAATGGAATAATAATGTGGTTCATAAATAGTTCAAATTCACGTTATTTTATCTAACCTAAAATTATCTAACCTACAATTTGATTATCAAATCAATTGACCCTTACTGCCTACTCTTTTATTATACAGTATGTTAACTAACAGAGGGCGTTCCCGTTAACCCGAAATAGTATAGCATACATACATGCTAAAAAAAATATTTCCATTCGAAAACAAATGGAAATATAAACTGATACAATATAAACCGAAACAGTTTGTCATCACGTCACCATCATCATGCCAATAAAAAAAATAAAAAACCTACAACTTTTAGCCTACGCGTGTAAAGTGACATCGTTAAAATAACGGTTACAGCGATAAATAACGTTTACCTTATATCAGCGTTACACGTGAGAGCACATCGTTATTTGTAACAGTTATTTCTCATAAAGTCATGCTCATAGTCATAACGTTATGCGTTTGGAGTTGTTGAGGTTTTTCATGACTTGTTTCGTGTTTGTTTATTATGAAATAGCGTGCTTTAGAGTTTTAAATGTAGTAGGTACGCAATTGAGGACACAATTTAGTGACACTTGACAATTTATTTAGCTTTTCGAGTTACAGTCTAATACAGAAAGAATTGAGTTTCGACGTTATTTCTTAGCAAAGCCATGATGTATATAATGTCTACAAAGTTTTGTTCGAACGTCTGCACAGTAGGTAATTAATCACAAACATTTATGTTATTTTAACGGGTCAGGCAGGTCTTAAGTCAGTTCAATGGTGTGTTATAAAAGCCTTCTTTTGCCAAAACTCTCAACTTCCTCGAACTAGTTGGAGCAAGTGGAGACAGACGCATGCGCGCTATGTTCCGGAAATGAGTTCCACATCCCGCCCCACTACCCACCCTCGCCCGCACGCCGCACATTTACAAGCTCTCTGTAATGTGTAAAATTTAAATGTCTGTATTAAATAAGGTTCAGAGAAGAGTTACTTTAAAACAGTGAAGGAAAAAGCAATGTGAGTAAATTCTAAAATCAACAATAGTTGAAGACATGTACCAACCCCCACTGGGACCACGCGGTGGATTGCGGCCGACTCTGTCTCACTTTCGATAACATTATATGATTGAATGGTAGAGAATTAGGTATATTTGATGCCAAAATGGTTGTCAATTTCACTCTCAAAAATCTTGGCACGTCCAGACGTGGAGGCCTAGGGTTCGATCCCCGGCTAGGTCATGATGGAAAACGATCTTTTCCTGATTGGCCTGGGTCTTGGATGTTTATCTATATTATGTATCTATTATAAATATAGTATCGTTGAGTTAGTATCCCATAACACAAGTCTCGAACTTACTTTGGGGCTAGCTCAATCTGTGTGATTTGTCCGTATAGGTATATTTTTTTATTTAATTTTGAGTTTCACTAACTGGACACATATTGTTCAATCTCTCGTGACGAGTTGGTAAACAACTCAAATTAACAGCCACTTGAATGAATTGAATTGAATGAATGACTTTCATTTCACAAATTGAATGACATTCATTCCAGTGGCTGTTAGTTTGAGTTGATCATCAAACAGTCAGGACGACAGATTTAACAATGTGTGTCCAGTTAGTGAAACTTAAAATCAGAAAAAATATTTATGATCGCAGCCATTGTTAGAGAGTTAAAATTTTTAAGCATTTAACGCAGCTTCCAATAATTGTCTTCTACGATGTCCTTCTCACCGCTCTGGTTTTCTTAAGTGTTCATTTCTTGTCCAAGCGGTTTTCCTTTGGAATGATCTTCCTCAGAAAATCAGGACGTTGACCAGTCGGTACACTTTTAAAATTAAAGCTCGGGAATACTTACGCAAGAAATTGGCAGATTCATCAAACATACAATTTATTCTTTTTCTCTATCTACATATTTTTTTATCTCTCTCTACTGTTTATATTTTGTATGTATGTATTTATTATAATATTTTTTTTGTGTTTCTCTTTTAACTTCTCTTTTATATCCTTGCACCTACCATGTTTTGTCTCTGCATCACCTTAAGGTAGACGGTAGAAGATGCCTAAGGCATTAAGTCCGCCATTGTGCAATGTTGTTATTTGTGCATGAAGTTTTAATAAATAAATAAATAAATAACTCTTGGTTGTGAAAAGGGGTAAATAGTAAAAACGAATGCGTAAGAAATAAATGCTCCTTATACTGCTGCCGTCCTTATTTGGATTTCATTAATTTGGATTCACTTTTAACGTGAAAAGATAAAATGACGGTTTCATTTTAATACTCTCCACGTGACAAATCTCTGAGTATCTAATATTCTATGAAATTAATAATGCCAAAAAAGCTCGCTTAAAAATATTATATCCATACATCGAAAACGGAAATTAACCAGACAGCCTCCTCCGACAGATGTATTAATTAACTTCTCTTTATATATTACGTGCAGATGGTGCTACTGATGATCACCACGTTCATAACGTCATATACATACATGCTCAGCCGTCACATATACACACTATTTCCGTTAGGGGGTGATGCAGAACCTTAATAATGAGAATGGGGAGTGATTTAATAATATGCTGTTCTATTTATAAACATCCGTTAGTTAAACATAATAGAACAGTTTTACTAAATTTCTTCCTAAAACATTCATCTGTTTCTTATTAAATTTCAACTACTTATATCTGTCGACACTGGTAACTTATCAATTTTATATCTATAACTAGTTCAGAATAGTTTTTTTTTTTATAAATTACAAACTAGCGCTTGACTGCAATCCCGCCTGATGGTAAGCAGTGATGCAATCATTGATGGTAAGGCGCGCTAGTTTATTAAACCTACTCACTCAAAGGAACTGAGTAAACAGGAAGGAAGACGGCAGTTGAGCGCGGTGATGCAATGTTAAACCCAACAACACGACCAATGATGCTGCGCCAGAGGGAGATTGATTTGGAGGCTCTCCACAACCAAACTCCCGACACAACAACATTTCGCGCATCGTACCCGGCATGTACATCGCAACACAACTGCTCAGACCCGTCCTCCGCACGGCTTCTTCATCATGCCGGAACACGACGAATCGCTTGGCGGCACGACTTTGTCTGGTGGGTGGTAACTTATGCCGGCGGCCGATGTTGTGGCCTACCACTGAGTAAGATACCAAATGAAGCTGCAAATCGAGCCGTTGTTAAAGTTACGTTCCACAAGGTGATTATTTATATTTTGTAAGAAAAATACTTTCAAGACTTTTTTGTAACTAAAGACATCTTCCTCAGATATCAGACATGCTAAAAAACAAACGCGAAACAAAAAATATTTCCCTTAGAATTATCTACCTACATAAAATCAGAGCATCAAAGAGTGTTGAATGAATCTAAAAAAAGTACCAATATTCTTCAATCAACTTTATCGGTAACCCGACCGAATCTACGATCCCTAGAAAATGTTAGGTCACTAACATGTCAAGCACATCCCGCACTGGCAGGGTTATTGAAATTCGCAAACCGAATTTATTTATTCGAGCCACATTGTGGGTTGCGCTTTTGTGCAGCCCAATAGAACAAATCTGAAGGCAGCGTGTGATTATTACTTTCACTATAATATTTGCAAATTACATAAGATTTGTGCTTACAAAATTATTATATAGCTTAGAAAACAACTCTGCATGTTATCGTACTCATCTATGTAAATCCAACGCTACATACCATCGGTGTGTCATTGGTAGAACAACTAATTTGTTATTGCCCGCAGTTGTAGTTGCGTTACATTATAGTGGTTCTGTGAACTAGGTACCTACTATAATATCTCAGCTTTAATCCCAGTCGCATCCGAAGCTTTTTCAGCGTTAAAGTCTAGGGTCCGCTTTACCAGTCTAACTGCTCATTTGGCTAAACTTCGATATTTTCCGTGAAGCGACTGCCGTGTGGCAATTTTGCATCACACATTTAAATACTTATAGTCAAATTTGCATAATTGATAAATGTTAGGCTCTATTTATACGATCAAGTTTCTTAACTTTGGTATACAATAAATTTGAAGCAGTGTCCACTTGTTATTTGTAAACACTATAAAGAATAACTTTACTATTGGTTCGATTATGTGTTATACCAGAGGTTATTCGGTTGGTTCGCACTGTGTAATTTTTTAGCTTCTATAAATTCATATCTCAACTTCAAAGAGGGAATGTAGTGAATTCACACAAGTAGTGTGATATGTAATACATAATTATGTAGATTTTAAACTCCAAAGTATGGTTTCAATACTTTTCAGTCGCTTGCATCTCTCGCCGCAGTCTATAAACTTGTTAAGAACCCCCAGCTATTTGAAACTGAACAGACCGCTCGTTTATACTGAGATACTTTTATAGATTATTTTTCTCTCGGTGGTAGGCCATAACATCGGCTGCCGGCAGAAGTTACCACCCACCACACAAAGTCTTGCCGCCAAGCGATTCGTCGTGTTCCGGCATGATGTCTGGTGAAGCCGTACGGATCTGAGCAGTAATTGTGTTGCGCTGTGTGCCGGGTACGATGCACCAAATGTTGTTGTGTCGGGAGTTTGGTCGTGGAGTCTCCAGATCAATCTCCCTCTGCCGCAGCATCGTTGGTCGTGTTGGTCTTAGGTTTAACATTGCATCACCTGGCTCAACTGCCGTCATCTTTCCTATTCCTAAGTTTTTTAAGTGAATAGGCTTAATAAACTAGTGCACTTTACCATCAACGATTGCGTCACTGCTTACCATCAGGCGGGATTGCAGTCAAGCACTAGTACATAATTATAAAAAAAAAAATACTGAACTATTCACAGATCTGTCATTTTGTTGGGATGAATCGACGATCTGAAGACTACATATATAGAGAGAAATTATATAGACAAGAGGCAGTTGGCGGTCATGATAAGTGCAAAGATATTAAGGTTGTGAAGTTGACCAGAGTTACGTAGCTGTGTAAGGTTGGTGTTTTGTATTTTTATGACTTAGTATGTTACATGTTTATTTATTTTTTATTATGTTTATTTATTTATATTATTGTTCCTCTTAAACATACATTACATAAAAATACATTCAATACTACAAACATATATAATGGACGGCCTAATCGCTAATGCAATCTCTTCCAGGCAACCAAAGAATGGACAGAGACTGTCCTGGACCTAAAATGAGACTGTCGTCGGTGCGAATATTGTACATGCAATACCCTGAAGTAGCTGATATATATGTACCTACATATCCAAAATTATACCTATACAACATTATTTTTGTTTATGTCAAACTGCTTGGTAACCACTCTGTAACAATTTCTAATTATATTTGGAAACAAATATAACATGGTGTAAAAACGATTGGAATCGATTCAGTTGCTTACTCTGAACAAACTATATTCAGGTTTCGCATAAAGAAAAAATTACTTTGTACAAAGAAATAAACACATACTGAAATACAATATGTAAAAAAAACCCCGTCCGACCCAAAAGGATAATAAATGTTAGGTATACACATGACCAAATAAAATATGAAATTTTACGTAATCATCATAGTGACAATACTAATGAATTTTGAAATAATCTTTTTTTTCGCAAATTAATTCCAACTTTCCCAAAATTTGGCCATTTTAAAAAAGTGACAACACCGTTTGTGACGGACCGAATAGCGATGCGACCACGTGCCGCCCGCCCTACCACCAGTTCACACGCGCATGTATGCCTAACGTATTGCCTACCGCACATGCATTAAGTTACCTCGCTTTTTGGAAATATTATTTATTTTTTAGGAGGATATTTTTTAAGTTTAGTCCGGCTTTGTAGGCATTATTAGAATCAGTTAACGATACCTAACAATACCTTCACGGATCGGACAGGGTTTTCTTTACATATTGTCTAGGTAAGTTACGAAAACTAAAAGAAGATTATACATAGATGATTGTAGTTAGGACAACCAGATGACAACGAAAAGTAGTGTTCGTTTATTCATTTATTTATTTATTTATTTATTCATGTTAATACGGCTTCCAAAAGCCAATTACATTAACATACATACAAAATTAAATAACATAAATAGGTACATAATGAAATTCAAATAATAATATAAATCAAAATATAAACAGAAAAAAAAGACAAATCAGAGGAACAATAAAAACGGGAATAAAATAAAATCTAAAGATTAAAACAATAAACGAACTAATTATTTTCTTTTTCGCAGAACGCTAAGCAAGCGCGCATTAAAATTTTAAATTCATCCGCAAATATATCACAGTTCGGGTTAGCTTCCACGAGGCTATTCAGCGCGGAAAGAACGCGAGGTATAGGGGATGACGCACGGGCTACCGTGCGACATGTAGGCACAGCTAGCAGACGGTGTCTGCGGCCACGGAGATAGTTACCAGGAACGTGAAGACGAATCAGCTCATTGAGGAGATCACTGGCATCTCGTTCACGAGTCGAGCACCTGTAACGACTGCGTGTATATTATTTATACTGGCAATGCAATCCACAAGCGAGGAGCCTGGACAGTAAATGATATATCAAGGAACTTTTTTGACTACGCAGGTGTAAGTTCTAAATAGATATCGTTGTCAATGTATCGTGCAGATAGAGGTTTGATTAGTGTTAGAGTTCACCTAGACATTTTCATACCAGCACAATTACTAAATCACTCACACATCCACAGCCACGTCCAATTACTACGCAATTACTCCACCAGCTAAAAACAAACAACACTTATTTACACATCGCTGACTTACAATGGGGCGTACCTCGTGCGTTTCGAGTTCACGCATCGATGGATGTACGGGCTCATTATGCAGTCACGATGCAACTCGCGGCTTGTACATTTTAATTAGAGATAAAAAACTTCGATATTTAAATGGGGTTGGTACAGGTTGATATACTACCTGATTTATTTCTGTGACTTTACGTAGTCTAGGGTGTACTTATTTACGTGTTAATATGTTTGGATGAAACAGCTTTTAAACTAACTTATAAGTATTCATCTATGGAAGTAGAATACAGTGTTGAATATAAAGTCAACATTATTCTCACAAACGCATCGATAATGCATCTTCTATTAATCGAAAACACGCTTAAACCGAAAACAGAATACAATTTGGCCGAATACTTCGACTATTCGATGTTACGAGAACGTTCACATTAGATTATAATGTTAGGCGAACATAATTATTACGATCAGTACGTACGCTACGTTTGCGTTGCGTGGCCGCTGCGGTTGCGTTGCGTGGCCGCTGCGTGGTGTCTGCGGTACATTTTATCACTATTCAATTATAGGATATTTACTAAAAGTGTTTGTAGATGTTTTTGTTTGAAAGTATTCTATGTTGTTTGTTAACTTGTAGATATCATTAATTATCGTGACGTTGGAGATTTGTATGTGTGGCAGTAGACTGCAGTAGGAGGATGATAACGATGATGATGATATATTTAAGGCAATAACGTAATATTTCATAAAATAAATCTGAACGTCATCATCATCATCATCATCATCATCATCAGGGGCTGATGATGATGATGATGATGACGACTCGTCCACTGCTGGACATAGGCCTCTGAACGTAGTGCAATTTAAATCAGAAATTAATACAAATATGTATGCGAAAAATGTGTTATTATTAATAATTTAAGAAAACAAAAAAAAAAAAACTAATACCTACTTAGGAACTTTTCAGTAAAACATGAAATACGATGACTTCAACTTCAAAACAAAAATAGAAAAGAGCGAATCGAAAAACAAACTGATGTTCCATACATATTGACCACGTTGGTGAGGCGTTCAATATTTATGGAATTTTTTTTTAATAGGCTATGCATAATTTCTATGCTACAGGGTATAGAGTCATGTTATCAATTCATGGTTATAGTTTTCTCGTCGATGTGTAACACAATATGTATTATTTATACAAGGTACCAACTTGTCTATAGTCGACTCTCGTAGCGAAAGATTATACTGTTAAACAGCGAAATATGCTTTGCGTATTGAACGCTATCGCCTTGCTTCCTACTGCTGCTATCTACTAATGTGGGGACATTTTGCCAGATGGGCAAGACTTTCCTTAAAAAATCAAAGTCATTTATTCAAATTAGACTGAGAATCAGTACTTTTCGAACGTGAAAATTACATAAAACATTCCCTTAAAACGCTTGCCCATTGACACTTCCTAATGCTTTCTCTGAGAAATACACTGAAGAAACATCCGGAATTAATTCTTTACTTAAACGATGGTGAAAATCGCTTCAAACCCCATGACGTAATTCTGATGAAATATTGTTATTATATTTCACTTATTACTATTTTTTATCCAATTTTGACCAACTTCATTCAATTTAATTTTTATTTGACTTCATCAAATTTTATGCACTTTTGTAATGTGATTTGACCTAATTTCATGATTGTATGACATGAACGACTACAAAATTATATTATAGTAATAACTACTACCTTAATACTACGACTAATAACTTTTACGAATGCTGCAAATTGTTAATATAAGTTGGTTATAAATAAGTATATTGTTAATAATTACCTGTCCATATCCGCTTATGCACTCTAATGCAACATAGACCAATATTATTGTATTCTCTGGAAAATGGTGTTGGTTACACATTTGCTTTTTTTTTGGTATTTATCTCTATAAAATGTAATGTGTCACTGTTTGTATTCCCAAATAAAAAAAAATTAAAATAATATATTAAAAGTAATAAAATAGTAAAATTATTATTAAGACTCAAAAAGTTACGACATTACATTTCTTCTTCGGACTTATGTTGTAAAAATAAGAATCCGTTTTGTTAATACACTTAGTACACACAATAAAGTGTTGTATTTAATCGATAACGACCAGTGAAGAACCCATCAAACTAACACTTACCGTTTCAATATCGCGCTCCTATCGCCAATTCCGTAGCGTTTAAGTTGCTTGTCAAATATCGTTAGAGGTGGTCATTATTTGTGTGCTGAGTGCTCACCACACAGGGGCGGACTGGGGTGCAAACATCATAGAGGGCTTTGGAGGGGCCAGGGGCCTTGTAGGGCTCCTGTGGGTATTGAACCTTGATGGTGGTAATTAGGTGGCGAGTTCTGGTGGAGTGCGATGTGCGAAGTGTGATTAGGGGTGGAAAGTGATGCGGATTTGTTTTGAAATGGGTTGGTTGTGTTGATGAATAGAAAGGCGTTTTGATTTGTTTTGATACAGTTCTGATGTTTTTGTATTGACATAGTTGTAGAAACAATGCAAAAAATGTAAGGATCGTAGCAGGTGGTGGTCAGTCTGTAGTTTCTACTTATACCCTTACGATAAAATCGGAATTTTTGTAGGTATATACTAATCATTACGGCTTGGCTCCGCAACCAAGAGGTAAAAATGTGACACTATTACAAAGAGTCAACTGTATGTCTATATGTCTGGACTAAAAACATTTACTAACTTTATTTTTGTTATCCTTTGGTTTTATTTTTTCTTTTAATTATTTTTCACTCGTGAATACGAATTTTTGTAACAACTAAATTTAAGCTTTATTTTTAATATTTTTTTTTATTAAAAAAAACACACTTTTAATTTAAAAAAATAAAAATAAAGCTCTGAGTAGATTCGACCGCAAGTCACTTCTTTTATGTAGGTATCTGGGCCGCTGGGTTTTCGAAGATCTAAAAGTCTGCCTGGATATTGAACTTGGGCGCAGGGCATTGCCTGTTCGCTGCAACATGTTGCCAAGTGCTCGACTACAGTAAAAGCTACACTATTTACCACGCTGTAGGTAAATAGTTTAGCTTATACTGTCAGTCGTTCTATACATGCAGTCTGTGGGTCCACTACACGCAGAGGGAATACAACGCCTTGCGCGTACAATACAATAATACTTTCAGGGTGTTGATGGGGTTGCCGCGCTACTGCAGCATGTTTGCGGAGACGAGAATAGATGGTTTCCACTCTGTCATGCAAGTGTTGCACTTCCATTATGCGCAGGGAATGCGAAAGCCGTAACAGTTTTGCTAAAAACTATAGATTGGTGGAACAACCTCATACTGGGGCATTGTGCCCTGGAGCCACTGTGGAGTGACATGTATGTAAGTTGGTGAAATTTAGGTTTTCTTCTAAATACTAAAAGTACATAGTTTCTAAGTCATGTATAATTGAATGGACTACACAGAAGGGTCGGCAATAAAAGATTTTGATTGGATTTGATAGTGTTTTCGCGTTTTTTATTATTTTTGCCGTATTGCTAGCATCTCTTCTGAATATAGTCCAAAATGATCTTGTATGACAAATGATCAATGATTATTACATTACAAAACTATGAATATTTCCTCCTCAGTTACCTAAATTAACACCCGAAGCTCTCCTTTCACATTTCCGTATTCTAATTTCACGGTTGGTCGGTTTGTTAGAGTTAGAAACAGTTAGTGGTCGAAAGGGCAGGTGTTCGGTTCTGGGCAAACTTGGAAGAACTTGTGGGCAAACTTGTGACATGGTGAGACCCAAATAAAAGTTTTGCGGGCAAGATGTTTGTTTAGTCATTGGTAAACTTTGGTTTATTTAAATTAAATAACTAATCGAATATAAGAGTCCCAGTGTTACTTGAAATTTGGGTATGTACCTACAGAGAATTTGTGTAGGTAGTGAAGGATCATTAATTGTTTTAAGATTAATCAATCAATGCACCAAATTAATATTCTCTTCAAAGTGATGAGATAACTTTGGCTACTGCTTGTATTCACAAGTATTAAAAATATTTCCCATCTTTATACGATGTTTAAAGTTATTTTTTCTTCTGACATACCTACTCAGTCGTAACAGTGACAATAATTGGTGCATTGACCCATCGCCCTAACTCCGACCCTGACTAATTAGCAGGCTCTTTATGAGGCCAAGTTTCTTAACTAGTTACTGCAGAAGTTCGGCTGAACATTACCTGGCGTCAAGTGACCAGTTAACTTGCTGATTAGTTACTTTAGTACCTACAGAATTTCTAATGCGAGACTGAAGTTAACAGACAACAGGGGTCTTGGCGGATTCATAAAAGGTCAATGCCAAGGTAGATAATAAAAAACGCTAAAGCAAAACTAAAAGAATGCTTTATACCTAATTCGAAAATTGGATATTAAAGCCATTTTGTGTATGTTTAAAAATGGACAGCGTAAAAACAATTTGGTAAAAGTGAATACATTGTCACGAGTTTTCTGTTCAAACAGTGAAAATTGTAACAAGCGCTAAATTGGCTACGAAATAGCTACTTTCGCTGGAAAAATGCAATTTTTGGAACATTTTCCGTCACATGAGCGAAACTAGAAACTGAGATGCATATTGTTTCGGACGGGGAATTGAGACGATGTCTGCTTGTCATGTAGCGGAAAACAAAATACATATCTTATTATTTTGGGGGAACCACAAATATGCTGATAGAATAAAATATCGTATTATTTTATTCTATCAGCATATTATGCATTATAGATACAAAATATTGTAACATATGTATTTAAAAACCCTTTAACAAAATTGATTGTAGGTTTTCCCGCTAGAACCAATTGTTTTTGTTCAAAATAGTTTTATAATGCTGAACCCTAATGCATGATGTTACTTTGGCATATTTTATATTACCGATAATAGGATTGACTTCTTTATTATCTTACTAGCTTTCCGCTCGCGGATTCGCCCGCGTGAAATTCGGTAATATCGCGCATTTTAGATTTGTATTTTAGATTGAAAAAAATTTTCCGGGATAAAAATTATTCAATCCAGACTTCAAACTTTACCTCTCCAAAATTTCAAAGCAATCGGTTTGTCTACATGTCTTTAAGATTTTGGAGCAGAATGAAGCTTAGTGAATATATTTTAGACGCATTTAGAGCCCTGATTATCTGACTTAGGAAATCATACACCAATACGGGTAAATGATCGATTATGCCGGCTAATTACTTAATTTATATTGGGCTGAATAGTCGATTATGTATATAGCGACAGCCTCCGTGGCGTAGCGGTAGCGGACGCGGCCGCTGCGCAAGGTCGCGGGTTCGATCCCCGCACAGTGCAAGTATTTGTATGCATGAATATGAATATTTGCACTGGTCTGGTCGGGCCTCGGAAAGCACGTTAAGCCGTTGGTCCCGGTTGCCATACGAACATCTAGTGGCAGTCGTTACGGGTTGTTGGAGCCCTTAAAAATCCAACAACTGGTCTAACTGTAATGCTTCGATGTCGCCTTCGGGTTGTGGAGGTCAGACGGCAGTCGCTTCACGGAAAATTTCGAAGTTTAGCCATATCAGCAGTTGGACTGGTAAAGCGGACCCCAGACTCCAAAGCTGAAAAAGGCTTCGGATGCTACTGGGATTAACGCTGGGATGATGATGAGTCGATTATGTATATGTATATACATAAAATATTATGTGAAACATTTTCACCAGTAAGACAACCATGTCTGATGATGCACTGAAGAACAGAATGGGTTATACCTATAGATACAAACACCGTTTAACTCAACATCCAAGTTAACAGTACAAGGAAAGTAAAGAGATGATATTAATATTCTCGTCAGAATAACTAATAAATTTATAGACCTCGTTGAAAACTTTGAAAAAACATACTCCAAACTAGACTAGTTACGTTTTAACATGCACATTGTAGGGCACTTGCCTGTAAATCTAATAATTATTTTGTACTGCGCTTCTTAAACCCAAATTAAACACTTTTATTGCTTATAAATAAGGTTAAAATTGGCGTGACTATATGTGCAAATGTAAGTTTGTTTTGTCAGCATTGTAAAGCCGGTGTCTGAATATAGGAGGCAACATCGGGGCAGTCGGAGCCTATCGTGTGTACATGCTTTTACATTTTAGCTCAGGGCTGTGCAGTGTTGTCCAGAATAGGTTGTCAGGAATTCATAAGAAAATCGCATAAAGTAAAGCTAAGCCATCATTATCAAACTACAGTAGCCCACTTCTAGACATAGGCCTGTCCTATTGCACGCCATTCCTCATTTTTGCCAACTCTGATCCTGCGAAAACCATCGCTCCACCTAGCCTGAACCCTAAGGGGGTCCCACAATACTTTTAGCAAGCGGTCTTCACTCAAAAATACGTCTACCCAATGGTCAATTGCTAATATGGCAAAAAAGAATGTTTGAATACTTCTGGTAAACGGTATCTCTAGTTTGGAGTGAAAGAGTAATAAACATGCATCTAATTTTTTTCATTTATAATATAAATAGGATTATACTACACTTAAGCGGACTTGGCATTTGAATTAGTATCAGCCCTCCAGAGCGCCCGTTTCACATATTGTAGTACAAAGGTAAGCATTAAATTCTGTAACCTTAAAAAAAAACTCTCAAAGTCAACATCAAACTCAGCTAAAATGAAGAAAACCTTTTTATTACAAGTAAACCATTGCGTGCGTATTATTGTATTACTGAAATAAGAATACTGACTATAACAATAAAGAGTTCCTGGCAGCCTCCGCCATAGATTGAATTGTAACGTTTTATTCTAAGTACCAAATAAAATTTTACTACGATTTTTGTCGAACGGGAATTGTTAAAGCTTGTCATAAATATGTAAAATGTGATGCCGTTCTTACGTTCAACAGAGTTAAGGGAAACGAAGAATGTACATTCATTTGTATCAGCTGATGTGCGTCTCAGACGAGATATTATATGTAAAACTTGACTGGAGGGGTCGCTTCAAATAAAGTATTCTGTCTAATTTGCAGTAACAAGCATACTTAATAACGTTTTCAAAATGGAAAAGGAGCCTATGGAAATCAGTGCCGACTTATTTAGGTTAGATTTAGTTTCTGAATCTATCCAGTAACTCCTTGCAAGTTTTGCAACAAAATATAGTACATATTACTACTAATACAACTCTCCTTCTCGCAAATATACACACACATACTCTCTCTCGCTCTTTCTGCTAATTATATTTCTTGAAAAGTTATTGTAATTTTCGTGGTTACTTTTAATTAAGTACCCTATTCTCTTCAAAACTTTAATAGATTATGAATTAATACAAAAAGATGTCGCTGTCGCCAGCCCTACAGCATCTAATCCGCCTCCAGCCAAGCCATCGGGCGTTGAATTTTTTAAATTCCACTTGGGCCTTTTCGTTGGTAGCTCTACAGGATTGAGCCTAGTACATAACGGTCGAAACTGTACACAATACACTTCAGTTCAGAAAAAGACTTGTAAATATAGATTTTTGCGTAGCTTGTACGAGGACTGATGTTTTGTAAATAGGGATGTAGGCAATAGGGTTTATATATTATAGTTTAGTTGGCAGATAAGTTACAGTTGTATTTTTGCTGAGATTAGATTAAATTGTGTTGATTACTTTCAGTCATTCTACTTCATTTCGTTTGTGTGATTATTACTACCCTATTTGTATGAATATCGAAGTAAATATTTATGTGCGAGCGACATTTCAAAATAATTACAAAATAATAACTTTACATTTAGAACAAAACAAATAAATGTTAATCAGTTTAACTTCGAAAGTAAATATCCAAGTTTGCCTTTGCCAACGAACCAGCTCAAAAACAATCACGCAAGTTAACACAATTCAAATGAACCCGTTGACAATACACATCCTATTCGTTTATCTCAATTTTCAGAAAATAATCTGTGCATGAGTAAAAGGATTAAATATAAAGTAACAGTAGGCTGTGAATAAGAAAAGTGAACGGAGATTATGGTAATTGTCCGGGAGCGGCGCGGCGTCGAGTCAGCAGCTTTTGTACCCTAGATTGGGGAAATGGTGAGGTAAATTCGTTAATTGACCTAATTTCAGCTTTAGCTGATCAAACTCTTTGTAGCAAGATTTAATTGTAGGATTTTAATTTGTATAATTATCATTTGCCGCTATTAGGTAGGTTTGTTTCGAAAAGGTAACTAAAACGTTTTGAAATTATATATAATTACATATAGGTAATGTATTCTAAGGTACAATCAAGAGATTACTATCATTATGCTACCTTTAACAATGTTTCATTCTTTTTGAAAACGTTTATAAGGTTTTTTAAGCAAATTCATAAAATCAAAATCAAAATCAATTTTATTTGTATAACATAGGTAGTGAATACAGTTCTTAAATTTATGTTTATAGGTCGCTATGTTATGCTAAGAAGCGTACAAATATAAATAAATGCATGCAAAACATTAAAAAAATTTTAGTCAATCATGCTAGAGGCAAAAAACAAATTATTAATTATATTATGTCGAAATGAAACTAAATAATAATAAATGAATAAAAACAAAGTCACAAGTGTCACAATAGGGTAGAGTAATTTCGCTAGTCAAAATAAATAAGTCTACATTAATTTGTCATTTAGGAATTCATCAGTTGTATAATAACACTTCTCAATTAATAAGTGTTTTAATTTGGTTTTGAATTGCATAACATTCAAATTTTTTATGCCAACTGGTAATTTGTTGTAGATGCGCGGTGCCATTCCTAAAACACTCTTTTTTACTAAAGCTGTTTTACAACGCTCATTTTTCAAAGTATTTGCATATTGGCTACGAATCGTAACATCTCGTAACGTTGACACCGTTTCAAACAATCTTATGTTTGTCTTGACAAAAACACTAACTTCATAAATGTACAATGATGGTAAGGTTAAAATTTTCAGCGACTTAAAAAATGGTACACAGCTATCGTCAATTTTCAGACCATACATCGATCTTATGCACCTTTTTTGTGCCTTAAATATGACATCTTTATCAGTAGAGTTTCCCCAAAAAATAATGCCATATCGCAAAATGGAGGCTACTAAGCCATGATATGCAACTAGCAGCGCATCCATATTTATTTTTCTAGCAATTTGGAAAAGTGCGTACGATGATCTATTTACTTTTTTACTTAGGTCATCTACATGTGCCTTCCAGTTCAGTTGGTTATCTAGTAATAAACCTAAGAATTTTGCTACTTTAACTTCTTCAATTTCGCAGTTACTATATCTGATATTTACTTTTGGTGCTACAGTTCTTTGATGATAGTGCATTATTTTCGTTTTTTGTAAGTTTATAACTAAATTATTTTCATTAAGCCAAGTAATTATGTCTGATAAGGTACTATTTATGTCATCTTGATACATATTGCGATTAATACATTTGACTATGGCAGTAGAGTCATCCGCAAACATCACAATTTGATGTCGAGTCACATTTGGGAGATCATTTATGTAGACTAAGAAAAGCAGTGGCCCAAGGACGCTACCCTGTGGGACACCAAACTTTACCAGTCTAGGATGAGAAAAGAAACTCTTTTCAATTTTCGTTTTTTTACATACTCTTGCAATCTCTGTACATTGCATTCTATTAGAGAGATATGACGTGAGTAGTTTTAAAATATTACTTCTGATGCCGTAGCTCTGCAGTTTCGCTAATAATACGTCGTGCTTTACGTAATCAAAGGCTTTGGTCATATCTGTAAAAATAGCACAGATAGGAGCTCTTTGATCCACTGCTAACATAATGCTACGCAAAAAATCAAAAATAGCCATGTTGATAGTGGTATTCTTATATTAAAAATCACTATAATTGTGTACCTACAGTGAGGTTACGTGAACAAAGTCTATTTTTATGAAACTTGCCGTATTACTTTCAATGTTTATTTAGGCTAGATTCCGTTACTCAGTTTTCCACCGAACAATATTTATATTGGTTTGATTTTCATATTCCCTGAGGCTGGATAAATATTACTTTGCAGTACAAGTCTAAGGAATAAGATTTTTAATTGAACGTTGTTGAAATCTAAATCTGGAAATCTCTTTAACATTCCAAAAAGCTGTATTCCATCTGTAATACGTTAATTAATATTAACATGACATTTTTTGATTTCATCGTTCGAAAATAATAATTATTATGTGTTTGTTTCCTCATAGTTAAGTCAAGACAACCCGAATTGGGATTTGTCGCTCCGGTCTATTAGCAAAATGTGAATATTCACATTTTACATACAGCTGAAAACAGTTTTCCCGAAAGACCATTCACTCTGTAAAGATGCAGCAGAACACAATACAAAAATACGTAATATATCCTCAAGCAATAATAATAAAGTTATCAGTACATTTACTACATACTTTCCTCCTCCAATTTCCTCATTTCTTTCTGGGTGGAACTATAAATCGCGTCAGTTTCGCGACAGGCTACACAGGAAGGGCCGCAGTGAGCAATCATTAAATTCGCATCATCCGCCGCCGAGACAACGGTGTTTCCTGCAATATATCGCTTATTTCCAAACGACGACTTCCCGAGAAAAGAAATAGCGAAGGAATTACTGGGTCGAGGGTGATACTATTGTTTCGAGTCAGGAATTTGACGCGAGTTTTTATGTGCGACTGGCACGAATTAGAACTTATCCATTTTCTAATAGAACATATTGTAAGTAGAATGGAATTCCACTCGTTGCAAATAACATGATAGTACTCACGACCTACATTAAATTACCAAACCAAAATGTATCAATTGGTTTCAATAGCACCTTGACAATACCAGTTATCTCCACAATTTCACAACTGAAATACTTCGCTGTACAGCTACCAATTATTTAGATTTATGGAGTGAGGCTTTTCTCGGTGGTAGGCTATAACATCGGCTGTCGGCAGAAGTTACCACCCACCAGACAGTCTTGCCGCCAAGCTGTTCGTCGTGTTTCGGCATGATGTCTGGTGAAGCCGTACGGAAGACGGGTCTGAGCAGTTGTGTTGCATTGTGTGCTGGGTACGATGTGCAAATATTGTTGTGTTGGAAGTTTGGTCGTGGAGGGTGTCCAGATCAATTTCCCTCTGGCGCAGCATCGTTGGTCGTGTTGTTGGGTTTAACATAACACCTCGCTCAACTGCAGTCTTTCTTCCTATTCGCTCAGTTTTTTTTTTTGAGTGAATAGGCTCTTAATAATAATAATCTCAGAAGTCACCTGATAACTATGTCTGGTAACCCCTGAAAAATAAGGAGTTTCCCTTCACAATGAACTTTCGAGAATTTTTCGAGCACCAGTAGTACGATCCAACAACGGCCCTGGGTAATCACCCTGGTTGACGACAAATAGGAACTTTATTCAAATCAGCACAAATTTAGGTATTTTAGCGAAATGACAGCTGCCAGCCATTTGTTTTTGTTGCGCTACAATATATGTCGGCCGCAATTATTAATAACACTTTTTCAAGAATTATTAATTGTGACTTGAAGTTAATCATTTATCAACATTGTAAAAGAGAAAAAATAAATACCTATAATTTGCTTCTTATCAACTGTCATTGCACAACAAAACATCAAAATAGTAAGTATATTAAATCTTTAATTTAATGTTCGTTAAAGTATCAAAATTAAAGCTAATGCAATACATAACACGTAGCGTCATCTACTGGAAGTATATAAATACTAAGCTGTCGCCATCTAGCGGTGTCCTTATAAAAAGGTAGTTGAGATAGTGTCGGCAACTTTTGGCAAGCGTTTGGCCGGAGTGTGTGCATTCAGCATGTTACCGCTAGATGGCACTGTAGCAAACTTTTCACTTCCAAGGGGAACGATCGATATAAACAATCCTGGTTGCATACCATATAGGTAATTTAGGCACCATTTTCGAAGAAAAACTCATATTTAAAAACAATGATTAGTGGTGCGTGAGTGGTTCAGTTTGAGTTTGATAAGATTAAGTAGGTAGTTGAAGACTGCTAATCGGCAGAAACAAAGAAAAGGGTTAACCTCCCCCCTTTCAAATTTCAAACAAGACACTGCGGGTACTAAAATGAGCCAGTTTTATCGATAAAACTATCATGAACAGCAAAGCAATTAGGTATTCCCAGTGAACTCTAAATCTTGGCAGCTCTAAACTGGATAAAGTTAGTTCTCTCGAAAATCCGTAGTAGTAGATAGTTGTAAGTACAAAGTAATAATTACGGATGTCTAACTTTGCAAGTGGACTACCAAGGCAAGGCAAAGTTGCCACAATTGGTATATAAGTACTGAGAAATAACTTCGTAGACTTCTTTGGCTACAACTGGGATCATTTTAATTAAATTCGTTGAGAACTTTAACTTTTGAAACTGAACGTATCTACTTATCCTGGGAATTGACTTAAATAAGGAGGTATTTTGTGTCTGGTTAAATGCAGATTAGCTTAAGTTTTTGAATTTTAACCTTATTTTGTTTAATGATTAACTACGTTGTTGCGTACGTAACAACACCGTTTTGCTTTTGATTGTTTTACAACGATTAATAAAAATCTAAAATGAACAAAGACTTTGGAATGAATTCATCACGGCAATAAAATGTTATTGCAACTCATTGAGTTATAATGTACTACGTTATAACTCATAAGTTTCAGCCACCTAGCGGCAGCACAGTGAACTTTTATGCTCTCAGCCTCAGCAACTTGTTTTGTAGTAACTTCATTCTCCACGCATTCCAGAGGGCGCTTCCACTTAGTTCTGTGGACTTTCGCTAGATGGCGGTCGTAACAACATTTTCAATAACGAGGAAAGTCAAGTTGTAATAGATGTGATTACTGAAATAAATTTCAGAGAATTCTATATTTTGTTTTTGAAATTAAATTGGTGTTCTAAAATTACTGCTGCTATTTCAGTCTATATTTAGATTTTACTCTGCTTAGTAGAAAATCAAAAATGTTTCACGTTGTTTTTTTTTTAATATTGCCCGTTTTTCCCTGTAGGAAATTGTTATCTACTTCATTTTATTTAGTGACTACCTGTTACTTTTATTATTGAAAATAATTTTAACTTTAAACTAATTGTTTCTGACATAGAAAACTGCAGTGAAAAGCAGGTTTTACCTGACTTCGTGCACTTCTATAGATTATTTTATGTAATTAGCAGTCAAAGGTAAATTGTGTGCGTTTTTCATCTGTCTGATATGTTTTCACAGGCTGTGAATAATTACGTAAGTAGATACTTACTTAACACAGTTGTCGAAGAAACTATCTCTCTATTTATGCAGCAGTGCACCGGCGAGGATCACGCTGAGTGGCACATAATGAGACGCGTCTGACTAGTGTTTGAGTGCAGCACTATAGTGTACCGACTGAGTAGGGTTGCGATCTCGCGTTTTTGGCGGAAAAATGGGTTTGTGTGCGATTGCCAAAAGTATACCTATACACTAATTATGGGACTATTTAATGTTGGCTTCGCCCCGCTTTTATATTAATAGTGGTTATAAAGTACTTGTATGTTAAATTTCCTCAAAATTGGTCTACCAACACCAACTAAAAATATTGGTCTAACATTTGAGCGTGAAGAAGTGATAAACTCATAGTCACAACCTTTGGCTTTTGTAATATTAGCTTAAGATTTTCTAACTTCATAAGTTACGACTCTACGAATCTAACGCGAAAATCTCCATCTGTTATGACGCAAGGTCCTTTAAAAGTAACAAACTTAATAATAGTAACGTTATATAGGTAAGCTCCATTTTCATTCGGCAGCTCATATTACTACTACTCTATAAAAACTAAGATTTTTCCAACGATCTCAGTTCCAATGACACTCTTGTCGCGACGTAACAAGGAGACCGCCAATCTAACAAATCTCACCAGTTGTTGTTGCTAACGAATAAAACATTTTTGCAGTAGTTCTGGCACTTTTTCCATGAAATCTGTCATCCATAAAAAACACCAGTACATTTCCAGGGTAAGAGACGCGCGCCAATTTTTTTGACGCACCCGCTCTTGTTAGCGCAATAAAATGAAACTGTCGAGTTTCGCAAACGATCACAATTTGATGATATTTTTTAGATGAATTGGCGGCGAGTCCCTTGTTCACAAACTGAACTATATTTAAGTTCAGTGCATCTCTTTCTGTCTGTTTAATTAAGAAAAGGACAAGATGAATATTAGGTTAGTCATGTCAAATTAAGATACTCCATAGAGATTTTACACGTGATTAAAAAACAGCATAAATTTACGTCAGGCACTGACTAATACGGCGACTAACCAGTATTTATCATCTGTCCTTGTCTTAATGAAATAGAAAATGCTGCACTGAAGTGTGATTTTTCTTCTACGACAGCGGTGATGCCAGCCATTATATTTGGTCTACTGGTCCGATCACATTAGACAAAAAAATGAGAGTGAAGTTTCATAAATTCACAGCAAGCTGGAAATTGGAGAGATCATTTAAAATGTAATCCATACTAATATTATAAATGCGAAAGAGAAAGTAATTCTGTCTGTCTGTTACGCTTTCCCGCTTAAACCTCTCAACCGATTTTGATGAAATTTAGCACAGACAATCTTTAGACCCTGAGAAAGGACATAGGCTACCATTTATTTAAAAAAAAATGATATTCCCGAGGGAAATCTAAAAAGCGCGATATAACCGAAATCCACGCGGGCGGAGCCGCGGTCGAAAAGCTAGTTATAAATAAAATTTCAAAGTTCCCCATCTTTCCCCTCTATGGGAAAAATCTTTTCACGATCAAAGGTCAGAAATATGATTTTATGCGGATTTTTGTGGGTTCCAGCAAAATGGTAAGTTTTATCATAAAAATATCTCAAACTATGCCAAACAGACAACTATGACAAAAAATATGCCAGTGATCGTGCGAAATGGAGGCGTATTAGTAGGAAAGCGGACACCGGGCTACAACGCGAAAGCCGCGGATGCGACCTGGATTAACGCTGAGATGATGATGATGATGATCTCAAACCAAAATTGTAGATGATGAAATTATGTACAAAAATATATTAGTACCTACTTTTTTTTTATAAGAGTCACTGTTGCGAAGATATAACGATTCAAAAAAATTTAAAACTTGTAAACGTTATAATATGCATGAGTACGGTTCGTATATACATCTCCTTTCTTCCTGATTTTTAACATAGGTTGAAATATTTTTCTGTCGATTATTATATCTTACACTTAAAATATAAGATATATAGAAGCTATAACTATAAGACTATCAGGTAACTATCAGGTAGACAAATACTCACAAAAAGTCTAGGTTTATTTCAATGTCGAATGAAAAGTTTACTGCTGAAGATATATTGGTAATACAAACAATCAATGATGCTGATGTATTAATCCTGGAAACAGCAATAGAACAAATCAATTTGTCAAATTTAATACAACTACTGTTGTTGGTGAAGATGTAGACTAACTCGTATTACTTACTGCTCGAGCTCCAACTGAGAAAACTATTTTCTTTTTAAAACCAGGAAGAGCTCAGCATCAATCGCAAATGTATTCATCACAAAGCTTATCTAATTTGTAAAGTGTCAAAATCATGTACTATTTTTATACGGAATAAGTGGCTGTGATACGGCCTCAGCATTTTATAGGAGGGGTAAAATAACAGTTTTAAAAATGTTTAAAAAACAAGATCTAGTTCAATGTGCTGAAGTATTTAAAAACAATAATTTAACTCGACAAGAAGTTCTCTCCAACGGCATTCGCTTTCTTCTTTCTATGTACAGAGCTCCTAAAAAACTACCTGCTTAGATCAGTATAGTTATGCATGTTTCGTTAAAAATACTAAAAGTGAAAAACAAGTTCATCAACATCTTCTTCGCGTATCAAGTTTAAGTGTGGCTTGGTAGTCAGCTGGACCCTGCAGATTGGGGTTGAAAATTAGTCAACAATACTCTAGAACCAGTTCAAACTTTACTGCCACCAGCGCCGGATAAACTGCTGAATACTATTTTTTGAACTGCAAAAAGGGATGCAGTTGCTAAATGTGGTTGCAAAAAAGTTGAGCTGTTTTGTTCTATGGCATGTACGAATTGTCAAGGCCGGTCATGCTCTAGTGTTAAATCACCAATAGTGAAGGATTCGTTTGATTCCAATGAAGTGACATGCGATACATCGCTATTGACGCAATTTACTTGGACCCAGCATGAAGATGAAGAAAAAGAACAAAAAGATGATCAGGAAGCAAAACGAGAAGATCAAGAAGAAAAAGAACAAGAAATAGAATTTGACGGCTACAAATCAGACGAATACACTTTACTCCTTTGTTTTAATTTACATCGCTTTTATCATTTGCAGTCTTTGCCAGTTTTCGATATTTTGCAATAGTTTCAAATTAAACGGGATCATAACAGGTAGGTGGAATAGACCTACTAGGAGAATCACTTTGAAAAAAATGCGCTAAGTACACTACACAAGGGTAGCGTGGAAACGTGTGCATATTATAACGATTACAACTTTTCAAAATTTTTGAATCGTTATATCTCCGAAACAACGGCTCGAAGGAAAAAAGTACGAATACATTTTTATTGATAATTTTATAATCTACAACTTTGGTCTGAAATATTTTTATGATAAAACTTACCGTTTTGCTGAAAATCACAAAACATTGCAAAAAAGAAATCATATTTTTGTCTTTTGACCTTGAATAGATTTTTTCCCATACAGGGGATAAATGAGGATCTTTGAAATTGTATTTATAATTATATTTTAAACGATCTCACCAATTTTCAGCTGGTTGTGAAATTATGTAACTTCAAATGTCTAAATTGACCGGACTATACTCCTCCGAACAAATAATGACGAGGTTGTATATTTCACCGGTAGTAATAAGATATTATTGATAAACCGGTGCTTATTTCTGACTAACTTGAATATAGTCAATCCTCTTCTGGCTGCTTTGTATATCTTCAATCTTACCTGTAAAAAAAAAGAAAAATAATAACTAAGTTCCAATAAATAAAAAAATAACGTTTTTCATACAAAATGATGATATTTAACATAAATCCAAGCTTTTAAAGTTGTCATTGCTTTTAGAAAGAAATATCGGCCAATATTGAATATATTGGCGGATATTACTTTCCCCTTTCCATATGATATGTCAATATATTCAACCCTTCCCAACATGACATGACAATTTCCCAAACAACCGTTCCACTCCACATCTTCTTCCATCTTCAAATCAGCTGCAAATCAGAAAACTTAGAATACCTTCCAAACATTTTTTGTACTTGACAAACTCCTTCAAACTTCGACCAACTAACCCCGAACATTCATACTTAGTTATGATGAAAATATTCGCTGTCACTTGAAGAGGGAGCGAACAATTCACGGGAATCGATTCTGGAGAGAGGAGAAGGTGTTTATGGAAGTGAAAATTTTCTTGTTTGTCTCTTTTATTATTTTCCTTTGTATTAGTAAATGGTAATCTCAACTGGCACCTCACATAACATTGACCCATGCCACTTGGCCTTCAGGGTAACATCATAATCCCGAGGCAATGTTATCAAGGCCTAAAGACCTGTTATCAATGTGTTTGAAATTGAAATAAACCATTCAAAATAAAAATACATAATTATTATTATTCAAATTAAGCTGAGCACGGTTTCAACATCAAAAATTGCATAATCCCCCAACGCCCGCTCTCACCACATTCAGGTGCTAAAATTGGAAAGAAGTAGCAAACAAACTCCAATGTTTTTTATACTTATATAAAATTGTCGTTCTCTCAATAGTCAATTTATAAAATCTCTATATTATGTGTGGACACTTCTCTAATTCCTTTTAACATGGGCTTTTCAACTAGCCCAACAGTCCGCGTAATAAAAGCGTTCAATATAAAAAGGTCTAGATAGGAGTCAATGCCGCGACGTCGCGACGTAGCTGCAGACGCTCATAAATAAAACGGTTTCTTTCTTTCGCCTCGCGACTTCACCCACTCTTAAGAGTAGCTACCAAGTTCCGATGGCGAGGCAATTGCCCCGTGAGACTTTAAATTAAAGATGTGGTTGGGGTGAGATTGTTTTCTTGAATTGCTTTGTCTGTATCAACCAATAATATTGAGATCACGATTTTTCAGTAACTAAATTAATGCTTATTCCTAGTTTGTTAAACGAAAGTGGTCAATATTGAAATAAAACAAAAAAAAAATGATTAGAATCTTAGTCTGAATAATCCAATGCTACTTTTTGAATTACAAACAATACGGTCATATCAACAGGTCAATAATTCCAAGCCATAGCACTTTTCAGTTTTATTCCAGTCGTAGCATGATAGCATCTTCAACGTAACAACATTGCCTTGTCGGACGGTGAGAGGAGTTCAAGAGCCGTATAAACACTGATTTTGTACGTAATTGTAACACAGTCATAATAATAATTGAGACAATACCAATGTATTGTCGACTGGGTCCCCAATGGGGCCCAGTAGAAACGGTCGCGACTTACGAGTTGTATGTAGGTAGTCCGAAGACAAGTCGCAACACAAAACGTCAGAAATTACATACAAATTGCACTTTCATCATCATTTATCACTTTCATGTATTAAAAGAAACCTACTCCTAATCTCTGTTTGTTGAAAGAAAACGATATGTTCTAGCGCAAAAATTATAAAATATCTGTCAACAACGACTGCGTCTGCGTGGTTGATTACGCCTCATCCCAATAGAAACGAGGCCTGAGCCAGCAGGAGCTTTATATCTTGATAGTTACTTTGTTCAACTTATTTATTAAAATCCGGACTAAAATATCGCTTTATCTTTTGATTCCTCATCACTGTGCGTCAGTCAAACAGGGACTTACAATCTTGTTACCTACTGTAATCAAAGTAATATCTAAGTATTATTATCTTTTCATGTCTTCATGACGTCTAAATCTAGAAACATCATTAATCAAAGAATTCAGACTTGATAATATTTCTTTCAGATTTGCGTCAAATGTCAAGGTCCTGAATGAAACTGAATATTCTAATATAAAAAGTAGATTCCGAAAATCATCATTTGTCAGGCGAAGGTAAGGGGAATGAGATAGTGAAATATGGCCAGAAAATAATAATGTCTTTATCCTACAAAATCTTTTCGGCATTAAGAATACCTTTATTACGAAGATTTGGGTCATATTATATCGGATATTTATGATAAAGTTGGCTGGTAATCGAGATGGGTACGGTCAGCTACGGAAGAAGATTAACACTGTCACTTTTACTTTATTTTCTTTAGCTCAGCTTATATAAAATGTTAGCTATTGAATTTAGAATTTTTATTCTAAATTGAGCATTTGTTACATTTTTATAAACGACGACCTCCGTGGCGCAGCGGCCAACACGCCTACCTGCGACGTGGAGGCCCCGGGTTCGATCCCCGGCCAGGTCATGATGGAAAAACGATCTTTTTCTGATTGGCTTGGGTCTTGGATGTTTATCTAAATAAGTATCCATTATAAATATAGTGTCGTTGAGTTAGTACCCCATAACACAAGTCTCGAACTTACTTTGGAGCTAGCTCAATCTGTGTGATTTGTCCATATATATTTATTTATTTATATTTATTTATAAACATTTTGTTTCAAAATTTTGTTTGTATGAACGAAGTGTTAATAGACATATTACGTCGCTAATACCTAATATTATTTAATTAAGACGACAACTTCAATAGATACCGCTACCTTTGCTTCCGTTTATTCACTACAACATGATTCATTTCAAAACCAATAAAGTGTATTCCCAAGTAATGCAGTAAAGTTTCCAATCTGTCCACAATTTGCAGTAAAGTGTGTCAAGTAGTCGTGTTTCAATCCCGCGCCCCGTGGGACAGGAGTTCGATGCCACGTCGGGGACCCCGGCTCGTCAATGCGAATATTATATGGCATACGATACTGGATCAGGTTACGTGTTTTATATATAGTAAGTTTACTGAGAGTTCAATCGTGTCACTAGGAACAAAATATTAATGCCAGGAACTGGAAATACCAAGTCTCAATTTTATTTCTACCAATTCTTTTTTTGTTTCACTGTTGGTTTTGAGCACCATTATTTCTTTTATTTCGGTTTAGGATAAGCCATTAATATAAAGATAAAACTGAGTATCAATTAAATTTTATAGAACCTCAGATGACTATCGCGTACTATTAGGATACTCCGTAAAATCCTAACAAAGGCTAAACAAAATTTCCATATTTTGAAAGAACTCCACAGCACCCTATCTTTCTTTGTTCTGCTCTCTCTTGATAACTTGGCAGACATTAAGACGTCCAAACTTAGACTTTACTATCGAAGTTATTTGATGCAGTTGCGCTCATGTTGTTGTAGGGTGGCGGAATAGCAGGCTAAGACGCTCTTGTCAGAGAACAATGATGTTAACGTAAAGACTATAACGTGTTCACTTACTATATATACGTATTTAGAGTTAACAGTAAAAGTTTACGTGTAAATTTTTATTTAAGAGATAATATAATATAGAGCTTGTTATTGAAAAGGTTTTTTTCTATTAATTATTCCAGACTATATACATATATGACAGCAGCTAACGACCATTTTTAACCAACCAAACGTAAACAAAAATAATGTTACTTAGTATCAGCGTAGTATAATTAGCAACGTAATTTTGCCTTAGTGTCGGCCCTACGAAGACTAAGACTAGAACTGTCTACTTAAATTTTCACATATGAATCGATTATCCTAGTAATCAACCCCCAACTATCCTACAACACTATGAATTAACACTAAGTACTGAGTTGCTCTCAATAGAACAGTGTCAATCAATCGTCGACAACACGCCTACAGCGCGGGGGCAATAAATAATTCAAGGAGCATGCTCCTGCTTGTACCTTTGTACCGACGCATAGCGAGGGGAGTTCTGAACCGTAAGCCTGTCACTATGTGAGAATATGTTATGTGTATTGGGATAATGGAACTTAACTAAGATTGTCAATTGTATCGCTCTACCTGTTCTCTGCGGCAATCTATGAGAAGTGTTTGTTGCAAATATTTGTGACATCATAATCAGCCTATATTGTTCCCACTGTTGGGATACAGGTCTCCTTTTGCTGAGAGAAAGTAGGCCGTAATCTACCACTCTGGCCCAGTGCGGGTTGGTCAAAGATTTATGTGATGAAAGTCAATTATATATATTTTCTTAAATAATATATATTTTGATAAAAATATATTTTCTAAAAACGTTCTCTGAGTGGACCCATAATTATATACACGATAATTTAGAGCAGTTCAATTTATGAGTTTTATGCTTATATTATTAGCGTAAACACTTATCATGAATTACCACGTAGAACACTCGAAACGGTCTCCAAAGCCTGGAGCATAGGCGTAGAGTAGCCAGCCTATCGGTCTTCTATAGGATGCATTCTGGTGAGTGTGCAAGGGAATTGCATGATTTGATTCCCCCATCTCCGTTCCACCATCGGACAACCCGTCGTACGGCGACTTTCCACCCTTACGTTGTTAACACCACTACGATCGGGACGAAGCGTTTCGCTTCTTATTTTATACCGCGTACATCGAGGGACTAGAACAATTTGAAGGCGGCGGTGTTTCCGTCACACTACAAATTAAGTGTCTTCAAGGCTAGAGTGTATAGGCTCTTAATAAAGCTAGCGCGCTTTAACATCAACGACCACATCACTGTTTACCATCAGGCAGGATTGCGGTCAAGCGCTAGTTTATAATTTATAAAAAATAAAATGAAAAAAGACAGACGTAGACAGTTATTAATAATCATAGTAAACTTCTATTAAACTAATAAAACTTACGAGGGTGCAGAGTAAACGTTGCTAAATTAACAAGATTATTATAACAAATAGCTGTAGGATATCATTTCCCTAAAAGTTTATTAACTTGACTTTTCTTATAGCAACTACTTTAAATATTGTAACTTTGGTGATTGACCTCGAGTATCTATAGTAGTGGTGTTTCTACCTTGAAACCTGTACCAGTAAAGCCTACTTACTACTAAGTTACTGACACAAGATGATCATCACACAGTCTTTAACTTAATCACGGGTCCAATTCCCAATCCGACTTCACTCACTACGAGATCCTATACCTACACGTACATAGGATATAACTATATACGTGTATAGGATCTGATTCCTATATACACAGGTATCTCAATAGAACATTGTCAATCAATCAGGGCGACACGCGGCGCGCGGAACTTGTCCTCTAAATAATGCAGGACTACCCTCCCCCGGCCGGGGCTGCGTCATAACGTAGCGATGTAACTACAGCTGGTAGGTACGTGCTTTATAGTTGGGGGGTATTTAGGGACTGTTCAGGGCTAAGTTCAAGGTCAAAACTTTATTCTAAGTACGAAACAACGTTTGAATGGGAAAGCTACATCCGTTTTCTAAAACGTTAATGAACGCAAGATGGTTTCAATTGGAAATCTAACATTCAAACAGTAAGGAGATACGTTTTATTAAAATTTGAAACGAGCGTGGGCCTGCGACTCGTGGCGTCATCTGTGGTGCGGATCTGAACTAGCACGGGATATTAATGGCTCATCATTTCATTAGTAGTAACGAAATATTATACAATATGTAAAGAAAACCCTGTCCGATCCTTGAAGGTATTACTAGGTATCGATAACTGATTCTACTAATGGATACAAAGCCGGGCTAAAATTTTAAAAAAAATCTCCCTAAAAAAATAAATATTATTTCGCAAAAAGAGGTAACTTAATACATATGCGGTAGGCAACCCTTCCGCGGGCGGCGGGGGCCAGGGCACGCGGCACGTGGTCGCATCGCTATTCGCTCATAATAATACCGGTGTTGTCACTTTTTTAAAAATGACCAAATTTCAGGGAAGTTGGAATTCATTCGTGGGAAAAAAGATTATTTCAAAATTCATTACTATTGTTACTATGATGATTACCTACCTAAAATTTTATATTATATTTGGTCAAGTGTTTACCTAACCTTTATTATCCTTATGGGTCAGACAGGGTTTTCTTTACATATTGTTTAAGAGATTAAAAAAAAATGTAATGCAATATCCACCTATGTGTAAAGACGGAGTACATTTTTTAACAAATTGGGCGCTCACTAAAATTGTCGGAAAATTAAAATCACTCTTGTACTTTCTACTTTGACAGCTGAATAAATGACGTCAATTTACCTAATAATTAATGGCTGTATAATGTTAAATAGTAATAGTATAATTGAATAGCACCAACCCAGCAACAGAGTGTGCATCAGAACGTGCAGAGTGCAAACGCATACGTCCACAAAGCACAGGTCCGTTGCGTGGAGTACTGCAGCCACATTTGGATTGGTGCTGCAAAGTGTCACCTGGCTACTTTGGATTCGGTGGAGAGGCGTGCGAAGAGGCGAATTGGCGACCCCGATCTAGTTCAAAACGGTCTCCAAAGCCTGGAGTTCAGGCGAAGAATAGCTAGTCTCTCGGATTTCTATAGGATGCATTTTAGAGAGTATGCACGGGAACTGCATGAGTTAATTCCTCCATCTGCGTTCCATCATCGGACGACCCGTCGTACAGCGTTCCTTACGTTGTTGACACTACTACGATCCGGACGAAGCATTTCATCTCGTCTTTCATACCGCGTACATCGAGGGACTGGAACAATTTGCCAGCGACGGTGTTTCCGTCTGACTAAAATTTAAGTGTCAAAAGGCTAGAGTGAACCAGCTTCTAAGAAACTAGCGCGCTTTAGCATCTATGGGTGGATCACTGTTTACCATCAGGCGGGATTGCAGTCAAGCACTAGTATAAACTAGTACTTTATATGTAAAAAAAAAACTTTTTTTTATTTTAAAATGGAAGGAGTGTTTCTCAGTGACTACCTAAGCCTTTTATTAGTGTGTGAGCAATCATCAAATGATTTCACCCACTCTGGGTGAAGCAGCTGGGAATGTCAGACTTTTGTAGACTTCCACCCATGCCTATGCCGGGGGCAGTACGAACGACCCGCGACTCTGGTAGGCATCGGCCCTAGCGGATTTTGCTATCATGTGCTCTTTGAAGCGTGCATGGATCACAACACGGCGTCGATCCGGGTCTGATCCTTACCGGACGCCAAGCTACCCGTGGCTCATTGCCTAAAAGCCCGCGCCTACTGTGGCCGGGAGTCGGCTGTTGATTGCCGATACTAGGAAACAACCGAAGTTGGTGATAGGAACCAAGCCTCAAACTCAGTATCTATAGCGAGGTCGATTTATTGACTCAGAAGCAGGGCTTGAGTTACCAGAGAACCTATCATGATATTGGCTGATGAGCAGATTCTGATAACAAATATCGTTCCAATAACATCTCACTAATGAGATACGAAAAACTTCAAAATATAATGATAAATTACCGAAACAGTATTGCGGTGAAAACTCGCGAAGGTCAAATAATTACTTAGCCTTATTAGAAGCCTTGGTAAAAACCTTCGAAAATAGCTTTTATAAGAAATTCTTTTAGCAAAATTGTTTACACCGAACCACAAAACAAGGAGTTCTTATAAATTCTTTACCTTATCTCCAATCCATAGCATATTTTTAATAAATTTAAATGTTATTCTTAAACAATACGAATAAGGGTTTGAGGAGATAACCGTAGGAGCTCAAGCTCTGATTACCGCGGATAGTTTATGGATGGATGTATTTTTTTTACACACATGAGTGATTATATACATTGGAAAGAGTTGTTGCCTGGTTATCCAGTATTTTTCAACTTAGCAACGTTGTAATTTTACCTTTAGTTACCTTATACCGGTGTAGTATAGCTGATGGAGATGATGTAACACTTTTCAATTAAATAGATATAGGGTACTGGCACCAGTAGTCAGCCTTTTAGTGGAAATTCTGGGTTCAAACTCATGTAAGAAAATATTAGAAAGAGTAAATTGAAAGCCTTTTATATAAATGGGCTTATCATTTATTAAACTTTGTTACAAAATTAACAAAAATTACAAACCTATTCTTTAATAGAAAGAAAAAAACGTTTTAACAAAATAAGGCACTTTTTACCAGTACTCAGCCGCCAAAAACCAATACTCAGCCGTATTGCCACCAGTGGTCAGCCTCTCTTGAGATCTATAGTTTCAAGCTTAAAGATTAAGAATATTAATAAACAATTAGTTCAGTAGTCAAAGAACCGAATTGTACCCTATTAATCACAACAATCGAATATTAACTTTACTTAACTTATACTTGAATCAGTCGGTAAATTCTTCAGTAATACGAGTATTTAAAAAGATTTCAAGTTCTGTTTCACTTCTAAAAGTTTCTCGTCGATCAACAATTTTCTTTAGAAGCTTTTCATTCTTACAGGTTTCTGTTTCAAGAGTTTCAGGTGATAGAAGTATATTACTGAGAATTTTAATTTTATTTTGTTTAATTTCTAATAAATCACAGCCTGTCTTCCTTGTTTCTTTATCTATCTCATTTAAATCTTCCAATTTCCTTTTCTTTGTGCACCTTAATTCCTGGCTTGAATCATCATTTTTCTTCTTTGTAGTCTCCTTCACTTTACTTTTGGTAGAATTTAAAGCTGTTTTTTTACTTTTTTCATATTTTTGTTTTTGTTTTTCTTCTTTAGTTTTTTGCCTCTGTAACTTTCTTTCCTGAATAGCCTCTTTCTTCTTTTGTTTTTCTTCATCTTTAGATAATTCGAATTGTCTCCATTCTTTAGATGAAATCGCGCCAATTCTGTTCATGACTCTAGGAGCGGTAGATTTCTTTATTGGTGATGGTATTGTAAGATGTTTTCGTACAAAAGGTGATACTTTAGGAGACTTAACTTGTATGATAGAATCTGTCTGTATTATGTTATCACGAAGTTCATTTTCTTGTATCAGAGCATTGTTATCTATAGGTACTAATATCAAACTATCATTAACTTCAAACGATCCTATATTAATGTCATCGCCCAACAAATTATTATTATCAAAAGTGAGATCGCCAAGTATCAAATTATTTAAATTACTGTTATCTAGTGTCTCAGGTTGAGATGAATTTATTTCACCATTGTCATTTTCTTTATTGTCCATCCGAATCATCTCGCTTTCAATGGCAGTCTTCTTTAAGCAATTATTTTCGTCTTCAGTTACAAATACGTAGAATCCTCCTTCAACTCCATCTTTATCAACTTCGTCAATACAACATTTGTCTTTATCTGTCACACGTGGTTCTGTTTTTTCCTCAACTATCATTCTGTTGTCCTTATTCTCAACCTCTTTTTCTGTAGTTTCACTTCTTACTGAATCATTTAAACTGAATTGTTTTGCATTTTCCACGATATTCAAAAGAATGTTCACATCAATGCCTCTTTCAGTCAAATCTCTGTCTAAATGTTTTATAACTTTTGATGCAATGTCAAAGTCTCTTTTCTTCAGTGACTTTGTCGGTGTTTTTTTGGGACCAGGTGTATTATTTTTTTTGTTCTCTAAGATATTTTGAACGCATTTAGAGTAATCTACAGCACTGGGATCATACGGATAGAGGCCACACTTACGAAAACCATTTTTGATCGACTCTTTTAGAGATTCTTTACTTAATACTTTATTAAGCAATGGACAAAACGTAGTTTTAGTCAGTACAGTGTTCACGTTTTCTGGCTGTGCGCACCAGTCATGGACAGTAGTCGGCCATTCAGATTTCAGTGATTTAAAAACACTTACATCAGCTGGTTGCATGATATGTGTTGTGTTAGGTGGAAGTGCGTACAAGATAATGCTATTGTCATGACAAAATTGACTGAGTTTCATTGTCATGTGAGTTTTATGACCATCGACGAAAACAAGCACTGGTTTCCCCACTTCATTGTCTTTTATCCATTTGGTTAGGCATTTAGCTATATAGTCATAGAAAATATCCGCTTTCATCCAACCTGTGTCAGATTTTCCAAGAAACCAATCGTCTGGCATGCTATTTATAACATCTTTGGGTGGTCTGATGTACGGAAAAACAACACATGGGGGTAAAATATCACCCATTGCGGAAAAAAATGCTAAAACAGTGACTGCCTCTTTTTCCTTGCCTTGTACTATTTGGTACACATTTTTATACCCTCGGGGTGCTATCACTTTTCCTGTTTTAAGGCAAAGCATGAAACTTGTTTCATCACCATTTAAAATTCTTTTAGGATCTTCTAACACATCGAGTGCTTGATTTTGAGTGAGATCTTTAAGTTTCTCAAACCATTTTCGAATGCTCTCTTCGGTGATTACTGCTCTTCCTTTTGAAAACGCTTCAGGTGTCCTCATAGAAATTGATTCGTTCCGTTTAAAAAAAGAATTCATCCATCTCTTACCTGGTCTTCCGTTTATGAAAGGATTGGGCCTGCCATCTTCGATCATCATTTGTTGAACAGAATTCAATAGGTTGTCTGGTTTTTTGGGAAACCCGCAAATTGCAAGATCTTTAAGCCAGGTTGCAATTTCGGCTTCTTCATATTTGTTAAGAATGGTTTCCGGACCCATTCTTCTAGGACACTCAGGAACTCGAAGATGAATTCTATCTTGTAGTGTGCCTCGGGGAACACCATAAGTGCTACTAGCTTCCCTGATTGTCATCCCATTTCTGATAGCATCTAAGGCTTGGGTTAATTTTTCTTCAGGGTATTGTAAAATAGGTCTTGAAAGAGACATTAGACGTGACTGCAACAAATGTTATGACTTTTAAAATAGCCTAAGAATAAGAATCTGTATAAAGAAACAATTTAAATACGGACGGCTGAACACTGGGTCTACTTTCACCAGTACTCAGCCACGTAACCAACTGCTACTATTTAAGTGGCCGACTATTGGGTTTTTGACAAAATCTTATATGGGAAGGGTATTTTAGTTTAAAGAGTGGACTGTGACCTTTAAAATGATACTAATATAACTCAAAATAAAAAAAACGAGTTAAAACCAGTAGTCAGCCAAGGGTGGCTGAGTACTAGATAATGTATACAAAAATAGTACCCAGTAGTCGGCCGCCTCCTTATTTAATCATTCTTAAGAAAAATACTATACTTTTTCATTGATTACGATGTCAAAACTCATAATCAAAGGAAACTTTAATACTACGAGCCCTAAAACTAACAAAGACAAATAAATAAATTACCTTTTTGCGAACGCTTCCCACTAACAAAAAAACAGCGCGTGCGCCGTGTATCGCCTCGTCAGCTGACAACGTCGAAATGGACTCATATTTAATGTGCTTCGCAGCTACTTAGCTAACATGTTTGGAATTAAATCGACCAATGAGAAGTCACAGAATCAATTAAAAATAATTTGATTGGTCTGTTTGTATTAGAGCGCTATTTGTATTGGTTTTCAACGGAAAAAGGCTGAGCACTGGTGCGGGGCTGACTACCAGTGTCAGTACCCTACCTAAAGATAAAAAAAAACTGAATTTACTCATTTACGTAAATACAATTTTCATTTTTTTTATTGTTTGCTGTGCAACGGCCATCATCTTTATCTCTAGTACGATAATTACTCTTCCCCAATCTGAGCTGTTCCCGAAACTCAAAGTTTGAGGTTAAGAAAGTTAGAAGGCAGTCTTTTATGTACCGCACGTAACTTGAGGCAAGTTTTATTGGCCGACCCCACGCTCAGGTTATTGTGGACTAGAATATTGATTGCTTATATACTTCCGAATATTTACCGTCTGAGTGGTAGGTTTGAATACAACAACTTAATGTATGAATAATTTAAATTTATTACGTTTCTAGCCCCAAACTGTTGTATTTTATCGATGGCCCCACAGAATAAATGTGTAAGTCTAAAACGACAACTTTTCAGGAAAAAATAAAAACGATAAAACTTGAATAACTGTAAAAAAGTATGTGAAAAAATATATAATTACATAAATTAAATAGATATATTTTAATTTAAACCGTTTTCCGACAATATAAGAAAAAACATTTTATTTTTTTTATTCTTGTGAATTTCTATGACTAGTGAACTAGTCATAGAAATTCAAAGTAAAGTTTCATTATAGGGTTATTCATGTAAAATAAACAATCGCATTAAATATAGGAGGCAATGCAATACTTTAATTATAAATAAAAAATATTTTCAAAATTTTATTGACACGTTAACAGCGTTTCCTCGGTGGTAGGCCATAACATCGGCCGGCAGAAGTTACCACCCACCAGACAAAGTCTTGCCGCCAAGCGATTCGTCGTGTTCCGGCATGATGTCTGGGAAAGCCGTACGGAGGACGGGTCTGAGAAGTTGTGTTGCGATGTGTGCCGGGTACGATGCGTCAAATGTTGTTGTGTCGGCAGTTTCGTCGTGGAGGGTCTCCACATCAATCTCCCTCTGGCGCAGCATCGTTGGTCGTGTTATTGGGTCTAACATTGCACCACCTCGCTCAACCGCCGTCTTCCTTCCTATTCACTAAGGTTTTTTTAAGAGAATGGGCTTAATGAACTAGCGCGCCTTACCATCAACGATTGCATCACCGCTTACCATCAGGCGGGATTGCAGTCAAGCGCTAGTTTATAATTATTAAAAAAAAAGTAAACATTGTATGCTTTATCAACATGAATAAACGTGTAAGCTGCTATTATACAAACTGATAAGAGTGTACAAATCTTCTCAAAAGTTTACTTGTTTTAACACGTTTATTCGTATCGCTTCGGTTTCGCTTCCTCCTTTATACCGCGTACATCGAGGGACTGGAACAATTTGCCAGCGGCGGTGTTTCCGTCGGACTACAATTTGAGTGTCTTCAAGGCTAGAGTGAATAGGCTCTTAATAAACTAGTGCGCTTTACCATCAACGATTGCGTCACTGCTTACCATCAGGCAGGAAAAAAAAATTAACTTGGGGACCCAAAAAGCGTTTAACAATAGCATATATTTTTATTCTTGTGATATAATTCCATGATTTTTCCCTCGAATAAAGAAATCAAATGATACCTATAATAGGCGTATTTTGAGTAAAAAAAATTATAAAAATAAAAATTGAAGGTGCTGCATAGATCAATGAAACGAAAAATGCAAGAAAAAAAAATTGTCTAAGAGCTCTAACACGTTTATTCTGTGGGGCCATCGTTATATGTTTTTAAGTGATATTATAAGTATTAAGGGAAAGGGAATTTCTTCTGTTCTATTAAAAGGGGTTTTAACATATATTTTGTTTAAGTGATATCAACTTTAGCTAGTTGGCACGACAGTAGCCTTTAATAAATAGAATGCCAGTTACTGCGACGGTCACAATTTGTCGAGACCATAATGATGCTGGACAAATTATGTACATTCAATGACTACTCTACCACTTAAACGAAAATAACAGAAAATAAACAATATTAGTATGAAGAACTTTAACATCACCCTGAAACATCGTGAAAATTGTCTTGTTAAAACACAAAACAAAAACCACTTTGCAATTAAAGTTTCCACTCAAAGTCGATCTGCTCTGCGGGGCGGTTAGGTCAAAGGATTAATAGTCACCTCGTCGACTATCCCTCTCCTGTGGGATAGCCGACAGAATTAATTTACCTAACCTAGATGTAAGACCTAAAAAAAAAACATGTTTCTAGATACTTAAAATTTTAAGTTAAGTTTTTTTAAACTTAATAATGTATGGGGGTATGTATGAGAAAGTGAAAATTAAGATGTGTACAAAATACATAAAAATGGTACTTTCATATTAATTTGCTAGTCCATCAGACGTGTGTCCATCAGACGTGTGTCCATCAGACGTGTGTCCATATACAAGAAAGTAATAATAATAGAGGTGCAACAACACTTCCACAGCCACACTTAGCACTTAGTTAATCACAGTATAACTTTATTATTATACAGGAAGATCGCTGGCCATCCCTCTTGGTCCTAAGTCGTATCTTACCATCCCCCGGGAAGATTGTTTGACAGTACACGTGAGTGCGAACTACAGGCTCATGTAGATATTAGTTATTGTTGTTATACCTGTTTTTGTTACATATTTCTGTCTTTATCTAACTCATAACAATCATAACCCAAGACGACACTTATTACGTCAAAACTTGTTTAAGCTTCCTTGAACCTTCAATGCTTTGATTAATAGGTACCTACATATGTTTCAATTATAAGTCAATGTTGAAAACCGTTTTCAACAGTTTCAAAATAATTGTCATCCCAATAAAAGAGGAAATCCTCATTTTTGACAATAAAATATCGGATTTCCGTGGTAATGAAATCGGATCTAATGCATCACGGAAATTATTTGTCATGAATCATTTTGGAATTCAGATATTGGAAAATGAATTAAAGGGAACGATTTCAAGTACTTTTTAACAACGAGTTTTAGATAAGGAATCCAAACATATTAATGCATATTTTTTCAAATTGTAGAAAACAAGATGCTTTTAAAACGTATTCCATATAGTTTCATGAAGCGGAACTATTACTTTTCAAAGTTTGTTTTAATATTTCTACAGGCGATAGTTAATTAAATGTTAAACTTGATAACTCGCGTGTTCGATTAAAATCTATCAAAACCTGAGGTCCTACCAGACCGCGCGAAAATCGTATTTGTTCACTCTCTCTGGGGGAAAACTTTTATTTTTTTATTTACTGGCCTGACTGACTTTGACGAAGGGCCTAAGTTTAGAATAAAACTTTGAAATGCCGGAATACTACGATTTATGTGATGTACTCCTGGCCTACTTCTCTGCCGTCACCCCGTGATTTATTCGGCGAGATTATTTTTTCAACCCTTTCCTTCCTGTGAATTTGTTACCTGAAGTGCCATTTGAGATTTGTGGCTTTAATTTAAACTACTTTATTTATAATTTTTAAAGGAATTAAAAATTAAGGCTTGGCCATAAGCCTTTTACCCAAACCTATTGGAAAATAAATAAATTGACCTTAACTTTGTTAAAATATTTTCGTTTGACAACAATTTAGTGTAATATCAGGTAATGTACCGAGTTGACCTAAAGGATTAACCATCTCACGTTCAGAAAGGTGACAAAATCTATTTTCAAGTACCTCAATAAAATGAGTTAAGTTCTTAACAGTGAAAGGGCCAATAACCCCTCCAAACAGCTGACACCAATCAAGCCCGGTGGACTCATTCGACACACATTCACTCATTCATTCAGTCATTCGGTTCTAAAACCTAACGTACTTAACCCTTCATAGCCACTCGTTAGCCCCTAGGTGCGGGCTCGTAGCGCAAAACGTGTCACCGTTGAATTTAATCAAACCAATTTAGCTTGCTCACTTCCCGCTCGCACGTTTTTCGCTGCTGCCAATAAAACTGATGATTTCGCACAATTTAATTGAAAATTCTTGTTCTAAGCCTTATGTGGCTTATGCGGTATGTCTCAATGTAATTGGGTGTATTGTTGTGCTTGATTGTATGTTACGGTATGATGGTAAATGTGTAATTAATGTGTCTTGAACTTTGCAGGTAACTGTGATTGTGTTTAATTTTATAGGTTTATTTTTATTAATAATAGCCCACATATTTAAATGTACTAACATTTATCAATCGCGAGACTCTCGCGTCTATTTATGTAGTAACTAGCTATTGATCTCCGTACCAGACTCCACTCAAAACAGCTTTAAAATGAATTCTCCCCTTCCCCAAAATGTGAACCCAAGAGCACCCTTAGTCAAGTTAAATAATTTATCTTGCAGCCTTTTATTCCTGCTCAGGCCGTAAGAGATATGGCGAGAAGATGCGCACAATGGGGAGACCTGTCACTCAAGAACTGACATTTAATTTCCTTATGACCAAGAACAATAATTATTTGTATGTAGGTTATGATGAGGGTAAAATAACAAGTGATCTGTATATAATGGGTCGCCTCTAAGAGAACACAGATTTATTGAGTAACCGGTTAAAATTCAAATAAAAGCCTTAAACCTAACCTAACCGTAACTGGTATAACAGTAACAAAATTAAAGCTGACTTCAATATTGTACAAATAACATTATATACAATACTATTGTATGCATTTGATTACATTTAACTTACAAAAATCAGTGCTAAGACCGCTCATTCTGCTCAACATTCTCTACTGCTCCAAGTGGTATCGCTTAAACGCTTTACTATTTGTTAATGATTTCATCATCACTGCTCCTAAAACGGTGAAGTAAACATCGGGAGAAAACCGGCATCACTTAGATACGAATATTCGAAGACGTGACATCTACTAACACGGCTGAGCCAGCGTGGTGATGTGTTCCCTGCTCCCCCTCATGGAGAGGAGGACTGTGCCCCAGCAACATCCCTGTGAACATTGTAGGCTGACTATTCTGATAAACTTACAAAATTAAATACTAAAAAATATGATTTATTTTTAATATAACTTGAGGGAAATGTATGGTGCAGAAGGCAGTAGACGCTAAGCATAAAATCCTCATTACAGCACCTATTGTTATTCACATGCATAACTCAAAAGCTAGATGGTTTTCAGGGCAATTTTCCCCAGTCATATCCTTTCAGATTCAGAGAATAATAGGCTATAAAATTTTAGCTCCTCTCACGCAAACAAAGCAGGGACGTGCGCTAGTGAAGATTTAAATATTTATTACTTTGATTAAAACAAGTACTCCAATTTAGTTCCGACGAGACTGCCTATTGGACAAGTGGAAGTAATCAAACTGTGGTGTTTATCGTTTTATTTTTTTTAAATGGATTGTACATAAGAATTTATTCCATAAAGAATTCAGTAAAAAATCATTGCAATATGCTAATCAAAAGTTAAATTAATGCACACATCGAACTTTATTTGTTTCTCTCTGCGTCATTTATACTGTAAGTTATTGTATTCTTTCTTTCTTCGTATTAGTTGATGTACTGTAGTGTGTATAAAAAGGCGTTTCCGTGACGAACCAAACACATGTCTTCCCTTCAATTACAGTCTCATTTCTGTCTGCTTCAAATTACGTAAATTATTTATGAGGTTTCATGCATTATACTCAAAAACTGCCGTGTTTTATTACCTTGGCGATACTATTATATACATATGTATGTACTTTATTTTAATTAATATGTTTCATTTTTTCAAATTCAACTGTTACAGGGTAATAGATGATTTTTGAGAGTAATAAATATTAATTGTCACACCAACTGTGTGCCACCAACATTTCGCGATGTCAGTCAAAATGTTTTAGACACATTCCTCAGTAAGATATTTATAAGTTTTACGATACTACTCTCCACCCATAAATAAACTAAGTAACTTAGACCCATCCACCGTCCGCATGCATTCTTGAACAAATAGGCACCAAGTGAAAACAGAACCCCAAAAAGTTGTAACAACTACCAAGCGGCCAGAACTTTCAAAGAGGTTTGCTAATAACCCTTGCACCGAGTGCGGTCTCGCTACGTCAATCAAACTGTTTATATTAAACGCTACACTTAGTTGTAGCTCAGAGTAGCATTAATGAGTATTTGAGCGAAATTTTGTCGAAGACTTTGGGCATAAGCTGACTGACCGCTATTCAAGATGGTTAATTAAACTATCCTCGTCGGTATGTTATGTGTTTATAGGCGTCGCACTTGTGCAAAGATGCTTCGCTCTAAATTCGATGTATAAACTTTAATAGCAAAAGCTTGAGTTAAAAAATATCAACTTTATTTGAATAAGAATTAAATTGTTTCAGATTGATGAACACTATAGAAAATTTTTGATGTTGGATCGTAAGTTGAGCGTTGAAGCGGAATTGTTGTTACTTTTCCATGAACTGATAATTCTTTACATTTTTAGCGACTATGGCGCAATGTTACGATACATTACAAAAATTTAGTCATGGAGATCATTTAGCATTCTGACCTTTTAAACCTCTATTCAAAACTAGGAATAGTTATGTATACCAGTACAAGTTAAGCTTATTAATCATTATTGTCACCGCCGCTTTGTATCCTGCTCAACTCGTAATATATGGGCTTAAAGATTACAAATTATAGCTAACTAGTGACGGCTGTTAGCCCATTAGTTATGGCGCAAATTATTCCACTCAGTGCTCACTGAGGAATAGCTAGACAAACATAAGTAAGTGCAGGGTTATGTAAGTTTTATAAACAGTGACTTTATTTGAAAACTAAATTTTATTACCAGCCATAAATATCCCACTGCTGGGTCGTGTTAGCTTTATATGCCACCCTACTTTCTTCCTATCTCTGTCGGTCCAGAGCTGAGAAGGACAAAGCTTCAAAGGCAAGCTTCAAAGCTTGAAAGGACGAGCAAATATAGAGTTGCTCCATGAGTTAGACCAATTGTTAGACTTTTGAGGGCTCCAACAACCTGTAACGACTGCCACTAGATGTTCGTATAGCAGCCGGAACCAATGGCTTAACGTGCTTTCCGAGGCACGACCAGACCAGTGCAAATACAAATATTCAGTTCATGCATACAAATATTTGCACAGTGCGGGATTCAAACCCGTGCCTCCTTGCGCAACGGCCGCATTAGCTACCGCTACGCCACGGAGGCTGTCCGCTATATATCAGCCATTTTAATGATGGAACAGACTATTCTGTTCTTATGGTTTCTCTACCACATAATAGAACCGTCATCGACACATGTGTTAAGAAGGAAAAAGAGGAATAAGGAAGGCCACTTATTCATCCTCTGATAAATACGTAGCCTCTATTTTTCTTTTCAGTGCAAAGCTTCTAATTCAGAATGCTTCACAAAAGTCTGTTCAATCTGATTTATATTTGTAGATAATAATGGCCCCTTTAACCGAAAATTCCCGTTTTAGTATATATCACAAAAAGACCGATATTATTATAGTGATCGAGAGCGCACTACCCTCGTTTCGGTCCAAATACTCACGCTAAATATTCGGCGCCCGTGTGACCTCAACCTTGGTTCAAATTTCATCAAAACTCAGCTGTTAAGTAGGCGTTCGATCTGATAATTGACTTTGACGTGCTTCTCTTGAGAGAGAATAAATAATATTTTACGTGACTTCGTTTTAGTTTCAAACTAATTTCAGCGAGGGAGGGTCCACTGTAGGACGAATACAAAGAACCTCTTTGAAGGAACTCTTTAGTAAATTGGATTTTAATTTGAAGAAGTGATGGGAACTATTTGTAGCAAAATGATTGGAATTTTTATGAGCTTAATTCTTGATTGAGTAAAGTCTAAAATGATATAAATCGAATCACACAGCGAACCGCCAACCGAAATAATTATTTTTTTACTTTTGACTGCGAATATTTCTCGTACTGGTACTACTTACCTGACTCTGAAATTAACCTTTGAAATAGAAATTCTAATATATATCTGTAATATCAGATGAAATAGTTATTATCGTGGACAGATATAAGCATTGTTCTTGTGTTGTGACAATGTTTGACTGCTCAAGATCAGTTTGAAAACAATAATTAATAATGATAATAAGCCTGATATAGTAGTGATAGATCGATTAGCGCGCCTTGCAATGATTGTCGATTCCACATGACGGGAATCTCGTGAAAGCTAAGAAAGAGAAACAAATTAAGTATCTCGACTTGGCGCACGAGATTGTTGACATGTGGAATGTGAGCTCGGCTGTCATTGTACCGATTGTCGTATCGGCCCATGGTTTGATAGCCAAGAGCCTCGACCAACATCTACTGAGTCTCGTTAGGCAGTTGGATTAAGGGCCTGATTCAAAAGGCAATAGACTCCTCGATAGGGCCCGCTTAGTGAGGAGGTTGCTTTCTCTGGAGCCCTAACTACCGGTAGCTTGGACCCTGCTCCCGTCATCGGTGGAACACTATTTTTTTTATATTTTTAAATGTTTTTGTATGTTTTTTATATTAATATTTAAAAATGTAAAGCGATATGGTGATAGTGAAATATAAAGGGAATAATAATAAAATATAGATAAATATAAATATATACGGAGAAATCACACAGATTGAGCTAGCCCCAAAGTAAGTTCGAGACTTGTGTTATAGAATACTAACTCAACGATACTATATTTATAATAGATACATATATAGATAAACATCCAAGACCCAGGCCAATCAGGAAAAGATCGTTTTATATCATGACCAGGCCGGGGATCGTACCTGGGACCTTCACGTCGCAGGCAGGCGTGTTGACCGCTGCGCCACGGAAGTCGACAATAATAATTGCGATACAAAATCTTATAACTTCAAATATTAATATTATATACACAGACAGACAAGACATTCCTCTCAGTACATGCAAGTATGAGCATTAAAACGTGATGGGTCCCGCTGAGACTATCGAGTCTCGCCAAGATGGCGCCATTCTAGTGACTGTAATGTTATTATATCAACCAGCTTTAAAAGCCACGGCAATGGTAGAGCAAACCTATTATGAGTAACGTCATGGGCAGTTTTTATTTAGTTTTGAAGAGGGTTAAGGAACAAACGTACTTCCCAACAACGGACTCTTGGGAAGTTTTATGTTTTATCTGTTGGTAGAAAAATCAAGAAGATAGTAACAGCGGAATTGGCTGAAATGTTGTACCCATTATTATTTTTTAATTTAAAGAACTTATGGGGAAGGAAACTACTTATGACAATAAACCAGACATTGATACGTGTAGAGCACTGCCGGCGCCAGATCCGGTGGAGAACCTGTCCAAGGCCACTGGGACAGGATCCAGGCAGTTATTACTGGGGCGGCGCGCGCGGTGAAGGAGACAGGGCGCTCGTACTTCCACGAGCTGCTGAATAAGTAGCACCAAGAGTTGCATACTCCGGAACGCACTCCATATCTTCGATTAGTGCCCCCGATAACGCCTGAGGAAGTCCAAACGGCTCTTCGTCGCATGGCAAATCGAAAAGCTGTTGGAGTTGACGGAGTTCCCATTGAGGCTTAGAAGCCGATGGGTCCTCGCGGCGTGTGAATGCGTGGAAGGGCTCGTTCGAGAACGGAGGTCTGAAACTCAACGTGGCGAAGACACGACAAACCCCATGTCTGTGCCCATAGGCGACATGGTCGAGTGCACAGACTTGTTTAAATACTTATGGCCTGTGCTCCACGTGACCGGCGACATTGATTACGACATCAGGGCACGTATTTCCGCCACTTGGGCAAAATGGCTTGAGGTGACAGGTGTCACTTGTGACCCCAAAATGTCGATTTAACTTAAGGGACAGGTCTATAAGACCATCATTAGACCTGTTCTTCTGTATGGCAGTGAGGCGTAGCCTGTGCTTGAGCGACACAAGCAGGAGCTGCATATCATGGAAATGGATATGCTGCGGTGGATGTGTGGAGTCAAGCGGAAGGACCGCATCACGAACCCCCGTATCCATGGCAGTCTTCATATCCGTGACATAGTAGACACACAACAATAAACGCAGAGACAGACAAACTGCAGGAGGGTCACCTACGCTAGTACGGCCACGTCTTACGAAAATACGGCATGTTATGTGGATAAAAATGGCGCCTCCGCCGAGCCGGAACAAACGAGAGAGACCAAAGAAATGCTGGCTTGACGTTGTAAGAGATGACATGCGTGTCAATAATCTCTTACCACAGGATGCAACCGGGACTGAACGCTGGGATGATGATGATAATGATTGATACCTTCAATATGCGATTAATCTGTTATGTAAGCAGCTTACAAAGAAAAAAAATTAAAATAAACGACGTCCATGCATACATTTAATTCCAAAATCATGTTAATAAAAGCATCTAAAGAAAGATGAAAAGAAAACGACCAACTTAGCAGAACATTACGTAATTCATTTCTCAGTGACAGCACTTTCCACAGCTCGCTTGTAAGAAAAAAGTAAATTATCTAAGTATCAACGTATACCTTCTTCCGTAGCTGGAATTTGTTAAAATGGAAAATTCATAACTTTTCCAAGTCCAGTCTTTTCATAACTCGGAACACCTTTCGTAAAGAAAACTTTTCTGACCGTGCTGACATCACTTCACCCGCAATCATGAGTTACCATTCTATAAATGGCCACAAATATATAGCATACATCAGCCAATACTGAAATACGGCGACGCAAAGTCTAGACCCTTTTCGCAGGACATCATAGTTTACTACAAACATATACCTTCTATCATAAGAAACCTTATTCTCTAGAGTATAAAGTCATTATTGAATGTCTCAGGTATGTTGTTAAGTTGGTAGTGTAAAGGCTGGAACATCGTCGCATGCATTTTACATCGCATTTGTGATGATCCGATGAGCAGACTATTTATTATGGTGACATTCGCTTAAAACGCGCTCAGATATAAAGGAGGACAGTTGAGGGATGGCGGCGTGATTGCGGTGCTGGGTTCAGTTTAGTTTATTAACCTCTTACGACATCAACCAGGTGTCATTAAATGTACAAACCTAAGTATTATCAAGGAAATTAATTGAGAAAAAGTTTTAACCGTTATGTTTTGGAATTTAAGGGGGTGAGACGATGAGATACCTCTTAAAGAAAATCAGTCACTAAATGTGGTGAACACATAGAAATGTATAGTTGTGTATATTGAGAAAATAAGTTGAAATATAATGAAAACTGATATAAACAAATACATATTTAAGCAACGTTGATGCTAGCGATGGACAACAAGAAAACCCATAAAGAAACAATAAGAATTGAGTCGAACAAATTCAAAACTTTGGAGATAGAAAACAGAAAATTGCCATTACAAACGAGATTACGGCTACCTTCGTCAGAGAAATGTTTTTATGTGTATTGTTTATGTGTATTGTTTATGTGTATTGTTTATGTGTATTGTTTATGTGTATTGTTCTCGGATAAGTACGAAAATCCTTTTCCTGTATGTAGCATTAGTATTCCACTATTATTAGCTTTCCAATTTAATGTTATAGTATTATACTCGTACTCGGCGTTACCTGGGCACTGCATGTTATCTGAGTTTCCAAAGCTTTCAAAATACCAGAGTATGTTTTCTCTGAATTTTACTAAAAGCCAAGTTCTTTGGTAATTTTGTTCCAAGGAAAGCATTATAATTTCCACGCCTTTAATTAAATCTTCTCATGATCATTGCGTTAATAAATAATGATATTATACGCACAAAATATTGTACGCCAATTTATTATAATAATGTGTCCCTGAATCCCTTCTACTAATCTTGCAACTCCGTCTTATTTAATTAATTCTACAACTTTTCCGGCACAAACCTCTTCATCTTCTGAAATATGCTAAAAAATATTCAGCTCTTAATTAGATTATCCTCGCTTCCAATCAGCCAGAAAGTCATTGGGCAAGGATTACATAACATTATATAACAAACTTCTGCATAATTTATAAGCTATTTTGTGCCTCACTTAACTAAATTAAATCGTTCATCGTGCAGATGGTGGAGTTCAAAAATATTGTAAACTTTCCCGCCAGTATCTACAGTCCTGAATTATTTGCCTCCAGTTCTTTAGGAAAAGCTGTTAGCGAAATTATTTGGAAAAGGACCCCAGGTAGGCATTTATTTTCAGGTCGGCCTGGGAATTAGAATTACTTTAGATGGCAAGTGGATGAATATTGGCTTTGGTTATATAAAAGAAGTGAAGTGAAGTTAAAATAAGATTTATTTTTTAAAAATAATTATAAACTAACTAGCTTGACTGCAATTCTGCCTGATGGTAAGCAGTGATGTAAAGTCAATCGTTGATGGTAAAGGGCTCTAGCTTATTAGGCCTATTCACTTAAAAAACTTAGAGAATAGGAAAGAAGACCGTAGTTGAGCGAGGTGATGCAATATTAAATTCAACAATACGACCAACGATGCAGCGCCAGAGGGAGATTGATCTGGAAACGCTCCACGACCAAACTCCCGACACAAAAACATATTTCGTGCATCATAGCCGGCACACATCGCAACACAACTGCTCAGCTTAATTCAGTATTTACTAGTGGATTTCTTCTCACTTTTCATGAATCAGTCTAAGATGTCTACTTCAAAATTGAGTTGCAAAATATCACCTGAACATAATTACATTGCAAGCTAATAACAAGCTTCTAAAAATATAGCAGCTAAAAGGAAGTTTCTGCAATGATATTCAAGTTATATGGCCAATAATGCTTAATTTTATGAAGTTTATTAACATGATAACTAAATGAAATACTAAAATAAACCACTTATAATATGGTCGCAAAAACATTAGCTTACAGTGAAAGCACTTTGACAACACCCACACCGTCCCTAAATAATGAGTGCTCATTAGTTCCACAATCACAATAAATTGTGCTAACATAAGCCATAGTGTATGTGTCTGATAGGTGCCATTATAACCATAGTTGTAACCTTCATAAATTATGAAACAAACCAGAAATAATATTAAAGTGTAAGCCCTAACAGCTGTGTCTTTAATTGACTGAAAAACAACACAACACAATATTTTAAATTTTTTCGTCATTATTTTCGCTTCTATTGTAGATACAAACTTTGTTTCGCTGAACGTTATTAATACGGTAACATCCATTATACTAAGTGTGGCAGAATGTCAAGCGGCTGACATTTGGTGTAATGAAACAGAAACACTATGGTATTTGTGGAATGAGGATCATGTCATTAACACTATGGTATTTATGGAATGAGGATCATGTCATTAACCTTTGCAGGTTGATGACATTATTGTTGTTGGACGGCAGGTTCAAATGTAGATAAAGAATTTTTATTACGACATTGTTTCGAAAATCAACGTGAAAAGTTGTTCAAACGGTGCTACTAAAATATGATAAACGATATAACAATTAAAGTAATCTTATACTCTACATAAAATTATCTTGTATCCTAAACTTTAAATATATAGTTAAACTTATGTACATATTTAAACTTAGCTTGCTCCTTTCAAACATTTCTCATTACAGAATTAAACAAATGTTTGAAAGACGCAAGAAGTGGAGCACCTTTGTAGTTTAGACCGAATACCTGTTATTTTTGGAAAAACACCTCGAACACGTCACAATGGTCGTCCATACAAAAGCACATTAGTAAACAAAACCGAAACTTCAAACGCAAGAACTCCTTTCAACCGGCGAATTCCGATATACTTCACGCTTGTCAAACACTCACGCTGAACCCAGCCTTGTATACCTAGACGATGTGTTGATTTTCCTTTGGCGTTAGTCTCTCAATTATAAGGGCGAGATTGTAAGGGCTCACAATTTCCCCTACCCACCTGTCAAACGTCCACTGAAGCTTGAAGATACGTGCGTGTATCGGGACGCGTCATCTCACTCATCCTCTTGAGTGTGAGTCGTGATGTTTGCTATCGTTTTGACGTTATTATCTGCGCTACAATGTTTGAGAGTTTTGTACGTGATTTTTATCTTCTTACTTGATTTGAAGAATTATGAGAGTTGTATTTTGTTTCGTAATTTATGAATGTCAGAACCATGATTGTAGTAGCACCTATCAGACACATACACTTTGGCTTATGTTAGTACAATTTATTGAGATTGTGGAACTAATGAACAGTGATTCTTCAGGGACGGTGTGGGTGTTGCTAAAGTGCTTTCACTATAAGCATTTCATTTAGTTGTCAAAGAAACTTCACAAAATTAAGCATTGTTGCCTATATAACTTGAAGGTCAATCATTGCAGAAGCTTCTTTTAGCTGCTGTTTTTTACAAGCTTTTAATAGCTTGCAGTGCAAGTCTGTTCGGGTGATAACTTGCAACTCAATTTTGTAGCAGATAACTTAGACCGATTATGCTGCAATTTTGTATACCCCTTGGTAGTGTAAATGACAACCCATGGTTTAATATATATGTCATAGATATGTGATGACATTATATCAAATCAAGATAGTGGACCAATTGTTTTTAATGCATTCCTACAATATGGGTATCAAATAAAAATGTTTGCTAAGAATACCTCCAAAAATAATGTAACGACATTCTCAATCTAGCCTATTGCTTAATGTTAAGTAATGATTGTGTATCGTTTAAATTTCGACATTTCACGTAAAAAAAATATTGATAAATAATATTTGGACAAACCTATTTATAGAAAATAATTCATTTATCGTTGGCGAAGTTAGTACTCTTATTTACTTAGTTTGAAAATAATGATATATGAAATTATTCACATCAACATGGTTGCCATTCTAAACCAATAAAGAAATAAGTAAATTAAACAATTTGATGTAAATTATTTAATCTTGAATCTTAAATATAATAATATAACTACTTAATAATACTTTAATCTCAAAAGCTTTTATGACATATTCATTGTGTCAAATATGAAATGACGTTACAGTTAATACTAAAAGTTTTAGTTTAAAAGTTTTTCTTTTTAACGCATTTAAATAAATACTTGGTTTTTAAAAGGCTTGGTTTTTTAAAGGTTCTTTTTTATTTTTATTCTACAACTTAGATGTAATATTGTCACGTAACAGGTTATGTAGGTTGCTGACATCACTACATGTTAAAATTACGTTTACCGACTTCCCCATCTAAAACGCGGCTTTAATGTAACAATCCACCCACACAGGTGGTTAATGAACCCTTAGCTCTCGCTTACACAGTAACCCATCAAACCAATACTACTAACCATACAAACTGAACGTAATCACTCTCAAGTAAATCAGCTGACTTAATTATCAGCCGCATTACGCCATCGTTACCGTACAGTAGTCGTGTCGTGCCGGTGTCGTGCGTGCATCGTCTCGTCGGCCATTAATTTCATTACGGCACCGTTGTTCGAAACTACATTAATTCTCTGTCTACCCCTTGACGTGCCCGCGTAATGAACTAAACTTTGTCAATACGTTTTTGGTGTTTGAAAATGATGTTGAGCTGTTTAATTTTGATTTATTATGTTTGGTTTGGCATTTGTTTGCGATATTGGTATTGTTGGCAGAATTGTCTGCGGCTGTTTTGGTAACTTTGTGATTTGAAATCATATTGTGAAAGTAATGAATTTTACTCTTTTTTCTTGAATCTTGATACGTACGTAAATAATATAGTATTTAATTTCACTGACGCGAATGAGTAGTAGTCATGTGAGCATTTATATAAATATGTACACAAATGATCTAAATGTATAATCGATACAGCTTGAGGCTAGAAGGAGTTATTAATTGTATACGAGTGCATACATACATTAACTCGAAACTGAATAGGCAGATAAGTTACATGTGTTTCTCGGTGGTAGGCTATAATATTGGCTGTCCGCAGAAGTTACTAACCACTAGACAAAGTCTTGCCGCCAAGCGATTCATCGTGTTCCGGTATGCTGTCTGGTGAAGCCGTACGGAGGATGGGTCTGAGCAGTAGTGTTGCGATGTGTGCCGGGTACGCTGCACCAAATGTTTTTGTGTCGGGAGTTTGATCGTGGACGGTATCCAAATCAATCTCCCTCTGGCGCAGCATCGTTGGTCGGGTTGATGGGTTAAACATTGCATCACCTTGCTCAACTGCCTTTTTCCTTCCTATTCACAAAGATTTAAAAGTGAATAGGCTTAATAAACTAGCGCGCTTTACTAACAACGATTCCGTCACTGCTTACCACCAGGCGGGATTGCAGTCAAGCACTAGTTTACAATTATTAAAAATATATATCCATGTATTGTAAAAAACTACACCTCATTGTTTTATTTAGAAACACAATTCACCGCCTGCATGTACTATGAATCAAAACAACGCGTTTACTTTCCTTCAGTCGCACACACGATAAATGGTGCACAAAAATATCTTCATAAAAAGCAAACAATGGAAGGCAACAGAGCGAAGTTGAACGCAACATTTGACGCGACAAACGTTTGTCGCGTGACGATTTGTTTTGTCGGAACACGGTCAGCGGCGCGTGCTGCGCGCTCGATTGACTAATGTTATTGTCACTCGGTGTCATAAACGTTTGATGGATCGTAAGAGGACAATAAAAAGATGCTCAGGAATGGATGATGTATAGTTATTTTGTAGATCTGAAAAATTAATGAAATTACAAAAACAAATGCTCATCTTTCGGTAGAAAATTCTTTAATATAATTTAACTTTGGCATCATCAATTTGTTTACTCGAGGTGGTCAATCGATTAGTATTTTGGTATGAAACATTTCACTTGGCTGAAATTGTTCATCCTATTGACGTAGTAACCAGTTTATACCAAGGTTATTTACAAGTTTCTTCAATGCCTGTTCCATACTGACACGTAATTATTCTACATATGTATTTGGTTTTGTACATTTTGTCCTGTAATTTGAACATTGTTTTTCCGAAGCACTTCTATCCACTTCCCATATGGGATAAACTCAGAATCGCGTTGTAACACGCAAAGACCCCATTTGCCGCTCGTTATGGGACTGTCTATAGTAAATGTTGGAGCAGATCAGCAACTTGTGAGAAACTTTATTGTTGATTCTGTTTTTTGAAGCTTTGTTTTTTTTTTTCAAAAATAATAAATAACTCTAAAGTTTTGAAAATTACCTAGTGAATATAAATAATATTCAACCAATTGTGACTTTAGCTTTGTGTGGTTTTATGTTGTTAGTTTCGTGAACGATAAGTCGCAAATCATTGGTAACAAAACATTCGGTAAAAGATGGCCAAAATTTCACACTAAACTCGGCCAGTTCAAAATCTTAGTATTCCCAATAGCGACCAGCCATACTATTCGACAGTTTTGTTCACTTGAGTAATTCCCTTACACATATATTTTTTACCTCAAAAATTACCTAAAAGTATCCCGTCTAACTTTCCCTTACCGAGTTGTTAATTCAAGCTACGGCGTAGCAAGTTACTACGTGCGACGGTTACACAGCGCTACGCCGCTACGGGGCTACGCCTTATTTACGACACTCGTATTCAAAGTGATTATTGCTGTAATATTCTAGTAATGAATTGGATTTTTTTAGTACTTTCGTGTGAATAAATTCAAGTATTCAGGCCATGGAATTTTAAACGAAATTCGAAGCATTAGGTTTTATGATGCCCGTAATTAAAATATATTTCTGGCTCGATTAATTCTATTCTAAAACGCCTGTGAGTGTATATTTTATGAATGCTGCAAATATGGAAATTAAATAGCCAGCATTAATTGTGGTGCCTAGCAAGGTATATAATTCACCCGACAGAAAGTATTTCATTCAATCAACATTTACAAAATAAAAGAATTTCCCTTATTTTACAACAAACGTCCCATTTTAAAAGAAGTTACCAACATGTTGAGACCTGTTTTATGTAATTGATATAGTGTGCGAGTAGATCGCGGTTAGTAACATTTGTGAACAGAATTTATCTTTGTTATCACATTGAGCGTGTTGCTCTCAACGAACGGAAAGAAGAATGAAGAAGAACTTTCAACAACATATGTGGGAAGCAGGGTGCTGAATAACTTGTTATTTTTAAGACAGCGACCATAGCTATATAAAGTAGAGAAAAGTTATGGAATACAACATTCTTTTTTTGTTTCTGCGAAAAAAGAAACACCTGTCCAATATTTTTAAGTTAAGAATCTATGTACAAAATTTAAAAAAGATATCATGGAAATCCACAAAGCTGTGAGCTTGCTATTCTACTTGGTTGTCCCAACAAAAATATGGTAAAATCTCCAGGCGGGCGGGCAAGCGCGGTGCATTGACTTCTGGCGTCAGCTGTGGCGCACGGCGCAAGTAATATGATCTATCGTAACCGCTCGGTAACCACTCTGTAACAACTGCTTATTCTGAACAAACTATATTCAGGTTTCGCATAAACAAAAATTAACGATGTATATATGAGTAGCTATGTATACTATAATGAGTACCATACCATATGATGTGACCAAGCTATGTATACTATAATGAGTAGCATACAATATGATGTGACCAAGCTATGTATACTATAATGAGTACCATACCATATGATGTGACCAAGCTATGTATACTATAATGATTACCATACAATATGATGTGACCAAGCTATGTATACTATAATGAATACCATACCATATGATGTGACCAAGCTATGTATACTATAATGAGTACCATACCATATGATGTGACCAAGCTATGTATACTATAATGATTACCATACAATATGATGTGACCAAGCTATGTATACTATAATGAATACCATACCATATGATGTGACCAAGCTATGTATACTATAATGAGTACCATACCATATGATGTGACCAAGCTATGTATACTATAATGAGTACCATACAATATGATGTGACCAAGCTATGTATACTATAATGAATACCATACCATATGATGTGACCAAGCTATGTATACTATAATGAGTACCATACCATATGATGTGACCAAGCTATGTATACTATAATGAGTACCATACCATATGATGTGACCAAGCTATATATACTATAATGAGTACCATACAATATGATGTGACCAAGCTATGTATACTATAATGAATACCATACCATATGATGTGACCAAGCTTTGTATACTATAATGAGCACCATACCATATGATGTGACCAAGCTATGTATACTATAATGAGTACCATACAATATGATGTGACCAAGCTATGTATACTATAATGAATACCATACCATATGATGTGACCAAGCTATGTATACTATAATGAGTACCATACCATATGATGTGACCAAGCTATGTATACTATAATGAGTACCATACCATATGATGTGACCAAGCTATGTATACTATAATGAGTACCATACCATATGATGTGACCAAGCTATGTATACTATAATGAGTACCATACCATATGATGTGACCAAGCTATGAATACTATAATGAGTACCATACAATATGATGTGACCAAGATTTCGTACAATAAGTTGTAACTAATACCAATATAATGTAATAAATCAATCATTTGGTTGCAAATATGGGTCAACGATATATGCAGATATTTTATATTCGTGTAATTTTATATATGTCTTGGTATCAACAGCCAAGAGTATTTGCAACATTAGCCTATAATTATACCTTTGTAAGGGCATAACCCGCTCTCATACAGAGAATACGTGTTGGCGATCATTTGCTATGGGTCTTATAGCAACTTACGAACTAAATGATTACAATATAGATACCACCTTCATCCTGAGTATCACATAAGTTAACAGTGCGATCTGTATTGTTTCGACGTGTATGGGATATATGAAGGTCTCCCCAAAGTGTCTCCACGTCACTGTAGGTTCAGGAGAGACTGCAATCTAAACTTTGCAACCCAATTACGAAAGGATATCGGTAGGAACCATAAGATTGCACTTGTTGTAAGTGATGTATGTTTATGATAACATAACTGTTACAGATCATCAGGACAATCAGTGTTTTATATAGCTTTATAGTTACAGTACATTAACAAAGGGCAACTATTAGGATATTCTCAGTAGTAGTCTCGGATTTGTGCCCGTTTATACTCAGAAAGCTCGCACCCTTCTAGTTTACTTATTAATTCAAATTCAATTTAATTAAATGTAAGTAACGCTAAAGCTTCAAGATTTATTCATCATAAGTATGGTATATATTTAAAATTTAAATAAGTATTTAACAAAAAATAAAAAAAAAACTCAAACCCAACTACGAAAAACAAAGACGCTGAAAACGTATAAAACAAGAATTTCAGAATACTGAACTGATCAAAGTTGCTAATGTAGTTGAAAGTAAATGGACACAGTAGGTTCTACCAAGATGCCTTCATTGTAAATTGACAATAATGTTATACAATACTATTCTGAAGTATGCAATATTCATCAGGAATGAGGAGATCCGCAGAAAAACGAGAGTAACCGACATAGCCCGAATAATTGCAACACTAAAGTGGCAGTGGGCTGGACACATTGCCCGTAGGACCGATGCCCGATGGGGCCGACGGGTTCTCGAGTGGCGACCACGCACCGGAAGACGTAGCGTGGGTAGGCCCCCGACAAGGTGGACCGACGACCTGGTGAAGGTTGCGGGAAACCGCTGGTTGCGGGAGCCGCAGGACCGGTTGTCGTGGAGAACCTTGGGGGAGGCCTAATATGGGGTAATATGTAGAGATATCTTATTTTACTATTTCGTAGCACGTGGTACGTAGCGCGTATAGCAATGGTATCCCGTATGAAACTCCCAGTATTTCGTAGTAGCGACGCACTGGCTAAAGTAAATAGTTCTTTTATGGGGTACTGTGTAAAATTTTATTAAAAAGTACCGCTAGAGATTCAACAACTCAATGAGTCCGAATTTAAAATATGCATTAAACGCACGCTGTGTAAGCAAGCATATTATAAACTGGAAGATTATATACTTGATAAAAATGCTTGGGTAAATGCCAGTCCTACTCCACAGTCAAAGACAATTTTTTAGGTTTGGAAGAGATACCATTCCCCCTTTTTGTTGTTTTCCAAATATTCCTTTTTATTTTATTTGTTTATTTCAACGTTGTGCACAATATTTTGCTACCATGATTTTGCAAGTAATATAGTATTGTATAATGTAAAAGCATTTTTCAAGTTTGTGAATGTGAGGCACCATGGACTAAGGTCTGTTTTTTTATATATATATATATAACTTGTTTGACATTGTGAGATTGGCAGTTGAGAGTTTGTCATGCTCACTCAAATGTCTTGCTGATGGTGGCGCGTGTTGTTGGGTCATTTGGTTCCCTTCAATATGGTTGAGCTAAGTGGGGCTGATGCGCGCGTCATGCTCGTGAACGGGGGCCGTCAGTGGAGACTGGTCATCTCTTAGTTGCCAGTGGGCTTAATTCATTTTTATATTTTAATTAATTTTACATTGTGCTCACATGATAGAAGCAACATAAATATGTAACGAAGAAATGTAACTCATATATTATGATTTTAAAAGAGTGTACATGGAGTTTCTTGCACGGTCTTCTCCATAGAGATCTACGCTTTGGAACGTGCAATTTAGCTTCACTTTTCTTGACCTTTCAACCGACATTGACTATTCAAAAGTACCAAGTGATGGTTGATTTGAAATAAAAAAAATGATTTTGATTTTTGATTTTGCACTTTGCGTCGATGGCAGCGAATGGGTCATGAATTAGTGGATGAGGTCGTTAGTATAAATAGATTGGATGTTTCATATATTAAGAGGACCTGGGAAGATTTCTTAATCTATCTTATTCTGCTCATGATCGACTGTCATGTGGATTTTTAAGTAATAGTGCAGCTCCTCCAAGTGCACACAAAACAACACACACAAGTAAACACGGTATTTATATTTATTTTAATTTTATATTAACATACAACTTTTTGTCCGATAGAGGGCGCAATACTAAATTTGGTGACAAGCTTTATAGCTCATAATCAACAGAATATCAAGGCCCTTCTAATGGTACTGCAGTGGTCTTATTCTGATAAGTAGTAAAGAAGCTATGAACGAAAAGATGTGAATTATATGCAATCAGCCCATGAATACAGGTAAAATCAAAAGCAAATGCTAGTAATATATACGTATATATTCAAAATGTACAAGTAAAGCACTTTCAAATGATATCAAACACGGCATATTTATCTTAACTTATTTTTTTTACTCTGTATGTTTTGTCCGCTAGAGGGCGCCATATTAGATTTTGTGAAACACCATATAGCCTATAACCAGCAAATAATTAAGACGCTTTTAATTATATGTCATTTGTCGAATTCTGATAAGTAGTTACGAGGGAATAGATGAACATGGCAGTGGGCTGGACATGTGGCGAGAATGACTGACGGAAGGTGGACATCGCGGGTTACTAACTGGTTAGGACCACCAGGCAAAAGAAAGAGGGGGAGACCGTTAAGGCACTGGGAAGATGATCTAAAAAGATCAACGGGCACAAACTGGTACACCATAGCACAAGACCGACAAAAATGGGCATCTTTGGAGGAGGCCTTTACCCAAACCGGGGTTCTTGTGATTAATAACACTACTAACATATTATAAACCTACTTAGATTACTAACATTACTAATACTTAGAAATATAAATTGTGTTTTATGTAACATTATTACTATCAATTGTAAAACAAGAAATAAAAAGGCTTATTATTATATTATTATTATAGCCTGTCAAAATCTTAACCCCTTTTTTTTGGGATGCGAAATCATCAAATGACTTCTCCCCCTTTTGCTTTGCCGTAATCGTGTAAAAATAAAGTAGTTGTTGTCCATAGTAAATAAACAATTAAAGAAAAGAATGTACTTTATCAATACGTAATATAAATAACGTGCATTACATGAATCAAAATGAACAAGAATAAACTTAGCTGGTGACATAATTAACTTTAACGCCGACATATTTCTTACCGTGGATTTTTCAATTACATATGTAGCACATATGAGACATAACTTTGAAATTTTTACAGTTGAAGACAAATACTGTCAAAGTCAGTTTTATTACTCGGTATCTCGCATGACAAGTTAGCCATAAGGAAAATACAGGCAAGATATGTTGGGTTGAATATATTTCAAAACATTCTCATAATTTCTATTTTTTCCACCAGCAGGCACTACCATCACGATACTCGTACCGTAACATTCCACATGCCGTTCACGATTACCATCCGACTCATAATCCCATGTTTGGGCGGCGCGCACGCGATGCGCATCTTTCTCCGATACATCGCAGATTCATGGCTTTCCGATGGTAATTCCCTTTCAAATGCTTTTTTATAGTTCAGCGGCGTTTTGTCGGTCTGTTTGGGGGAAGATTTTGGGATAAAAACTGTTTGTTTTGGAGTAAATGCTTATTTATGTGTATAGTTCGTCTTTTAGGAAATAAAGTTTTACACAGTTGACTATTCACGACCTTTTCATGTCCTGAAGACAGCGGTTACTTTATTGATTCATCGAAAATAGAGATATGAACCAAACTTAGTAAATGGTAGATGCGATAGAGATGAAGATTTTGATTATTTATAGCTGAAGTTTCCAGCGCTTGCGTTGGTCGAGTAACATATTATGTATAAAGGGCCTCACTTTGTTTGTCAATCGACTCCAAGTTGCCGTTACGTTATTATAGCCTAATTCTATTGGATGGCGTTGACTATAAAGGCGAGTACTGATTTTTTTATTTATATGATCTTGGAGGCTCAAAAAAAAATTAAAAGTGGTCATAGATTTCAGTCTTGAGACACTGAGGTACTTTGGAATATTATGATATTTCATGTAGAACCGATGGCCGACGGCGGGCAGTAAGGGTTAAGATGCTTATTGCGACTAGTTTTTGTGGTCTTCTTATGTAACGGTATGTCGGAACTTGTTAACTGTAGGTGTTACTGACAGTAAAGCTCTAAAAACACGTCAAACCTGATCCTGCCTGGCATTCGTAAATTTTTGGCAGTCATTTGGAGTTCTGAAATCGTTTTATCCAGTAAATAGATTGTGGAGACCAACTAGGCAGTTGTGCCATTTAAAATATTAGTATTCAGCTAGATCCGGCCAGAATGGAAACCAACCCCAACTTGTTGGGGACAAACTACGCAGATGATGAATGCTAACAGTGGTGCTAAACGATATGAGCCGTCGTTTCTGGTTAATCAAATTGTAGAGCTCAGAACAGGCAAATCAAAATTGAAATTACCACATTGACATAAATATGAACAAATGCTGAAAAACTAAAAAGCCTCATTTTCAGTAAAAAGGAAAATCTTTTAGTTTTTATAATCGCTTCAATAGATAAATTTTTATAATGATAAACTAGCGCTTGGCTGCAATCCCGCCTGATGATAAGCAGTGATGCAATTGTTGATGGTAAAGCGCGCTAGTTTATTAAGCCCATTCACGTAAAAAATCTTAGTGAATAGGAAGGAAGACGGCAGTTGAGCGAGGTGGTGCAATGTTAAACCCATCAACACGACCAACGATGCTGCGCCAGAGGGAGATTGATGTGGAGACCCTCCATGACCAAACTCCCGACACAACAACATTTGACGCATCGTACTCGGCACACATCGCAACACAACTGCTCAGACCCGTCTTCCGTACGGCTTCACCAGGCATCATGCCGGAACACGACGAATCGCTTGGCGGCAAGACTTTGTCTGGTGAGTGGCAACTTCTGCCGGCAGCCGATGTAACTTCTGCCAACATGTTCTGACGAGTATAATCTGTTTTACTGCTATTCTATAATTATACACTAGCCATTCAAACATGATTCAAATAATCAGATTTTTTAAAAGTAACTCCCTTTATTAATAACCTCTGCGTCACATCATTTGATAAAAGAGTATACTTTTCTTTGTTAAGCTCCAAAAATCTCCACAAGTACCAGATTACTTCCCGTCACGGCGCACAATAGTAACCATTTATCCGAAAATCTTCGTCTCGATCAATTAACAAAGCGAACAATTAAATTGTTGAGAGTCTAAATCCATTTGTCCTGTTTGTTCGCGCCCTAATAGTGTTTGCGTTCGAGACACCGCAATCCCATTTGAGCTCTCAAATGCTCAGTTTTGAGAAATGCGAGTTGAGCGCGAACTTACCTGGGGACTGTGTGTTCGTCATTTATGAATCTATAGGGCATTCCTACAGATTCATAACCGGTGTTACGTTTGTTAATTCTGTTATAGTTCACACTTTTAAACAGATTTGTAGTATTTTGCTGCGGTTTACATAACTTTGTTTAACTTCTTCGTCGTTAGCGGGTTTGTAAACCAATTTTGTGGTCTAAAAGCTAGTTCCCGTGGAGGATTACTTATTTTATCAGCAGTTTGCGAATGTTGATAGAAATGTATTCAAATTACTGTGGGTACGCTTTGTTTTATCATCATCAGCCTATAGCACTCCACTGCTAGACATAGACCTCCTACATCCACTAGTGGACTACTATATGCACCTATCGCATGCCATTCAACCCGATTTTCAGTCTCTTTCATCCATCAGCTACAGGCCATTGTGCTAAGTTCGTAGCTCCACCCTGCCTGAAGGCATTGTACATTACCTTAATAGGTACTGATGATTAATTTCACGTTTTGTGACTAAACTGATAACCTAGCTTTACATTTTAAAAAAACACTACGTAAACCCTCAAACCTAAATTAAATTATCTGTATTATTATTATTCCAAGACATTTTAAATCTAACAACAATAATATCAAATCTCAAGAATACCCCAAGCAAGTACCGGTAGCTTCATCTAAAAACATAGGAAATAAAGGAAATTGTACATACATATTTATAAGACGATATTCAAATGGGCGCAAATACAAGGGGTGGCTGTTTAGCCATTTAACCAGCGAATATTTGGATAGAGTCAATAATGGCTTAGAACTCGCGACTTTGAGTGTTAGATGGTGCACGGAGAATTACGTCGTCAAGGGGTTTTGAGTGTAGGTACGTAGATCAATATTGAATTTATGTTCATTCTAGAATCGCTTTGGAATACTGGAAATTGAGCGAAAACGCCGCGTTTGTAGGCCTAGCTAAAACTCTCGTAATTAACATAAGGGAAATTCGACTCTTAAATTTTAATTTTCGTTCCGCACATAATATTTATATAGTTTTAATAAGGCTTTCTTAATTTTATTTTCAATGCCTGCTTTGAGTTGTTGTGTTTAGATTGTTCAAAAGAAAATTCTTCGCCAGTAAAATCTGACCGACTCCCATAAAGATACTAATTGCTAATATAATTGCCGACTTCTATCCTTTTCCCTCCTTGTCGTATTAACAAGATAAAGGCGCGATAAGGACATCCAAACTAAAAACTAAACCAGAAATTAACGAGAAGAAGATAATACAACAAGAGAATGGAGAAATGAGAAGTGAATAGTAAAGTGGTGTAAGTGGGGAGTATTTATGGAGGATTTGAGAATGGGTTGATGATGGTATTTCGCAATGAAAACAGCTGCACTAAGGGACTAGGCAGCAGCAACTGGATCTTGGTGGTGGGTGACGAAGTGACTCCGGCACGGGTCGGGCTCAGGCAGCAGCCGTGACTGAGTTGGCCAGCCGACTGGCATGATGTGGAATGTACACCGGATGGACTCAGGTAGCAGCAGTGACTGGGCGTCCTGGCAGTAGGAGAAGATAACTCTGGATGGGCTCAGGCAGCAGTAGTGGTGCAGCAACCAGAATCTTTGCAAGCAGGAGGACCGGAAGACTTAGGTATCTTAGATGCTTCCTGAAAAATATGTGGAAAGCATGAGTGACACAACATGACAGCTTTATTTTTCTCGTAATACAACCTACGTACAAAACATTACAACACCTCCACCCTTAATCATTACACAGGTATTTAACCTCAACAACAGATAATTTAGTCATTATTACTTATTAACAAAACCAGAGACGTTCGGATAAGATAGGTAGGTTTACAATATAAGAGGTCATATTCTATAATTAGCTGGATTATTAAGGCGACAACTACGCACTGGACGAGACTGAGACGATTCGGTGGGCAAAGCAAGAGGAGATTCAACGCAATCCTGGAACTGATCGTCGGTTGGTACCCCACTCGGTCTTACGGGGCTCAGGCGTGGCGGGCTGAGGAGTGGCGGACGGCTCGGAATGCTTCCGTGGGAACCATCAGTTGAAACTCCTTCTGATTCCTCTGCGAGATTCGCACTAGTGGAAGGACAGATCAATGAACTCCGTCTGCGCTTAAGCTGATCCACATGTTTATGTATTTCCCTACCTGACGCATCGAGAACACCCATTCTCTCAACAATCCTGCCAGGCTCCCACTTATTGCTACCTCTATATTAACGAACCCAGACTTCTTCCCCCTCACCTAAGCTCCGAGTAACGCTACCCCTCGATTCCTGCTGTCGTGTTTGAGCGTTTTTAACCTTTGTTTCTCTATTTGGTCTCAAACAATCAAGTTTCGTACGGAGTTTACGGCCAAACATAAGCGAAGCAGGCGTTTCCCCTGTTGTGCAATGCTCTGTGTTTCTGTAGTGTAGAAGAAAATTATTTAAAAACAATAAAATGTCTAAGTTGCCTCTAATTGCCTTCTTAATTGTTCGCTTAACTAAACGTACTGCATTTTCTGCAGCGCCATTGGAGGCGGGGTGGTAAGAAGGGGAGAACAAGTGGCTAATGCCATTACTTTCCATGAACTTTGAAAATTCGACACTGGTAAAAGGTGGTCCATTATCAGATACTAACAGTTTCGGTAATCCGAAACGAGCGAAAATATCACTTAGTCTGATAATTGTGTGGCTAGCAGCTGTGCTAGGTACCTGACTAACCTCTATCCACTTAGTCCTAGCATCAACTACTACAAGATATATTTTACCGGCTATCGGACCCAAAAAATCAACATGTACTCGAGCCCACGGTTTTTCAGGCCAAGGCCAAGGGCACGGTATATGCCGTGGTGGGTCATCGCTTTCAGCCGCGCAAACGGTACATGCCCTGCACATCGATTCGATCGCTTCATCAATACCTGGCCACCAAACATAACTACGAGCAAACGACTTCGTTTTAACGATTCTCATGTGCGCTTCGTGTAATTCCGATAGTACCTTTGACCTACACGCATTCGGTATCACTAACCTATAACCCCATAGAACACAACCAAGCTCTTCATACAATTCGCGTTTTCGGTTATGATACGGTTGAAGTGCAGGGATCTCTGACGTCACCAGCCACTCGTTACGCAAATAACTCAAAATTCTACCTAACAATGGGTCTCGCTGAGTTTGCTTTTTTAATTCATTGTAATTTAACAATAATGCATTTTGTGCGAAATGTAAAAATGTTTGATCTGGTATTTTACAACAATTATTAGTAGGAGAGACTAGTGCTGCCTGTGCTGGTAATCGTGATAACCCATCTGCTCCATTCGCCTCTGACCTAACGAACTGAATATCAAAAGTATAAGCGGATAACTTAATGGCCCATCTTTGGAGACGGCTCGCTACCATAGAAGGTATACCTTGTTTCGGTCCAAAAATCGTAACCAGAGGTTTATGATCTATACGTAGAAGAAATCGCCTACCGTATACATACTGGTGTAATTTTTCTAAGCTAAAAACAATAGCTAGTGCTTCCCGTTCGATCTGCGAATAGTGCTGTTCGGCGCTCGAAAGCGCTCTCGAGATATAAACAACGGGGCGCTCGAGTACGCAACCGGGCGATGCCGCCACTGGTTCCAGCTGACTAAGAACTCCACCTATACCCTTAGAACTTGCATCACATGTTAAAATTAAGGTCTTATCTGAATCATAATGAGCGAGCACTTCAGCACTAACGAGTAATGATTTAACTTTTTTAAAAGCTACTTCACAGTTGGTATCCCATTCCCAAACGACTCCTTTCTTAAGTAATCGGTATAAAGGCGCGAGAATAGTGCTTAAACGGTTAACAAATTTCGCATAGAAATTAATGGTTCCTAAGAAAGCCCTCAACTCTGAAATATTGGTGGGCTGTGGTATTTTAACTATGCCCTCCACTTTTTCTGGGTCGACCTTAATTCCGTCGGCAGATATAACATAACCCAAATACTTTACTTCGTTAGTTAAAAAAAAACATTTATTTGGTTTGAGTTTCATTCCATTAGAATGCAAACGATGAAAAACCCGTTCTAAAATATTAAGATGTTCAGTAATATTACCTCCTTTCGTTCCTATAATGACATCGTCAAGGAAAACTTCCACATTAGGGATATCACTTAAAAGATTCGACATGATTCTTTGAAAAATTCCAGGGCTCGAAGCTAGACCAAAAACTAACCTTTTATATTTAAATAACCCCTTGTGAGTGTTAATTACTGTCAGATTATCGGGATCATCTAACTCTATTTGGTTATAAGCCTGTGATAAATCGATTTTTGAGAAAATGGACGCACCATTTAACTTGACTAATAAGTCCTCGATACGTGGTAACGGATACCTATCTACAATCAGAACTGGGTTCAAAGTAACTTTATAGTCTGCGCAAATACGGAGTCCACCATCCTCCTTACGCACCGGTACGAGCGGAGTAGCCCAGTCCGCACTGTCGATGGGCTCGATGACGCCGTCACGCAACATTCCGTCCAGCTCAGCTTCGACGCGGTCCCGCAGCGCGTACGGCAAAGGACGAGCGCGCCAGAACACAGGTGTCGCTCCCTCCCGCACACGCAGCCGTGCCTTGCCTCCTTTGAATCGACCCAGTCCCTCCGTAAACAATTCTTTATATCTGTCAAATAATTCATTTAATTTATCTTGACCGTGAACTCTATTGGGAGAAACAAAATTATTAAACACTGGAATCTTAATTTTTAGTTCAGATAACCATTGTCGCCCTAATAACGAGGTGGTTCCTCCTGTCACAATAAATAAATCTAAATTCTTTTCTATATTCTTATACCCCACTAAAGGTTTTATTGTTCCTAAAGTTCTATGACGGTTCACAAGTAGTACTTGTGAACCGTCATAGAATTTAAAAATCATTGATGACTTTTCAATCGGAAGATGCGAAAATAACCTTTGATACGTTTGTTTACTAATACATGAAACTAACGATCCAGTATCGATTTCCATCGACAAATCCTTTCCATCCACCAAAACGTGTAAACTCACCGGTTTATACCCATTTAACGACAGTTGGTGTACCGGTTCCTCCGCTGTCCAAGTGTCCTCGTGCGAAGACGGAGGTTCGTCCTCCCCTAAAAGCTCAGATACAGCGCTGTTTTCCGGCATGTTCGGCCCACGGCCCTCCATCTGGACGTGAGCAACCGTATTATTACCGGACTTGTAACTCCCAGCTCGTTGAGGACAAACACGGCGCAGGTGACCACGTCGTCCACAGCGACCGCAAATAAATTTCTTGTAGCGACAATCATCCTTGATGTGATCACCACCACATGCTTCACACTGCAAGGTATAGTTCCGCTGCGGGCGTGTTCCGAAGGGCAGTCCGCCCCCGCCGCGGTTGCTTCGACCCCGCCCCGAGTTGACCGCGTGTACTGGCGTAGATGCGCTCGTACTTCCGCCTTTATCATACTCTCCGGGCCCTGGATGTTCTACGACCGCCGCATCCCGTTCCGCAGCTTCCATCATGTGTGCTATCTTAACTGCCCTCGCAAAAGTCAAATTTTCTTCAGCGAAAAGCCGCTGCCTTATTATCTCCGACCGCAGACCGCAAACAAACTGATCGCGTAAATTTTCATGTAACGAAATGCCAAAACCGCAATTTTTCGTCAACTTTTTAAGCTCCGAAACATAATTATGAATGGCTTCACCGCCACACTGTCTACGTTGACGGAAACTGTACCGTTCCGCAACTTCAGACGGTTCTGGTTGCAAGTGATCTCTTAAGATTTGTACCACTTCCGCGTATGTTTTCCGATTAGGCTTCATCGGGCTGGTCAAGTTGCTCAGTAACTCATAAGCCTCGTCTCCCATAGCCGCTATCAATGTCGGCAGTCTCATTTCTACCGACACATTATTTACCACAAAATAACTTTCCAGCCTTTCTATGTACGTGGCCCAGTTACCATCATTCACTTTGAACTCCGAGACCTTTCCAATAGACATTTTCACGCGTGTATCTCTTTAAAATAATAAAAATCCTCGTCGCCAATGAAAAATATGTGGAAAGCATGAGTGACACAACATGACAGCTTTATTTTTCTCGTAATACAACCTACGTACAAAACATTACACTTCCCTTTTGAAGGGTAACCCTCATATGCCCACAACTCTACCTGGAGTTATAATGAAATCTCGCACAACGTTTTTAAGTTGAAATTTCAAAACCGTTTGTGGCCAAGAAAAATCAATAATTTTGGAGGAATTTGGATAACTGGTCAGCTATAAAATAACGGGCAATAATTTGAAAGAAAGGTTGTCATGGTGACGCAATAAACAGCGTTGTCAAACATTGAATATAATAATTAATCAGAACGGCGCTTAACAGTAATGTAATACTTATTTTGTATTGCATTTTATAAAGTTCTACCCCACACTATGAATTCCTCCTGTATCATTGGTGCTTTTACAAACATTTCAGCTCACACACGCTAATAGCTGGACTTGGAGCAACTACCTGGGGAATCGAACCCGCGACACGCAATGCATTTATGTCAATCACTCAGTCACTACGCCAGCCTTGTCCTCTAATACAAAACGTTTGAGTATGTACATTACATTATAATCTCTCCTTCATTTCATCATACAATCTGAATGATTCGTGCCCTGTCTACCCACCTGTCGGTCTACACGCGCAGGTCACGTTCTAACGTCCGATCAATGTTCAATGTTCTGCCGAATAACTTATAAACTTTAATAAAACCAACATTCACGGATATGGTAATGAGACCAGATAGATCGTTCTGAGATTGGTTGAATATTTGAAACAGTGTATGAATTGGAAGCAAATTAGATAATATTTGCACAAAATTTGGTTGGTTCTCACTCTAGAAACGTGTAGGAAAAGCGAGCTGGTTCGTTCTTCTAATTTATGTATAAGGGATACGTTTCTGACTACATGTGCTACTGTGAAATAAATAACGTCTTTGAACGAGACATACACTGATAGTCTTAACACAGTTGGTACATACAGCTAAGTGAAGGCTTCCTTTTTTGCAGGTCCGTAACTTTGATTACGAGTTATTGAGTTTTTCTATTTAGAATTTCCGAATAGTACCCAGAGTCTCGATTTATGCGCGGTTGATAATAATAGCATATGCGTGAGGTAGAGGCATATTCTGCGCCCTCATCGTCACAGGAGATGGCCCTGGAGATAAGGAGTCAATAAACGGCTCCCTACCACAGTAAGCGCCGGCTTGCAAGCGGCGAGTTACCCGGTGTTCACTAGTAATGACTAGTCCTGGGTCGACGGCGCGTTGTGTTTCACGCGTGCCTCGAAGAGGTGTCAGCTTAAAGCGACGGGTCCACTAGGCCCGATTCCTGTCAGGGCTGCGCTTTATTCGAATAAGGTGCAACCGCAGCGTTAAATGACTTTGGGTGGTTTTTAGTCAGTAAAAGCCTGACACGCCAACCAGCTCCGCCTAGAGTGGGAGAACTCATTAGATGATATCACATCCTAAAAATAAAATAAGGCAAAAGGCTCGCGGCTAAGCGTCTTAAATATAATTGGGGAAAAGCGGGTGTATGAAAATATTTATTCATTCAAAACTACTCATTACAGTTATTAGGTAATTTTATTCTTGATCATTATACAATAGTAAATAGAATTATTACATCGTTGTATAATTCTACTTAAACTAGGTTCTAAATATCTTTTTTTTATATCTGAAGATTAACCCTCGTAATAGAAAATGTTTAATAGTCGCAGTCTCCTTGTCGGCTCCTATCAAAATTTTGGAGATTCGAGGAATTTTCAAGATTTGAGACTGGGTTGTGACCGTTCTTAAAGTTAAGAGAATAGTTTATAACATTTAACAAAATGCTCCTCTGGAATAAACCATCAAAAGTTGGTAGAAAATGACTTTAATGAGTAGCACATTACGGCTTCTTGAATAGAGCAACAAATTCAGGAGCTGCTTGTCAAATATATTGAGTGTAGGTACGACTTGCAAAATGAACATGTGTCACAAACACATGTTCATGTAGCAAGTTGACACTCTCACAGCTATTGATAGTCTTAGTGGTAATATTAATTGAATGGTACCTGCTAGATATTAATCTTGATGTAGCTAAATGAAAAGATTACATGATGGTTAATCCTGCGGAAATTAACTACGTGTATTGAACATTCTCAGCTGTCTTCAGTTCCGTTTAATTATTATTTGAAAATATAACTTCCTCTCTTAACAGCTGATATCAAAACCCATTTGGACAATACCGCCACATGTACTCCACATGTCCGCTTAATGGCAAACGATATCGTGGCAGATCCAGACGGAATACGACCTACTCTAGACCAAGTGAGGTGGAAGAATTGGTAGGCCATCGCTCAGCAATGGGAAATTAAAGAAATAATCAGTATTCCATATTCAAGCGAAGAAATGTTTTGATTTAACATGTATATGCACTAGTCCAGCCAGACTTAAACGCGGAACTCGTCACGTTTCTTGCAACTTCAGTTTTTTGTAGTGGTGAAAACAGTGGTAATAAGCATTATCGACTCATCAAAATACCAATTCTCCTTAGTCACGTAAAATAACTACCTATATACTTAAAAAGTCCCCTCTGGATTTGTATGCGGCAACAAAAAGGAAGATAATTTCATATCCCTATTGAAGGCACTTTGGCTCACAATCGTGGCGGTAAATAAAAACGTTCGCAATTGGCACCCCGTCTGGGCCGGATGTGCCGGGCGCGAACAGGGCTGTCACAAGGGCGTTCAAATAAAAAGCAATTTAATATATATAATTGTCAATATTGCAATACCTACATTGTAGGTATGCTAAGACGTAAATGCTGTTGGTACAACATTATTTACTAAAGATTATGTAGAGAGTTAGAAATATATTGGGATTGTTAATAATTTTACTGTTTGTTGCAGAAATTAGGTAACTTTTATTTTTTGCACGATGACGTTGGGTAACATGCCAGTTAGCCCTGTCCTTGTTTTGATCCTGTCAAATGCATCTGTAGCAAAACAACGAGAGTCTTGTTAGATTATTATAAAAACAGTAGATACAACACTTATTTTGGTTTCCAGATTTATTTGTCATTAATGTAATTAAATATGGAAAAGTAACTTAATTTTTTTTAATAATTTTACATAATAATAACAGTTTACGTTACAAACATTTTCTAAACTATTTCAATAGTGCTAGTTGCTCTGAAATCAACCTAATCGCCATTTAAGCACAGTAGATATTTGTTTTAATTGAGTTAACATAAATTTGAAAAATTAGTTTGAATAAATCTTAGATTTCAACATTGACATAAAACCTCAACAAATAACAAAACATCAAATAGCATACAGCCTGGTTTTCTCGAAAGCAGAAGTGTATCATTCTACACTCACATATAGACAATTTTGCTGCAGCCATATAATAGGGGGTAAGAAGAATATCTAAATCTCTCATTCAATATGACATTACAATCCAAAAATATTTTTTTTCTTTTCGGTCTCGGCAGCCCTGACCGCAGCGCACACCCGCGCGCGGCACGACGCGACCGAATGCACTCTCTATTCGCAAGCTCCGGATACGCACTTAGCTGTTACGTACACTGCATTAGCTTCTAATATAATATGCTTTCATATTGCATGAGGGCAACTTATACTAACGATTATAAATATTTACTATGAGATAATTAAATTCTGAAGTATCTTAAGAGATACTATATAATTTCAATCGCAAACGTGAAAGATATATGGATCGTGAAATTAGACTAAAATTCCGAACAACTTCGGCTATTATCAAGTAAAATGAAACAAAAAACGAGGCTTAAAATCATCGTTATCAGTGATACTCGTGGGTTTGATCATTTATATTCCAACTTCATCCGCTGCCGAGTGTAACTAAACTAACGAATTGCTAAGGTGTGCCTCGGGGGTTTTTTTTTTTTCTTATAAGTTATAAACAAGCGCTTGACCGCAATCCCGCCTGATGGTAAGCAGTGATGCGATCATTGATGGTAAAGCGCGCTAGTTCATCAACAGCCTATTCACTCTAGCCTTGAAGACACTCAAATTGTAATGTGACGGAAACACCGTCGCTGGCAAATTGTTCCAGTCCCTCGATGTACGCGGTATAAAAGAGGAAGCGAAACGCTTCGTCCGGGTCGCAGTGGTATCAACAACGTAAGGGTGGAAACTCGCCGTACGACGGGTCGTCCGATGGTGGAACGGTGATGGGGGAATTAAATCATGCAATTCCCTTGCACACTCACCAGAATGCAACCTATAGAAGACCGAAAGGCTGGCTACTCTACGCCTGTGCTCCAGGCTTTGGAGACCGTTTCGAGTTAAGTCTGGTAGTTGGGTAAAATATATTTTTTTTAATACCTGGAATGTAGTTTATATTGATTACATTTCTTACGGGACTACATACATCTGCGACAGTACTGCCAGTCCACTGTACCGACGTCTCACAAATTCATTTCCTGTATGAGAAAGACCTGGCAAGACGATCCGCCATTTTTTCATGGTGATTGTTTTGTTCGTATTATGTTTTACTTGTTCCTAGCTATGCCTTATATTATTAACATACTAAGAAAGAACCACGGTACTATTTAGCTAAGCCGATGACCGTTGTCCTGTAACATTAAACATAAAAATCTTACGAAAAAAAGCACTTTCAAATTGTAAATGCATGGCTAACAACGAATTCACAATTTTCCGGGAAATTTCTCCCATTTTTTTTTTTAATAATTATAATTTAGATGTTCTTCAAAATTTTTTTATGACCTAATCTTTCTGTTTTCAAATGATGCAATTATCAATAATTAGCATTTTATTTTTGTTTATATAGAAGATACTGCTTTTGAACGCATATTAATTATTATATTTACTCATCCAATATGTTTGGCGAGATCACAATGGTATAGAACGCTTGGTTCATTTCAAAGCCGAATCACAGGATCGATCCGGCCTTGTTATGACACTATGTACAATACAGGCACACGACATTGACGTGCAGACTGTAATCATGAATCTATCACATCACTTATTCATTAATCTACATTATCATTGATTGCTTTGACCCCTTGTAGAATGTTTTCGTCAGCTATCATAAAAGATCAGGTATTTGATAAGAAAGCGCGGTTAAAAATTAATTGTGGGGTTCTAAAGCATTTACTGAATCACATTGGATTCAATATAGTACCTGAGTATAGTATAAGTAGATTCCATCAAACGAATTTAGAACTAACCGAGGTTAAAAGTGTTATAATAATATAATAAAATAAAAATTTGCAACTGCTCGATTAGTTGATCCTAACAATAAACGGCATTCTAGTCTAACAATGAGCACCCACACTCGGCACTGGAGCACATCCACATGGTATGTGGTGCGGTAACTCGGAACACATAAATATTAGCTCATGCGTGTCAATCGTGTACGGGTATAGTGGCAATGTAAATACTTACGGCCATAACATCTTCACGAGTAAGAAAAAGATGATCTTGCTTTTGAGAACCATAATAATGTTTTTTATCTCTTTACATTTATTGTATACTCTATGTAAATAGTACACTGTAGACTACCTGTACTATTTCTCTCTCCTTCCCCTTAGTATTCCATCCAAAGGCTGTCTGTAAAAGATCGCTCTTAACGATAAGACCACCCATTGTGTCACCCTTTGTAAAATCTTTATATTTATGTTTCTGTAATCTACATGGTGTACATAATAAAGAGTATTCTACTCCATTCTCTCTGTTATTTTTTCAAGTACCATATTACAGCATAAATAATCACTATCATCTTTCTCCATGGTCTTCATTTTTGGCACGTTAAGTCTCTACGCAATTTGTTTGTTTTGAAACACACTGCATCGTTAAAGACACATCTAAATGTTATTAGCCACAGCATAAAATCAACAAAATCTTTTTAACAGAATATTAGTAATAAAAACAAAAATTTATTTAAAAATAAAATCATTATTTTCCCTACACTTTACCACGTATCTGTATATACGATACGTCGAAAAAGTTTACAAGCCGGACCGAAGTTGCTGTCGATGCTCTACCCCGCGCCGGCCGGTCTGTTGTCCCACACGCTAACGAGAATGCGTTTGATTCACAAAATCAATGGCCTTGACGGTACGCTCGCCTTTTGTTATGACAGTCATATTTATATTTGAAATAACAGATTTTCGGAATTTAATCGGGGGTAATAGAGACTATGTTGCGATTCGAGTCTATTGGAATAAATAATGTTGCTGCCATAATAATAATGTTGCTGCCATAACTGGAGCTATGGACAATGTTACTACATTTTAAGATTAATAAGAATAAATTATTTAGAGTTTTATAACTAAGAACACGTAGACAAATATTGTTATAAGCTATATTGTCACATTCAACCTTTACACGATTTGATATTCTAAAGATTTTTAATCAACGTCGTGTTTGAATAACTTTTGCAATTGAAATAACGAAGCACTCGTTCAAATGTCCGCTGTACAAACAAACGTATACCCACATAGACAGGAAACTGCAATTTCCAATAATTCGGAAAAGAAATATGCACGTGTCCTAGCTGTATGTAGTGTTCCATGACGGGACACGTGCCGTGAGTAAATTAAACTCATGTAGTAATAAAATAAGAGCAGCATTCTCACCGGCCGGTACTGAGTGCCCTGTGTTCCAATATCGGTGTCTTTGTGTCACCCGGCGCATACTTTATTGAGAATCCAATACAATCCTTTTGCAGAGCTATCATTTGAAACTGAAACGACGCTTTCAATCTAATCGATTAAGTGAGGAGTAATGTTTTTATTAAATTGTGCTGCATGTATGATTTCAAATATAGTTTCAATCAGCACCCACCTTAAAATCAACTTTATCGTCGTAGGAATAAAGTTGGCATTTGTTTATTTTGTATAAAATCTATTTAAAACCTTACGACCCGAAACCAAAGTGAACTCTGATATATGTAGTTCACCGTGGTATCAATTATTTAGTGTAAGTATTTCAGTATCACCTAATGACATTTAGTTGAATTGGTAAATAGGTGAGACGACATAATATAGCAGTACCTACCTGAAAATAACTGAATAGTTCACTCCACAAAAAACTAAAACCAGTTCACTCAACATCGGCAAAACCTAAATATTTAAACCCATTCACTACACCGTACTCAGAAACTTTCGCCAAACATGCAGCAAACTAAATCGAATAAAAATCGTTCGTATTCCAACCACAGAGCAGAGCGGAACTTTTGAACGAGAAATAAAAACGCGGTGAGGGTCTATACAGGAAAATTAACACGATTTAAATTGTGTCAACAAATACTATGGTTTTGGAATGGCAATGTAATTGCAGATCACGCAGTAGAACGTCTCTTAGAAGTATGTACGTAAGTATAGGAACGATTTCAAATAGAGATTACTCATAAAAATCGGCTTCCTTCTATGTCTACCCAGGCCCTTTTATTTAGGAGCGGGTATCACTGTTCTGCAAAGTTGTTCAGCTTTATTTGTGATGTGCTACGTTTCTATCATTAGAAGAGTTAATGTAGCTTAAGCTTAAGTTAGCTTCAAAGTCACAACATGGGCAGTAGGACCGAACATTTCGAAGCACCTAAAACTTATACACACAACACAACACACAACAACAATAACAACAACAATTTCCAAGTCGTAACATATCTCCCTTATTTCTAAGATCTCAATTCTAAGAAACGAGCAAACGAGTTTCTTAATAACTCCTTAACGAGTCCTGCGAGGTATTCGTTCATTAATATCTCTCTAATGAAGCAGTAAGACTTGTGTGGAATTGCTTCCACGCATTTGTTCTTGTAGAGATGAGTTCTAACAATTACTTATATTTAAGTTTCGGACTGAATTACTTTATTGTTTCAGAATAATTCCGGCAAGGCTGGAAAACATATCTACATCAATATTTTATTGTGAATTTTCTAATTATTACGTCTTAATAACTGTTCAATCTACGCTGTATATTGAGCTTGTATCATAATTTGTAGGTAACATTCATTTTTATGCATTTCCATATCGTTTATCTGTACATTTCTTGAACATAGCATTTAAGTGTAATAATTTATAGATATTATACGAACATAAAAGTGTACCTACGGTTATATTGGTAGGTGTTCACGATTACCAAGGTGTGAAACAGCAGTGTGACTGATTATTAGACAGTTAAGCAATGGATTTGATCCATTGAAGTGAACTTTGGGTTCATTTGTACCTAAATATATAGATGAGGAACCTAAGATGAATCACCAACAAGAATGTCGATTACCGACGACGGTCGGTGAACAGGGAAGGTTCAGTTGAGGTACAACAGGTATTGAATTTGCCCTTCCAATTTTCGTACATTTCAATGGCGTTGCTGAACCTGATGTTTGTTCTACCAAACACTACTTCAAAAGAATAATATGGTCAACTCAATACACATACAAGAACATTGTCACTTGTTTGACTCAAAGACGAAGCTGTTCTTAAATCACATCCTCTTACATCACTTTGCTTTGATTGGCATTGCGCCATGACATGTCATGAACTAGGTATAAAGATAATATTAAATTTGAAAACCGGCCAAGTGCGAGACGGCAATATAAATACATAATCTGTGACAATCTTCATTACTTATCCAATTATCACGGCTCATGAGATAAAGCCTGGTGAAAGACAGATAGTATTATTAATAGGGTACCGCTTTTACCCTTTGGGTATGATTTCATCACACCTTTAAGTTCACCTGTTAAGATCAAAACAATCCCAAAATGGTACGGTCTACAAAGGGATGTGGTCAAGATTACGTTGCCTGTAAGTGTCACAAGGAAAGTCTACCAGTAAGTAATATTTGGAAGCTGTTCAAGCCATAAGGAAAAACAACACTTTTGAAGATTACCTTTAGCATTTTTTCTTATACAAACAGTTGAGATAAGCAAAAAATAAAACTTTGCAAGACGTGGGACAAGTAGTCACAAGTTCACAAAATGGAGGAAAGGTCGTCGTTTTATAGCATAAAATAAAATTACATTTTACGCACAGTGAGCTACATTTAAGCTATGCAAAACTATGATATTTTACTGTTAGGATATAATTTCCATTAAAGAAGGCTATTTAATTTTTAAAACATAAATGTTATGAAGTATTTAGCTTCATTTGCTTTTTCTCATCTTCTTTTTAAACTGTAGAAGATTTAGTAATTGTATTATAAAAAAGATTAATATCATAATCCCATTCCGTATGATAGATGTTACGGACTAATATAAATTTAGAAGTGAAGAAGTACCGGTCAGATGGTGACCAAAATTCTTTCTTGCTTTTTCTGTTTTTTTTATTAATAGATTACTTAATCTAATATAAATAATAAGGATAAATACATATTAATTGTAACCCCGTATTGTACATTGCGTATTTTGAACATACACAACCAAAATAATAAATTCTAATCATGGGACCTTTTTTACGTTTAGTTGACGAAAACTATTATGATTGACTGATGTGCTGCGTGTCGCGGGTTCGATTTTCACACGGAACCAATATTTGCATGATCTACAAATAGTTGTTCCGTATCTGGCTGTTTATGTATGTGAGATTACTTATATGTTTGTAAACGCACCCACGACGCAGGGGTAAAACACTTAGTTCACTTGCTTACAATAACAAGTGTAAGTTTGTGTTGATTCGTTGATACCATCGACCCACACGCGTGCCTTATTATCGATGCACCATTATTTCGTGCTAATTTGTATTTTTGGTTTGCGAAAAAAAATTACTACTACTATAACATTTAACGTCATAACCTAATCGCTCCTCTGTTTAAACAAGATAAACTTCTTATAAAAAGTTTATATAATTTTAGTAGTATATTTAACCCGTTACGCGCCAAAATTAAACCCACTATTACAATTAAATTTTAATATAAACCTAACTTAAAGTATTACCAAAGTAAACTATAGCGTTGAAAGTATCCCCTGCATTATTATCGATCTAGTCGAACAAACCATGAAAACTCAGACAAATAAACACAATGACAAATATCTTCCTGTGGATTGTAGTCCTAAGCCCGGGTCCAATCTCACTCGATTGTGGGCCTTGAAAAATGGCCTTGGGGGATGCACGTATTACTTTTTTTTGGATTCGTATCCCTTTCTCATCGTCACCTGTGCCCTCACACATATATGTTTCTGTAAATATATATTGTTAGTGCCACCTCTGGGTTTACAAGAAACAAATTATATGTTGTTTTGTTTATAGAGGTATTTTTTTCAAAATAGATTTTTCAAAATAGACAAATTGATTTAGGTTTCAAAATATTGAATGGTAGTCAAAACTGGCGATTTTGAATAGTATTTTATAGTATTAGTAGGCTTAAGTGCGTGTGGTAAAAATATTATAAACTGAAAGTATTTATTTTTAACTGAATTATAGGTACCTTACAAAAGATACATTGAATTCATATTATACAGTATGTTAAATAACAGAGGGCGTTCCCTTAAACTCGTTAATATATATCATTAATAGATTAAAATAAAAATATCAGCATAGAAAAATAAGCATAAAAAAATCCGAATAAAAAAACATTCTAATTGGAAATAAATTTGAAACCTCCTGTTTTAAATCAAAATAGTAGTCGTCATGTATAAATAAATTGCGACGTAGCCGTCTTTCATGTTCGCGTGTACAGTATGTTTCTTTTACATGTCAATTTAAAATTTTTATTGAATATTTTCTTATTGGAAAAATTTTAAAACATTTTGTTTTCGAATGGAAATATTTTTTTTAGCATGTATGTATGCTATACTACTTCGGGTTAACGGGAACGCCCTCTGTTAGTTAACATACTGTATATGATTATAGTTGTTTGTTGTGTATTTAGCAATAAACAACTAATAGGAAGATTTACAATGCAAGGCAATCCTTGCATTGTAAATCTGCCTATTCCATTGTACGAACATCATGACGCAAACCATAAAACAATAAACTGTTTCTTTTAACAAGTCGTTAAACAACCTAAACACCTTGTTACACCCTAAAAAATTACCCGACATCCGAATTAAGTACACATTATTAAAGGTAAAAAAACCAGTAAAATTAACTGTTAGCTCATAATCTTGTTACATAAAAGTTAACATTTATAGAGAAAGTTAGCTCGTGAGCGACCGGTGGGGAGAGATAAAACGCATAAATTAGGCCAACGTTTGACCGAAGTTAGGGCATTAGCGATTGTTGCCTATGGAATTATTCGGAAAAGTTATTATCATTTTGTGTTGGATTAAGGTAGAGAGCATATTGGTAAGGTGATAGCGGAATGAATACAATTGAACACTGAACCTCCGACAGATTCAGCAGTTCTCAGCAGTCTAAAGAAAAAATGTATTGTTTAATTACCAATTAAATTGTAACATACTTTGACAACATGTAGTGGATAATATTAATTTATGAGAAAGATGAATTCATTGCTGTCGGTTGAAAAAGCTTGATCGTTTCATTACAACTTTAAATGCGTCAGGGTGAAAGCTATTCGACCAAATTCAACCTCAGCAGAATGTGGTATTTTAATAACTTTCAGAAAACTGAAAGTTAAGCTAAAACTAGGGAATTTTAGAAGTTAGTAGACATCCATAAGATTTTTTTTATGAAATAAAAAGTTGTAGGTAAAGAGTATGTGGAGAGGAAGTGTAAAGATGATGTTATGATAATAGGATGATGAATTAATTATATGGAAGACAGCTGGATCTATCGGCCGTGGAGCCCAGGCAGCCGAAACATGACCACGGTGGTGGGCGACCGGCACAATCTCGATCCGGTACAGGAAATCAAGCAGTAGCAGCTGATAAACGGCGTTGTCAAAAACTATCATTATACATATAATAAATACTATTGATACAATGAAATTGGTTATGACGTTACAAAACTAAAACTATCGATTTTACTATCTAATACAATTATTAGAAAGTGTTGTTTAGAAGGAAAAATTATCCAGTATGGTTACATTTCCCAATGCTGAGCGTCACTAACTTGTCAAAACTTAGCGTTAATTTTGAAGGCTGTGTCTCTTAGCTGATTGGGGATGAGTAAAGAGTCCTAGTTTCGTGTAAAGTACTCAGAACAGCTTCTAACAATAATGGAATGCTCATTCAGACCTGCGGAAATACATGCAAATAAGTGCGACTATGTACATTACATTACATCGTTCATGAATCTGTATTGTGCATCTCGCTGCGCTCAACTCAGTAACTACCTCTATCAAGAATAGCCAAAAAGCTGTATACACCTGAATACGTTTCATTAAAGCTTATCAATATGTACCTGATAGGTTAAACACATTTCGCTATCTCTTACTAATATGTACCTGATATGTTAAACACATTTTGCTATCTCTTCTCTTTATAATTCCAACTTTTCGATGAGCGCCCCGTCACAACGTCTACTAACATAATCGTTGTCTTGAAGCTAACCAGGTGGCGAGTTTGCCAGTTTTTAACTTTCAACTACCACCCTTCTTACTGACGACCGGGGAGGAATACTATTTATTCAATGGCAACACTTGGGAGTCCGATTAATTTTGTATGAGATCACTGTTTGTGGTTGGAATTAGATTCGGGATGCTATTTGTATGGTAATCGGGGAGTTATGGTGGTTGAATTTTTATTTCCATTAAAACTTAGTTCTGCGAAGCGTATATAACGTATGATAATTGAACCATTTTTAAATTAGTATTATAAACTTACAAATAGTGGTCGGGTGCTTGTTCGTTTTAAATACTAGCTTTGAGTTAGGACATAAGCAAGTATTGCCGTCATGTCTGAGAATGTCGTGTATTTGGCCGCAATATGGTGGCAGAATATAATATATTACGTATATTTTTATAACTACTGTCATTTTAGGTCGACCCACTTTATATGAGAGCATAAAACGCTTTTTTATGAAACTCCCGTTCAACTTAAAGAACTCTCCCTCTACCCGTCCTCTTGTTACTTGTACTGGTTATCTATTAACTGTGAGGACTTACTTAAATTTTATATTTTGTGTTGCTTTTTTATTTGTTTTTGTTTTAAATTATTCTCGCATATAGAAGACACATGTATCCAGAATTTGTTATAATATTTTTATTTAAAAGAGTGTCCTTGGAGTCAGTTACACAATCTTCTTTAAAGAGAATTCGGTACGTTTTTGAATAGGCAACTAGATTCAGCTTTCTGATAACTGGACTGATTTGAGAGTTGCATGAAGACAATTATCAAAACGTATATCTCTCCATTTAACAAAACATAAACACATTTAACTCTCTAGGGCTCCGAACGCGAATAAACCCATCCATCCATAAAATTGTGTCACATTGCTTTGCTATCAAAAATCGCGGTCTATCCCCACCACTCATTAGTATGCCGCGGCCGTACTGTCACGTGATTGGTATTTCATATTTCTTTTACGAAGCATGATGTGGCCATTCCTATGCGCCGGTTAACACTTCTAAATGTTTATCAGCTCGGCATTGGAGGGTTATTCGCGTGGATATGTGCAAGATGGTTAGATCTGAGAATAGAGGAAATAAAGCTGTCTGACATAATGTTTGTGTTCAACTGAAAAAATCAAATCTGCGACAACGTTATGTAAATGTCTCGTATTAATTCAACTCTTAACGCAACTCCTACGTGCGCCTCGCAACCTAAAGTAACTCTATCTGTTATGTGTCATCATTTCAGCCGAAAGACGTCCACTGCTGGACATAGGCCTCCCTCAAGCCGTAGGTACGTATACCTAACTGATAAACCGTGATTTAGATATTGTGTTATAAAAATATGCAATCACATAATATTAACGCTAAAATATAACGAACAACTATCGCAGCTTATTTTTTTTATATATACTAATATTTAAAGCTGTAGAGTTTGTTTGTTTGTTTGTTTGAACGCGCTAATCTCAGGAACTACTGCTCCGATTTGAAAAATTCTTTTTGCGTTGGATAGTCCATTAATCCAGGAAGACTTAAGGTAATATAACATCACGCTGCGACCAATAGGAGCAGAGCATAACTAACTCTACGCGAACGAAGTTGCTGGCGGCCGCTAGTATATTATAAACTAGCGCTTGACCGCGATGTTGCCTGATGGTAAGCAGTGACGCAATCGTTGGTGGTAGAGCGCACTAGTTTATTAAGAGCCTATTCACTCTAGCCTTGAAGACACTCAAATTGTAGTCCGACGGATCCACCGCCGCTGGCAAATTGTTCCAATCCCTCGATGTACGCGGTAAAGGACGAGGCGAAACGCTTCGTCTGGAAGTTATAGTTATAAAAGGCACCAAAACGGTGTGGTCAATTTGTGCAGCACACATTTTTAAAGCATGTGACATATTTTTATTCTTATTTAAAAAAAGTAAATAAGTTAGGTTATAATAATTTAAATAAATATGTTTGAGGTCGTTCAAGAGGGATTTAAACAGAACACTCACCTCACCTCATTCGTCAAGTTCTTTTTTAATCCTTTGTTTCCCATCTTTATCCAACCAGCAAACAAATACAAAAAAATGCAGGACAAATCCAGGTAAATATAAATAGTTTCTAAGTTAGAATATTCGAACAAAAACAGAGTAATCAGGGCAACAGGACTGTGCCTTACTTGTAGCTAAATGATCGCACTCGTGGGACCTATTCTGTGCAAATGGCGGAACAACGTAGTTAGCCTAGAAAACTGTTCATGTTTTCTAGTCCTTACATTTTAAATTATCTAAATATGCTCTAATGTTACAAAATTAACTGGGTAGCTTTCCTATTGGATTAAAAAGTTTTTTGTTTTTTAAGTTGTTGTATTAAGTAGGCATTAGTCATTCTAATTTAAAAATCGAAATCGGTCTCTTTATACAGTACAGTGCAATATTATTATCCAATGACGATACATGCTTTACCAAGTGTACAAAGATGTTGTGTATGTGTGCATAAGCGCAGGAGCACTGCTTACCGCCTGAAACTCGAAAGTGTGTGTGCAGGCACGTCACGCACACATTCAAGAGTATGTTTACACTTAGCTACCACATATAAAAGATGATTCACTGTAATTGAATGTTAAACATTATGGCATACAAATAAAAAGAAATTTGGTGGGCCTACTAACCAGCATGGACAGTGACTACAGATTGATTGGTTTTTATAAAGGTGCAATATTTGTTTTAAAGTATTTAAAGTAGGATATCAATAAAAAGCAATTAAAACTGAAAAAAAATCTCGTAGCAGCTACCTGTGATTAAATTCGTTTCATCGTTCGGTAAAGTCCGTCACTGCTCGTGCTCGGCCGAGCGTGCTTTCCAACACCTATTATAATGAAAATTGATTTCATTCGATATTCCAGTTTTGGAGAAATGTTTATTTTGTGAATTATTTTGTTAAACATTTTTACCGAGGTTGACTGGCTACTTTTTGGATAAACTGCTTTAATAAAAGGATGATCAGCCTACTCAAATATTGTTAATAATTTTGACGACAGTATTCCCAAAGCATATTCAGCCTGTAATGTTCCCACTCGTGGGATGTTTGCCAGTTCTCTGTGAAAGAGATAGGCACTCTGGTACCACGCGGTGGTTATCACATGTTGTCGAAATTCTGGTTCTAGGAGATACTGGTTTCCTTCAGATGTTTTCGTCCGTATTAAAAGCAGTTATAGTGAATTTGCTTAGACAAAGTAAGGGCCCATCTGGGTTTGATCCCACGACCTACAACTATCGGGACTAATGGTCCACTATGTAGTCACTGTCAAAGGACAGTGCAAATCAAACGCAAATAATCCAGCGTACTAAAGTTTCATTTTTAGTGTTGTCATGGCATTGTTTCGGAATGTGTATTCCGAAACAGTGCCATGACAACACTAAAAATGAAACTCTAGTACGCTTGAATATTTCAATAACATTAGAATAAAAAACATTGACTTGCAGATAATACATCTTACATAGCATTATGGAATACTTTTTCCATCCAAGCTAATGGTATAACTATGCTGTACATAGTATCGGACAAAACGTTAAATTCATCATCATCATTTCAGCCGAAAGACGTCCACTGCTGGACATAGGTCTCCCCCAAGGTTCTCCACGACGACCGGTCCTGCGCCTCCCGCATCCAGCGGTTTCCCGCGACCTTCATCAGGTCGTCGGTCCACCTTGTCGGGGGCCTACCCACGCTACGTCTTCCGGTACGTGGTCGCCACTCGAGAACCCGTCGGCCCCTTCGGGCATCGGTCCTACGGGCAATGTGTCCAGCCCACTGCCACTTTAGTGTTGCAATTCTTCGGGCTATGTCGATACAAGACGGGTCGACGGGTGGTGTCGGGTGTTACGAGAGTAACGTTAAGTTATATTGATAGAAATCATTAACAGATAAGAAACTATAGGTACCTATATAAGTAGGAATTTCATATAACTGGCCAGTATACCAATATTTCTAACCCACATAACTAAGTTATACTAAATATCTTGAATGTCTTGTCAAAGTTATTCAAGATAAACTTTCTCAGGAAGTCTCAGTAAGTCTACTTTGCCAGACCTTCTTCCAAAAAGCGAGAAGTCGGTCTTTTATAGTAGTAAAATGAAAAACCTCAGCCAAACGTCATATTTCATACAACAATAGACGTATAGAAGAATGATTTATTATATCATTCACCCATTCTCTCCATTCGGTCCATTCGTTTCTATCTCATTCAGCGGGTGACTGGACTTCGGACAATAGCTGACTATCCCTGTATAACAATTACATTATTTTGCATTTATATGCAAAATAATGTAATTGTTATACAGGGTACAGGGGGTACATTGAAATATATCTTCATAATCTTATGATTATGAAGATATATTTCAATATACCTATTTTTTAAAATTCCATTCATAATATATTTTCTACTTAGTCAAGTTTTTACAAAATATACATGTCTTTAATTATATTATTATAATCAAGGAGAGATAAAATTACTAACTACCTAAGTTACGGCTAGATATGAATATAAATTAATTAAATAATTATTTAATTTTTCACTAGCTTCTGCCCGCGACCTTGTCCACCTCGGAAGTGATCCAACGGGAACGTCCTCTCATCCTCCTGTCCTCATCCTTATTTATTTGGGGTTGGAATAACATGTCTATTTCATCCATACTTATCTACTTATCCATCGGATGTCATCTTGGTAGCCACCCTCCCCCCCCCCCCTCCTTCTACGCATATCATAATTTTTTTGCTTACCCTGCTCTTATCGAAATTCATATTCACAACTCTCTTCACGATATTTTCCTCATTTCTCCGTAACACATGCTGTTACAATCGATTTCCACACAACTATTCAGTTAACTTGATTTTCCCTTATGTACTCATTCCTTATATCCATTCGTGTAACATAATACATTCCTAATCCCTAGGTCTACTTGTGAGACACTTTTTTTATAGAAATCTGTTCAGCCGTTAAGATGTAACGAGATAATAGACCGACAAATTGCAAGAACGAGAGTTACTTTTGTATTAATTAATGATTAAATTAGCACGTCTAAAAAGTTTTAGCAAACGCCTCTATTACCTACATTCTGTTGGGAAACAAAGCTTTAAAAATAGACAACTAATAAACAGTAACTAGTGCATCAAACTCCTACAGTGTAGTAGTTTGAAACGGTTTCATTTACCTATATGGAAGCGGGAACTTTCGCACGTCAAGCATTGTTCACTAAGGTTAGGATTTTTTATTGACGTTGCTAGAATTGATGCAGTTCTAGTAGTCAGTACGGAACGATACTGTAGGATAAAGATGAACTTCACAGGGTGATCTTTACAAGTATTTGGATAATGTTTTTTTCGGTTTATGACTTGTCTTGTACATTAACTGCGGTTAGACCGTAACAGTGATTTTATTATTTTGATTCTTTAACGAGACTAGAACACATAATTTATATTATAGAATTAAACGAGAAGTATTGCCATATTTTTAGCTGACTGTAACATTTTTACAAAATGTGTTAATTCAGTTAGTAATTATCCAACAAGTTTACGACAGTGTCTCAAAAACGTTTTTCGTAAATAGCTAGGCAAGTACTACACATTACACACACATTACATTACATTTTTTACCCACGTAACATGTTTATGTAAGACGAGACCGTACCAGCGCAGGCGTTTCTCTTGCAGTATGTCTGCTATGCCACGGACACGGAGACTGCCATGGATGCGGGAGTTCCTGATGCGGTCTTTCCGCGTAACTCCACACATCCACCGCAGCATATTCATCTCCGTGACACGCAGCTCCTGCTTATGTCGCTCAAGCACAGGCCACGCCTCACTGCCATACAGAAGGACAGGTCTAATGATGGTCTTATATACCTACCCCTTAAGCTTAACCGGCATTTTGGGGTCACAAATGACACCTGTCACCTCACGCCAATTTGCCCAAGCTGCGGAAATGCGTGCTTTAACGTCGCAATCAATGTCGCCGGACGCGTGGAGCACAGACCCCAAGTATTTAAATAAGGTCTGTGAACTCGACCATGTCTCCGCCTATGCACACAGTCATAGGATCTGTGGTGTTGCTGGCCATGTACACCGTCTTCGCCACGTTGAGTTTAAGATATCCGTTCTTAAGCGAGACTGCGACGTTTATAACTAACCTGTATATAACCTACATTTATATTCAAACTACATGACCAGTTCATGACATAATTTAATAAATTGTCTTGTTGAAAACCTGTAACGAATTATTTAAGATTCACTACGATGGGAAATCAAAATAACATCATAATTTTAATAAATATACAATAATAAATTTCAGGCTTTTTGAACTGACTTCAGAGCCAATATGTGTCATTTGACTACAGACACCTTGATCTGGTTACCTATAGCAAGAGTCACCTTGATTTTTAGGTAAAGACTAATTATCGAGCTTATTCATAAAAATGACCCCTTTTATTAGTCTTTACGAAGACATAAGAAAGTTCGTGCATGGATACCAACCTTCGTGTTCTAATTTATCAAAGACACCTAGAGTTTGCGTTTTTATTTTTTTGTTGTTGTAATTGTCAAGTTTTTGTTAGATATGATTAGGTATCACTAAGCCGAGGTTACAACTAGGATTTAACCGTTTTTAATTACATAGGTACAGGATCTCAATACAATATATTTTAAACAGCACTGTATGGACCCAACGGCAACCCAATTATAATACAAACCTTATCATATTAAATCTAAAACTAGAAATTTTATTGCTAAATGCAATATCCTAACAATAGGACCGAAAAAGCGCAGCACATAACTTGGAGAGCCGGGCGCCATTTGTTTATCCACGCGGTGCGGCGCGGTACGCCACGCTGAAATGTTTTAATTTTGTATTTTTGTCATAATTTATGCCGACGACGCTCGTAACATGCCATGCTTTATGTATTTCAATTCAATTTCGGGCATTAATCCGTTTTCAAAGCGTTTCAGGTGATTTAGTGGCATAGAGTTTAGTGTCAACGGGGCCTTTTTGGCGATATTTTTTTAACTCGAATTTTCCATACCCGTTTTGGTAGTTACCCTATTTCTTCACAAATAAAAATGAGTTTTATTGATAAGGTTTTCTTTTGATCGTAAGTTCTTGAGTGGATTTTTAAGACCACTTTAAATTGGCTCGTATTTATTAATTATAAAATTCTTATTAAATGTCTATTAATCTTTCTCAAAAGCTAAGCCTAGCCTCCAAATAAATTAAATTAGCACCTACAGCGCCCCAATTCAAGAAAAACATATTTTCAGAAACCCTATTGTAATCTGTGATCATGACACCGAAACAAATTCTTTTCAACAAGAGGCCTTAATCCGCATTACAATAAGGCAGACGATGGGACGATGGAATTCTTTATCGCATGGAACCATAGAGTAAGAATACACGGAGAATTAAGATGCGGAAAAATTCACTAGCTATTCCCTTTCCTTGATTGCATAATAATATGAACAAGAAGTCAGTAGTAACCATTTCACAATGAAAACTTAGGTGAAGTGAGTGTGTGGAGCTCTAAGCTTATTTCACCTAAATTTTCACGTTGTTGATTTAATAAGACATGTCGTCTAGCGAAGCTTAGGAAAGAATCGTTTTAGCACTCCATTTGTAACATACTCTTTGAACAAGACCCTTCTCGGGACACATTTACATACTTTTGCGATGTTATCGTCTTCAAAATGTTTAAGAAAGCATTATAGCTTGTTTTGAAAGACGGTTTACATGTCTGGGAATGTGGGAGAAAATGGCGTGGACGTGTAAGAACGATGAAAGGTCAGCTCCTGAATGAAACATGGGGATTATGTGGAACTATTGGAATTTAATGACGTTTCTCAGTCCTGTTTTGACCTTACGATTGACTTATTGACTTTGTAAACTTATGTATGTTTGACTTCATTACTTCCTTTATCCTACCATCAAGAGCATTCTTGTGTTACGGTTTGTAGGGAATGGTTCACGGTGAAATTAAGTTGACGTCTTTCTTTATACGAAAAGTGAATGTAACAAAATCAGAGATGTCTGTCATTAAAATGGCCTACTTATCTACAAATGAACAAATGATTGGTTATTAATCAAAACGTCAAACTAACTTAAAAGCTATGAAACTATCTCTAGAGATCTTTTATACAAACAGTTTCTTTCAAATACAGCCACATTAAATCCTTTAATAAATAAGTTCCAGAAATAAGGCCGAGATCCTGTGACACTCCATTAGCTGGTCCGTGCGCAGTCAGCGCACGCGGGGCTAAGCCGGTGTCTTATTGACCTCTTTCGCAAACATTCAATACGGGTTCAACTTGAACGTAGGATATTTTCTTTAAAGGAGTTAGTAGGATTGCGTTTGGACTGACTGGAAAATAAACAGGATTTAGGTTTTTTGACAAGTGATCAGTGTTTGATGTTCCAATTCTATGCAGAGTTGTTTTTTCAATCGAGCTATTTCATCATCATCAAACTTTTTATCGTCCGACTGCTGGGCACAGGTCTCCTCTCATACGGAGGAAGATTGAGCGTAATCACCACGCTTGCTCAATGCGGGTGGGCGATTTCCGACTTAAAGTCCAGGTTTCCTCAAATCTATTTTCTTTAGAGATAGGCAAAAGCTATAAAGCGTCTCCAGTTACAATCATCGTCATGATCATAGTTTTATACGAAAGACATCCACTGCTGGACATAAGTCGCCCCAAGCACCTCCACTTGCACCAATTTCGTGCTTATCGTAACCATGGGGTTCCAAGGTCGTCGGTCCTTGTGGGAACCGAGTAAGAATCCAGGTGACAATGGAAATATTTTTTTAGCGTAAACTATTGAGTTTAATAGCACTCTTTCTTTGATTGTGCTGGTTCCGTTTAGATACATCGTAAAACCATATCATTATATCTAATTTCATATGTGTTAGACTTGGCATATTCTAGAAACAGATAAAGTTTCACCTAAATACGTTATTTCTGTTAGTTTGTTCACCTCATAAGAAAACAGGTGAAACAATCCGAAACCAATACAATTCCCTCGGACGATCCATTAGTAAGTTTGTGCGCCCTCAGCAAACGATCAAGGTCTAACCTTCTCAGAGATTTAATCTGTTTGCTCAATGTTTACCTCCTTGAGTTGGTCAGGTGCCCACTTGTCCAGCATATAAACATCAAGCTTGTATTCCACTAAGGGTACGCAGAAATATCCCCTTATTAATAATAGATAGTAAGTAATAGACCCCTAAGTCGCTTGTTATTTTTAAAAGAGTCGAGGTCGAGCCTAATTTCATTAACCGGCCTGGCTAAAATTAAGAAACTGGCCAAGTGTGAGTCGGTCTCGCTCGCTAAGGTTTCTGTGTCTTTCAGGTCAGTTATTAAATATTTATTTTAATTTAATATAATAATTTATTTTTATAGTCAATTCACATAACTAAACGTTTTGTGAATAATCACGATAGCAAAATAATGACAGAATGACTGATGAAATTATCCACAGTCTTAGTTGAAACGCACGAATTATTCGTAAGTCAGGCCTACAATTACCATGCTCACTGGCCTACGGACAGTGATATTAAAAATCGACCAAGTGCCAGTCGTACTTACGTACAAAGGATTCCATGGATACTATTATTAAAAAGAAAATCTTGTTATAGCGGCTGTAGCGGCTGTACATCATGTGTGAAAATTTCAATTGTCTAGCTATCATAGTTCATGAGATACCTAAGTTTAGAGGCACACAGTAGAGTATTAGTACCTATTTTTGGGATGAGAAATCATTAACTGACCTCTCTTTACTGAGTAAAGCCCATCCTTGTTTTTTCACTTGCCCGTGCGCCAGGGCCACGGTTTCTTTTTTAAACACGCCACAACCCTGACCCAGGAGGCATCGGTCTTCGTGGACCCCGTCACGAGGTGAGAGTATTAGAACCTAATAGGGTCCTCTAACACTCATTTTTAAAATATGACTACCGATGAAAATGATGTCAGAAAAACCAAAAGTCTCTTTGCCGAACCTTTGTATTGAACCCACAACTCCACGTTCAGCAGTCGCGCTCGTGAACACTAGATTATCCAAACAGAAAATGATTGTAGGAAAGCTTTGTAGGAGGCTGTCTCAAGTTTTATAGAGTTTAAAAGTTTCTAAGAGATAAGAGCTTCTCCAAGCTTAATTTTTGTTGTATCCTCGTTGGCTTAAAACTGAAGTTTTGTATTCTCTTGACGAGGAGTTAAGATATACTTAATCTTTGTTGGACGCTTTCTGAACGAGTTTTTAACATAATATTATATTGTTTAGGTGCTAATTATTAGCTGAGTAAGAGATCATAGATAATTAAAAATAAAACAATTAACTTACCATAATTTAAAAGTCACGATAGTCAAGTACGTAAAGTTGGTAAGTATTTCATTAGTATATAAACTACTAAGCGCAGAGCCTGATGAGTTTTTGGTCGTAAGTTCGAACTCAGATATGTACTACATTTTCTTTAATTTATTACATCAGTCATCACTCCTGCTCACAAAATGGCCAAAGAAAACTTATTGAGGAAGCCTCGTGTCCTAGAAGCAAAAATTCGAAGTCATAAGAAATCACATCTACAAACCCGCACTGGGCCCGGCGTGGCGGGTTACGGCCCACTACCGCTCACCGAGTGGAGTCCGGTGTCCCAGTAATCGATAACAGCATAATCATTCTCTGAAGTTCTCAACGTTACAGACTGATTATGCCGTTATCTATTAAGACCTTTTCCGTTTAGGCTTTTGAAAAACTGATGATTTTCTTATAATAATTGTTGCAGATTAATTCACATCATAAAAACAGTTTGTTTAGAATAATGTAATAACTCGTTAAATGAAGCGGGTTCTGTAATTTTTCATGTGAATTCTTTTATATCCCAATAATAATCGAAATTACTTAAATTTGTCACACTTTCGCCGGATAATTATTGGTAGGTATATATATAATACCTACTCGTATTCTGTGGAAAATGTTGTTAGTTACACATTTGCTTGTATGTTTTTGTATTTCTCTCTATAGAATGTAATGTGTCATTGTTTGTTTCCTAAATGAAGAAAAAAAAAATGGTAGACACATAGTGGCACTCGTACACGAGGCGCGTATGGAACTGTATACCTATAAGTTTGTAATTTGACAGTGCTTTATAAATAACAATAAAATATATTATGATTATAATATAATATTGTAATTAAATATATATTTTTTTACATCCAAACAACTTAACCTTATTTTTATTTGGTTTTAGCCACAAAAATGAATCTTATCGACTTCGTTTTACATTACGTGGCACGTCTTATGGAAGTTTATTAAGATAAAAGGGTACTAAATATTCGCAACCCTCACCCCGTACGCATTATTGACTTTTGGTAAGATGTATTTATTTTTCTAGTGGCATCGTTTTCAAAAATATGTACATACAATTTGGTGCACAAACTTCTCTTTTATAAAAGCATTGCATCAAGTTTATCGGACGGGACGCAAGCTATCACGCAGAGCAGCTTCGATCAGCTGCTTAGCTAACCGGATACTTGAAGCTTCTAGTTTATAGCCAACATGTTATTAAAGGGAAATTTATGAAGCTAGGAGGGGATTTAATAATGATTGAGAAAGAGTCGCAGAGAAGTACAGACTTTTACAAGTTTTCAGTCTGTTTGAAACTTTTTATGGTCTAATATGGACCAGGGGGTCCAAGGCACAGGGACATGTAAGGTCTATCCAAATTTACGTTTCCAATTTATTTTATTCCACGCTTAAAACATATCAGTTTTAATGCAGTAGTCCTTAAAAAGTTAGTGCAGTAGTCTTTAAAATGTTTAAAGTTGTTTACGTAAATCGAAGTTATATTTTATAGGGATTAAAGTTATTACTCCAGCAAATCATATTTGTTTACATGCTCGGCGAATTAGTCACGAAAGTAGATTATATTAGGGGATAAATATAATGACCACCATAAAATGCTTTGATACCCTTAGTTTTATAACCAAATTTAGTAAATGATCACCAAATCTTGACGACCAAATTAATGTATTATTTTTGCCTAAATAAATCACTGTGATTGCCATAAAATCAGAAAACAAAACATAAAATGACACGTCAGTCATCGTTTGTACACCCATAGGTTAGGTTAGGTTAGAACTGTGACCAAGACAGCGCGCGAGCCGAGCGAGCGTAGCGGGCGCGCCGCGGCAGCTGCGGCCGGCGAAGCGCCAATTAAAACGCTGGTATAATTTTGGTGATCATTTACTACTTTTGGGATAACAATGATTTATTGGATAGCAGAATTTAAAAACTTTGGTTATAATTTTACATTAAAATGCGAGTTTCATTTTGGTGATCATTTACTATTTTTGTCTGCTATTTGTTACTATTTATTTATTTATACATTCTTTATTGAAAGAAAATACTACACCTGGTACTATATCTAGTGGTAAGTTAAACACAAGCCATTATATTATTATAGAATACTACAATTACTTACGTTTCAGAAATAAATTAAACCTTCGCGGCCCTGAAAGAAATATTCTGATTTCCTTTCATCATATTCATTTTTAAACAAACCAAAAGAATTCAATTATACCAATTACAGGGATTTTTAAATTAAATTGTAATAGAGTTGACCCCAAAGTATAAGTTTCTAATGACAAGAATGGGCGACATAATACTCCATTGCACATAGTTACTGTTTTAGTAATAACCTGTATCAACACAAGCTTGTTTAAACCGCATAAGATCCAGTAAATAATAATAATAATGTATTTTCCTTTTTTATACTGTTGCCGTAGTAAATATTCAAATTGAAACAAAACAGTTGATCGAACTAAACTCGTCCATTCCCGTTATGCATGTAGTTCGTGAGTTAGCGCTCCGTACAGATCACCATAAATCTCGACAGATGGCGCTGCTCGTGAATATCTGAACAGTGAACAGCCTCTTTAGATTTTATATGAGTTCACTGTTCAACAACTTGTTTGGGAACGATATCGTATTTTTATTCCTGTGATGGATATTGTTTGTAAAGCTTTAGTTTTATTTTTAAGACCAATACCCTATCTCAGCACATAGAATATTTTCTATTAGGTTCATGATTATGTTGTGACGATTGAATCGTGTTTGCGGAGCAAACGTGGTCAGATGTTGCAAAAAAAGAGGAGCATGTAAACAAAAAGGGGAAGCCTTTGCCCAGCTGTGGAAAAAAATAGTCAGCCTAACCTAACTCGTTACAGGATGCAGGCGTGATGGCGTGTGCCTCATGTGTAAAATCATTAACAGAAAGTATTGGTCCATCCAAAAAATAATGACAAAGTTAATTTTAAAATTTAAATATGGTTATCCCTTTTCCGCAAGGTCTACCCGAGCATCCACGATGACTGAGTCAACCGCCCGTAAGACTTTCATTTAGGACAGCTCTCGACCGTAAAATCACAATAGCACGCTCATTTTGACGCAACGAGCTACGTACACCACGGAGTTTATCACAAGGGAATATTGGATGGATCTGGAAAGTAAGAATTTCTTTGAGATATGAAGGTACTTCATGAAGTTCTTACTTATGTACTTAATTGTTATTGGTAATTACAAGAAAGAACTGAGTCTTCGTCTAAGATGGCTAAAACTCGCAGTAGGTATTTACTCTGACTGCACATTGAGCACCCAAGTAGGGCGCTCCAGACACAACTTGTTGGAGTGTTACTGACCCATCCAACACCCAGTACAAGTGTGGTGGCTCTTATCAGACCATGCTCCAATTGCTGAAGTGCCGTAAGTCCTTAGGATGATCCAAGGAATCACTGATGTTGCAATCAACGTGGCCATCTACTGGCGAAATATTGAAGAAGAGTACTACGAACTCAAAAGGAAGATGTTGTGGATTGCCATCAATAGTGTTATACCCCAGTGCGTCAACCAGAGGTCGATCTAGTTTAGGGTCTAATGAGGCATGAGATACAAGCGCAATGCAAGTAGCTGCTTTATCGGCTGCCCTTTAATCATTCATTCATCATCGACCTTTTTAATCGTCCCACTGCTGGGCACAGGTCTCCTCTCATACAGAGAAGGATTAAGCGTAATCACCACCCTTGCTCAATGCGGGTTGGTAATTTCAATCTTAAAGTCCAGGTTTCCTCAAGATGTTTTCCTTCCCTTTAATACATGTATAATATTGCCACAGCTGGGACAATGCCATCCTATCTGTAAGAGCGAGTGAACCATCATTCATTACATCTTTCGACTTTTTCTAGGTCATGTCAGTTTTCTAACGATACTTTCGTTTACCGTTTTGAGAGTAGTGATAATGAAATAATTTACAAAGTAAATATCTTACCTGGGTTGGAACCTACCACCTACAACTTTTAGGCCTTTCCCATCACTGCTCTCAGCTATTTTATACGCCAATGTATAAAATAGCTGAGAGCAGTGTATATAATACTTAGAGGTGATTTCACTCGTGTTATTGCTTTTACAATGGTTTAAATTCCAATATATATAGAATAAAATATACGCCACATTTTCCCTTTAAATGTAAAAACACACTGAAGAGATAATCCTAAATAATATCCCTTACAATGGTATTTTTAACATTACTTCGTTAAAAACAATGTCAATTCAAGCACATCGAACGTAGATGGAACCCTTAATAAAACATATGCCTGTAATCCGCTAAACACCCTTTCGTAATACAAACAAACATACAAGATTAACTTTCAAATGTAAAACGTCCTTTTACTGTCCATATTTATTGAAGTAGATTCAGGACCAAAACCAACAAAGGATTTTCCACTCAATATAACCCGATTTAAGGTCGAGAACCCCGTAAAATTGAGTTACTGTGTCAAATATCAGGCAGATAATAATTTGTATTTACTGTAAATGAGTTTGAACTATATCATGTTAAAAATAAAGGAGAGTATTGTGTGGCAGGGTAATGTTTCGCACCGTAAGTCATAACTCCTGAATGTGATCCACTCGGTGACATTTCGAAGCTACTAGGTAGATTGAAGTCTGTTCTCAATGTGATAAAAGTACATTTATAAAAATATCTTGACTTGCTTATGAAAAATAAAGTGAAACCTTGTTTATGCACAAGAATAGAGCCTGATACTTACCTATGTTCAAAAATCCGAAATATTTAAGACACACTGTTGGGACGGCCTGTCTTAAGTGTTATACGTTTTATACATTACTGGGCAGCGTTTTGAGCGTTGGTCAAAAGAGAAACCGTGGCCCTGGCGGGTGGACCAGTTAGTGTGATTTAGTCAGTAAAATTCTGACATGCCCTTCCGCTAAGAACAAGAAGTAATGAACATAGGTACAAACATACACATACTAGCATTGATAATATTAGAGTGCTTAACATGTAACAGTGGACTCAAATATGTTAGTTAAAATATTTCATAACATCCACCGCGATATAGGTAGTGAGAATACTTTGTATAATACGGTTCTGAAAAGGCCCGGGTACAGAGTACCTACAGAGTACCAGGCATCCATGAACATTTATAAAAATAAAATAAGTTTGTTATCACAAAAGCCTTAGTGCACATAGGGCCATCAAACTTTGGGAAAAAGGCTGCATAACTAGTTAAAACCTGCTTCCTAAACTAGGGGGACATTGTGAATTTGGAATCATTGTTCTACTGTAATTTTGTGTATAAAAAAGGTGTTTATTACAACTGGAAAAAGTACAGCTTCCTCCAGACGAAACTAGCTCTTGTCATGTCCGATCATGATGTGTAATGTTGTAATTGGAAGCATGCACTAAGTTCCAACGTTTCACGGATGCCCATGTTGGCTCGTGTAAAAATAGTTATTTGTTATACAAGAGTGCAAAGTTGCTTTTTAACCGCGTGTTCAATTTTGATGACCGAGCAAGCGAAGTATTCTAAAATTGAATCACGAGCGCAGCGAGTGATTCAAAATTAGAATCCTGAGCGTTAGCGAGGGAATCAAAAGGACACGAGGTGAAAAATCTTTGCACTCGAGTGCAACACGTAACTTTTCATTCCACCTCAGCGAGGAAATGACTAAATGCAATAAAAAAATGTTTACAATCACAAGATAGGTACACTTTTATTTCAGTTTAGGTATTAATTACTACATTATGACAGGTAAGTATTACAGAATAATCTTTAAATTATAATAAAATAATACTAAAGTATAATTAAGAAAATTTTAAAGTAACGTTGCAACAGTTATTTAAATTGAGTGTAATATTTTTGTTTGGTACTGTAATATTGGTGTTAGTCACTTGTGTACTGTTTTTCGGTAAACTGTCTGTCATACTTAATAGTTGTACCGATTCATCGGATTCCCTTGGCGTGAATGTTGGAGAGAGAGGGAGATGGTTAGGTGTTTCATAACGGCTTATTTTTGATGTAGAAGGGCCAGTCCAAGTTTCCGATTGAGGCTCTTTCAGTGTAATGGCTCCTACGATGCCTTCACATATTTTAGACTTATTTTGGATGGAATCCTCTATGTATCCCTCTACAACTGCATTGGTCTTCCAGCCTCCGTGGCGCTTAAGGGACAGGAGATCAGCTCCGGAATCAGCCAAAAGTGTGGCTGAAGTTCGTCGGAAACAATGACCCGTGTACAACAGGGGTTCTGAAAGTTCAAGAAATGTTGCTATTTCTCGTGGGATACTGCCAATTTTATTAGTACCCATAGGCTGTCTAACATACTTTCCATTGCGATACTGTAGAAAAAAACGATTGATTGGAGTGTTAGGCGGCCGTAAGGCTTGATATTTCTCAACAATCGTTACGTATTCCTTGCGAATGACAAAGTTGCGGTCTCTTTTTGTCTTTGTATTAGGTAAATTAATTAATAGTAAGTCATCTGAATGTTTCTCAATGTTTTTGACATTAAGTTGTGTTAGTTCATTAGTTCGACATGCTCCGTTTATTCCAATAATAAGAACAACCTGCAATGTAAAGAGTATTGTAGTAGATAAATGAATAAAATTTATATGAACGCATAATTATGCCTATCAACATTTACTAAGTATACTATTTAATTGAGATTAATATATGTACTTAAGTAGATACTGAATGTGCAACTGACTTACTTTTGCCGCCAAATATACGGAATCGGGTGCTTCGTTAAGAAACTTTTCAATATCAGATACTGTGAAAACCTTCGATTTTTTTGGATGATGACCAGATGAGGCTCTTTTTAAAAATGCTACAAATTTAGGATAGGTATCGATATGTATGTCTTTTTTCATCTTTATTGTTGCTTTTAGCATCGAATACGTACTCCATAGAGTGCTTGCTTTCTTGTTCTCGGATAATTCTATAAAATATGCCAGCAAAACGTTTTCTGAGAAAGTTTTGGCTCCTTTTGCTAGTCGACACGTGTTGAACATATCGTACTTTTTTAAATACTTCTCGCGTGATTGTTGAGGTAGAAAGCTCATTTGCGCATTATTAACAGTTTCAGTCAATTCTGTTGGCGTCAAACAAACTTCCTCGTCGCTAGAATCACTCATTTTAGTTTTTCACTTGTTTTCAAGTTTCTTTTTTTAATATAAGGTTTAACAATGACGTGAAAAAATGCCGCGTAAAGAACCGCGTACAAAGAAAATTGAAAAAAGAACACCAAGAAGGTTCCGAGTCTGAGTTTTTAACAAATTAAAAAAAAGTTGTATGATATATTCGGCACCATAGAGGTAACAGTAAATAGGTTTAATGTTTTTTTTAATTTACAAACTTAGTGCACACGATGTTCTAAATTCAATTTACTTTATCCTCTAGAGAATAAAAACGGCTTTTCCAGTCAGATATTGAAGATTAAAAATACTCTTTCCGAGATGGTGGGATGAAAAAAATTTTTTTTGATTAGTACCTATTGTTACATAACCAGTTAAAGAATAATAAAGGGCACTTCGAGCAAACAGCAATATTAGCAGCCAAGGTCTCGGCAACCCTTTCTTTCCTTCTATAATTCCGTTATTGTCCAGCTGGTTATAAAAAGCCTATAGCTGGTCATTACATAGAAACTCACTTACTACTGCCCTGAGATGGTGACAACGAGGATTGTGCTTTTAGTGTGAACGATACGGCTGCGATACGATTACGGTAATTTTTGCTTTAAAAGTTTAAATGCTAACTGCAATTATGAATTCAATAAATATTTATCTTGGAAAATAAATAAAAAACAACGTCCTCAGGAAATTTACCTTTATCATTGTAAAAAAAAACTACGTTATATCCATTATAAGGTACAACTAGCTAAAAATAACTCAACAGTAACTGCTAGCTTGTACTTACAGTCGATAAACAACTCGTCGCACGTAGGTTGCCATTACGAAGTTGCCACCTCATCATACTCTCATTTTTATCATCAAGTTACTTACCTGAAAATAATAAAAAAAACTTTTATTTGCTAAGCACGTGTATTACTAAACTAAATTTAACTTAGGAGCATCTTTTGATTTCTATTTCATTAAACGAAATACAAACAATAAAATAATATATCCAATATTTAAATCTAAAAAAAAAATTAGAGAACAATGTAGGCCGGCTTCAACTCTGTTCCTGAATTTTCTAAACTATTATTCAAAGAGGCAGGCCGCATCTTTTAAAGAGACTCGCGTTGTGTAAATGTCTTCCGACCCCTTTAAGCATGTGATCAGTCATTCTTATTGGTGGAAGAAGGCTTTGTGCTCAGATTAGCCTTTCGATGGCATGGGGATGCAGAATCATGCTGACTTAAGTATATTATATGAAAGTCATCTCCATTGGATTTGATATAAATGTTCTATTTTCTTCTTATTTCGGGTCAAGGAAAGTGTTTTGTAGGTCACATCATGTCATAATCAGGAATTAAAATAATCGCACTATAACATGCTTTCTCATACAAAATGATAGTAATTCGTATACAAGTAGTACTTCAGATACCACAGTTTTTCTCCTTTAAAATTATAACCATCGAATTTTGGTATTTACAATTTTGAACTACATTTGATAGAATATACTTACGATCTACCCACTGACTTGTAATTTCACAAAATAAATCTGTACATTCAATAACGTAGGTATGTTTGTTTATGCCTATATGAATAACATCTGACCGGGATCACAGATAGCGTTAACACATATCTACTTACAATTTCTCAGCCGACCCTCGTCTTTTCAACATAAATCTATACAATAAATATAATCATACACAGTTTCATCGAATATCATTTTCAACTTCCATTTATCGATACAAAATCCCTAATCCCAAAAGGTATTTGCGATTTCAGTGCTTTCGCAAAAAGAAAGGATATGCAAATCCGTCGGGGGACCGGCAACCCGGGAACCTTCCGGTAACAAGGGCGTCCTTATATTATATTGGTGAGCCGATGAAAAAATTATTCGATATGTTTTCGTTTTTTGGGAGGAGCGCTTAGATCAATGTGTGTTGCGAATGTGATTAAAAAAGCAATTTTCGAGGATATGAATTTAAGTTGTTTTGTCTACGAGTATGGTTACGAAGAACATACTGTTTAATACTGTGGAGTGAATAATAGAATCCATACTAATATTATAAATGCGAAAGTAACTCTGTCTGTCTGTCTGTCGGTCTGTCTGTCTGTCGGTCTGTCTGTCTGTCTGTCTGTCTGTTATACGCTTTCCCGCTTAAACCTCTCAATCGATTTTGATAAAATTTGGCACAGACAATCTTTAGACCCTGAGAAAGAACATAGGCTACCTAATATAATAATTTTTCCGGGATAAACCCGGAAAAATTTGATATTCCCGAGGGAACACTAAAAAGCGCGATATAACCGAACTCCACGCGGGCGAAGCCGCGGCCGGAAAGCTAGTAAGTAATATGGTAGAGTGAATAAATCTCTTATCACTATTATTCTGAACTGGTAGTGCACATGATCTTGCACTTCATTTGTCTCTTATCTTCATATCGACGCTTGAAAGGCAATCATATCTAAGCGACAAAAAATCGTAAATTGAGTTATATACACCATTTGAACCGCCAGATTTTTCTGCATCGATTGGTGTATATAACTCAATTTACGATTTTTTTGTCGCTTAGATATGATTGCCTTTCAAGCGTCGATATCATTATCATCATCATCATGAACCTTTTATCGTTCCACTGCTGGGCACAGGTCTCCTCTCATGCAGAGAAGGATTGAGCGTATCACCACGCTTGCTCAATGCGGGTTGGCGATTTCAGACTTATAAAGTACAGGTTTCCTCAAGATGTTTTCCTTCACCTTCAGTCATTGGTGTCCAAGATATACTTAGAAAGTACATATAACTTTAGAAAAGTTACATTGATACTTGCCTGACCTGGAATCGAACCCGCGCACTCATACTTGAGAGGCTTGTGTTTTAACCACTAGGCCAACACGACATCATATCATTATACACACATCAAAAGTGTCTAGGGATCAAGCATTTTTATGCGGATTTCTTGAGATTGAGATGTGGCTTTGTAATAAATTTATGATTTTATAAATTTATATGGATCCTTTTTGGTGCATTTCATAATTTGAATCAGGAACTGTGAATCAAATTCGAGTAAAAGATGAAAATCAGCTGTCAATATTTTCCCTATAAAAACATACAACGCATTGAAGACATTATTAGTGCTACTGTTTCCCTACTACTGATTAAAACCAACGTTATTATGGAGCGGCGACGTCATTTAAGCAGGGAAGAAATGCTCAGAGCCGTGGGAATGATAGAAGCTGGTTCCCGGCAACGTACTGTGGCTTTAGCTCTGAATACAAGTCAGAGTGTTATCAGTCGACTTTGGACACGTTACCGAAGCACTGGTACCGTGGCTGAGCGCCATGGAGGACGGTATCGCTGCACCACACGGAGACAAGACCGATACATTCAAATCTTAACTCGAAGAGCTCCAACAATAACCGCCATGATGTTAGCCGTGAGGCTTCATCACTCTTCAGGGAACTTAATTAGCGACCAAACAGTCAGAAACCGCTTGCATGAAGTGAATCTTCATTCCCGAAGACCGCTACGGGTACCACCTATAGCAATGCACAATCGTAGGATTCGATATCAATGGGCTCTTGAACACAGAAATTGGGCAGAAGAACAATGGCGTTTCGTGTGCTTTTCTGATGAGTCTCGTTTTGGTATGAGACCGGATACAAGACGTATACGACACTGGAGAACCCCTGGACGCCAACAGCGATTAAAATCCTGCCAGGAAGTCCATCCTTATAGTGGTGGAACCATCATGGTATGGGCGGGTATTTGGATCGGCGGAAGAACTGAGTTGATTTGGATCAGAGGCAACCTCAACGCTCAAATTTATGCTGAAACGATTGTATCAGACGTCATCGTTCCTCTACAAGTGCAAATCGGTCCCTTATTTCAGTTAATGCATGATAATGCACGACCGCACACCGCAAGAGTTGTAAGACAGACTCTCGCCGCAGCTAACATCAATGTCCTGCCCTGGCCTGCTCAGTCGCCAGACTTGAACCCGATTGAGCATGCATGGGATATGCTACAGAGAAGAGCTCTGCCGAATATGGAGGGTATCCAGTCGCAAGAAGACCTTTTTTTGTTGTTGCAACGAACATGGGCGGCCATTCCACAGCGTGATTTGGATGAACTCATTTTGAGTATGCCAAACCGATGTTCTTGTGTTGTTAGTGTTCGCGGTAGAAACACGGATTATTAATTGTTTAAGTTACCCAATAAAATTTTAGAGAAAACTGTTATTTCAGTCTTTTTTTCGAACTTTTGTGTTAGTGGTTCAAATGTCAAATATCCCTTTATTAGGAAAATGGCAAATTTCTTTATTAATGCAAAGGTGACTTGGTTTATCGTTACTGTGACAAACGAAAACACTTTATTTGATGAATCCTTAAAGAAAATTTTAATTAATATCAATCAGGAGAAAAGTTATTGCAAAAATATATGTTGATCCCTAGACACTTTTGATGTGTGTATTTTTCCAAATTGAATACATTAGCGCTGGTAGCAATTATTAACCGACTTCAAAAAGGAAAGTTTTTATGTTTGTTCGCAGATAACTTCATTGTTTATGAACCGATTTGGATAATTCTTTATCTATTGGAAAGAAGACATTCCCAAGGTGGTCCCATGACAATTCCCAAGGACATCAGGGTTTGATGGTGGAAGACCAGAGAAATCAAGGGTAACTTTCAAAATTTGTAGGGACGGCTAGTGCATTTCTAACTTTTTTCATTATGTATTTTAAAGCACTACAATTTAATAAGGGTTTGGAGTAGATCTGATGATGGAGCCGGAAAACAAGCGAGGGAACTTCTCAACGATTGACAGTAGCTACCTTGTGTTTGTGCTTGAATAATTTCTATTGATCAGAACTTTACACCTAGATGGATTGTGACTGTCATTAGGCAGTTGGTGATGAAGACAAAGGTCAGTTCAGGGAACTTCTCAACGATTACCTTGTGTTTGGACTCAATTCATTTATATTAATGAGAACTTTGTATCCATGTGGGTTATAATGAACGTCTGCAGTAGATTGCAGGAGCCTATTCCCAACTATGTTGGCAGCAGCGTCCAGTCTGACCGGATGCAGCTGAACTGTACTTTTTGCAACTAAAAATTGTAAAATAAACACTTTTTCACAAAAAAAAATAACCGACTTCGAAATTAGTTGTTTTTCACTTTGTAGTGTTTTTTTTTTCTTGGAAGTCGTTTTTTTTTTTGTAAAAAACTTTGTATTCAACATTTGCACACCCACAAACGAGTTCTAACAGCATATGCAGTATGCCAAGCTGTTTGTTCGGGTTGGCTTCTGAGTGTGAACATATGTTTTACGTCCTATGTAGAAGCTGCATACGAACATACACATTAACACAACACGAACATACATATTATTTACAAGAGTGTTGGACTGACTGACGACCTGTTAAAAATGGACTAGCTTAGGGAAGCTAAACACAAAGAAGAGTGGCGTGCATTAGAGGATCCTTAAACTCATAATTGGGTAGTGAAAGCCTGAAGAAAAAGACTATTTACCAGGCCTCCGCAACATTTACTGTAGCTAGTATTTAGACACGATACTGACGATACAATTAATTGTTGTTAATTTCATAATAAATGTCCTTAAAAAACAATTCTGCATTTTTATAGTTATATAAATCTTCGTAAATTTTTTCTTCGAGTATTTCGTTTAAGAATCATGTACTTAAAAATCGTTGACCCTCTTAAGTCCATTTATTATAATCTAAAAGCTGAAGGGTGTGTTTGTTGTCCGTTAGAAGGCACTAAACTTTTAAACTACAATTTTACGTTTGATAAATGAATTTTAGAAGGAACGTATCATAACGCTACGAACCTAAGGAGCCGCGCAAAAAGAAAAACGTCATGAAGGACGTCAAGCGAAATGGTGGTAACAGCGTGGTCGGGCAATAGGATACATGCCGAAGTTATCTGCCTTCGGCGACGTTCATTAAATTTTTACCCAAGCGAAAAAAGCAAATCATGGAAATAAAGCAAATACCTTTTTTATAAAAAAAAAACATGAATTACCCACACTCGTTTTACCTTAATCCTTTTAAAAAGGCCTCAGATAAACCCCATTCTTTCGACCTTCAACACCACTTACATTTCAGCTATGTTTCCTACAAAATAACCTAAAGTAATGGATTAGAAAGAAAAGAACTGGAACAAAAGAAGCAAGTATTTCTCGGCAGATCCCGTGAGGCTGGTGGTTGATTAGCCATCCAATCAGCCGCCGACACTGACGGCGATCGCTTTGTATGTAAGTGTTCCGCAGTTTTGCTTGACGGAAATTGTATGTTCATTCCACGATTTATTTAAAACCATACGGAATTTTTTAATATTTTTAATTTTCTGCTGTCTTACTACTAAAGAAATTTCTCCTGTATCGTGAGTACGTTTAAAACATATAAACTCATACAGAACATTCCCCGGAACAACTATTTGAATGTCATCAAGCACAAATGTTTGTTCCGTGCGATCGAACCCACGATACCAAAGCGTAGCCAATACTACTACGAAATGAAATGTTTATTGTACCTTATACTCTCTATTCGCGCACTTTAGAAAAAAAATCAGGTCTGGAAGCAGAGATAAGTAATTTTTCAGCAACTCGATAAATAATGATAATAACCATATAAAAACAAAAATAAGTAAATGACGAAAATCGACAAATAACAGATAGCGCTCACAAATACCGACAGTGAATGACAAATAATTAAACATAGGTAATATATTTATTTGATTTAGAACTACATTTTATATATTATTAATTATTTTCACAAATTCAGTTTATATATAGTTACAATAAATTCAGCATCAATTGGGCCTCTAACAACAACAATCCATACTTCATATTGAGTAAATGCGAAAGTATCTCTGTTCGTCTGTCTGTCCGGCTTTCACGCCAAAACTTACTGAACCGATTGTAATGAAATTTCTGCACAGATAGTCTAGAGCCTGAGAAATGACATGGGCTATATAACATCCCGGCTATGACCCAATAGAGCAGAGCAGTAACAAAAAATGTTGCTAATACTTGGGCAAACGCGGACGAATGCATATTGCTCCCATTATTTTAGCAGGCGCTTATTTTATATCAACACGCGGACGAAGTCGTGGGCAACAGCTAGTACGCAATATACATTATTGCACTTTTATTACAATGTACCCTGAAAGCAAACTTCTTTATTAACTTCTATCTCATGCTATCTCGACGGATTATAATTAAGTGTAGTCAGATTTTCTTTCAGCTTTCATGAGTTCTGCATGCGGCCAACATTTTACTGCCGCATATTTTGATTGTAGCGTGATTAGTGACAAACATTTTTAAAGCCTACAAAAACATTATTAGATACTTTTTTTTTTTTTTTTTTTAATAGTTATAAACTAGTGCTTGACTGCAATCCCGCCTGATGGTAAGCAGTGATGCAATCGTTGATGGTAAAGCACACTAGTTTATTAAGCCTATTCACTCAAAAAAACTGAGTGAATAGGAAGGAAGACGGCAGTTGAGCGAGGTGATGTAATGTTTAACCCAACAACACGACCAACGATGCTGCGCCAGAGGATGATCTGGAGAGCCTTCACGACCAAACTCCCGACACAACAACATTAGGCACATCGTACCCGGCACACATCGCAACACAACTGCTCAGACCCGTTCTCCGTACGGCTTCACCAGACATCATGCCGGAACACGACGAATCGCTTGGCGGCAAGACTTTGTCTGGTGGGTGGTAACTTATGCCGGCGGCTGATGTTGTTGTCTACCACCGAGAAGATACTAGAGATACTAGTTTAATTTTAAATAATTATACACATGCTACGAGCGATACAATATTACTAAATCCCTTAGTCGTTGCTCAAGAAATTACATGGATCTCCAGACCTACCCTAGCGAGAGTTCACATCCTACGCAATTCTTAAATATTCACAGGTTAAAACCAAGTTATGAAGAAGTAAGTAAAATACAAAAATACGCCAAAAAAGCGTCGCTAGTCCTGACTACGTTTAAGTTGATCAAAACAGCACGTTTTCATTAGCTAATTGAGTTGCGAGGCTCGCTCATCATCCCGTATATAAACGATATTGCAGCCGTAAAAATGGACAGGGCTGGCATTCATAACTTTGAATGGTATGTGGTTTTTTTTTTAATTTGATTAGCGAATTTACTCTTGTACCTGTTTAAATTCAGCCAGTACTTAGTAAAACGCTAGGTAGTTTTCTTTGCGGTAAGCACAGCTTAATTTTGACGTATCTGAATGGGAATTACTATTACACCAGATGGAAGAGAGCCATTTCAGAGGGTATAAAAACTAATTATGTTTTTATTACGCCAACAGAAAACGTTAAATCGTACAATTCGAACTACTCATAGTGCATCCTATCAAATCCTACCAGTTGTCAGTCAGTTGTCTGTCATGTAAAGGCTGGACTAACGCGTACAGATATTAGATTAAGCATTCTGCAATATTATGCATATTCTGAAGAGGTTTGTGCCTTATCCTTTGCCATAATTCGTAAGACAGTGCGGAGTGACATCAGAGTTTTCCATTTATACGAATTTTGTTGTTATAGCCAAAGCTTTAATTTTCTCGGTGGTAGGCCATAATATCGGCGGCCGGCAGAAGTTACCATCCACCAGACAAAGTCTTGCCGCCAAGCAATTTGTCGTGTTCCGGAATGAAGTCTGGTGAAGCCGTACGAAGGACGGGTCTGAGTAGTTGTGTTGCGATGTGTATCGGGTACGATGCGCTAAATGTTATTGTGTCGGGAGTTTGATCATGGAGGGCCTCCAGATCAATCTCTCTCTGGTGCGGCATAGTTGGTCGTGTTGTTGGGTTTAATAATGCATCGCCTCGCTCAACTGCCGTCTTCCTTCCTGTTCACTTAGTTTTTTTGAGTGAATAGGCTTAATAAACTAGCGCGCTTTACCCTCAAAGATTGCATCACTGCTTACCATCAGGTGGGATTGCGATCAAGCACTAGTTTATAATGATTAAAAAAAGAAAAACAATCACTAAATTCCAACAACACGATCATTATTATTTTTAAAGTGATAATAAATGTATTTTCAGAACATAATTCGCTTCACGATTTTCATAGCGAAAAATATAGAAAAACAAAAAAATTAAATACATTGGCAACCCTATTTAACATACAGGGTTAGCGAAGTGTGCTGTGTGCTTTTATCGCCCTCTGGGTTTTATGTTAATTTGGATACGATTCAGATGTGCTTTTAAATGCAAGTAAATGTGTACAAAAGGCATTCGGCCGTGATCCGCCCGTCTTTCAGACATTTGTTAGACAGGCTGGTTTGTAACGTACGGCTTACTTTTGATTTCAAAATGCGCTGAGGTTACTTTGTGTGTGAAGCTATGTATGATAAGGAAAAGCAGAAAAGTTGTAAGGAATGAATACAAAGCCCTGACTTCCTTTTGATTTTAAGATATTTTGCTTTTTAAAGCAAAAATGTTTTATAAAATAAAAGTACATATAAATTTGTGAATTAAACAAAGTTGTATAAATAGTACTAATAATTAATTGTTAAAACCTGATTGAAAAATACATGGTCGTATATAATCAATCAACACATTCATAGATACATTAATCAAATAAAGCCCCAATTCAACCTAAAATCGAGATTCAAAGCATTATCCTGGCAAAAGTGATTGCTTGGTCACAATAGACATAATATATCTCTTCCACGCCAGTTATCGGACAGTCCCCGGTGTTTTATTGTTATGGCCACCTTAACAGGTAACCACAGAGCCCCTCAACCATGATACATTGAAGGGAAATTTAAAACGAAATTATCGCTTTCAGAAGGCTTGATGGCTTGCTATGTTCCTTATATTTGAAAAATCTGTCTTATCCAGTACGTAATGAATAGCATTACAAAGTTTATTCTTTTTATTGTTCTTTTAAGTATTTTAAGAGTACGTCATAAAATTTTACGGGCATGTAATGTTTGTTTAAATAACGTTATCAAATGGGTTTAGGGATGGCTCTCGAAATAGAGTATCGTTAAACGCTTAAGCTGATTTTATGGCTTACTTACAGTATGCTTACAGACAATTCTCGTGAATTTAGTCTCTTTTGAGATGTACTGCCGAAGATTTAAATGTAATAATGATTTGATATGCTGTAGTAATATAGATAAGTCTATGATCTGCCAAACAAATTCCCTTTTACATTTAACTTTATATTTATGATTTCACTATGGCATAGTGTAGTTTTAAAAGAGGTTGAGCAAATCTTTTTTTTTTTTTGTTATAATCTAGAGCTTGATCGCAATCCCGCCTGATGGTAAGCAGTGATGCAATCGTTGATGGTAAAGTGCGCTAGTTTATTAAGAGCTTATTCACTTGCGCCTCAAAGACACTTAGACTATAGTCAGTCAGAAACACCGCCGCTGGGAAATTGTTAAAGTCCCTCGATGTACGCTGTATAAAAGACGAGGCGAAACGCTTCGTCCGGATTGCAGTGTTCGGTTTGGTTGTGAAGGGTCTCAAGATCAATCTCTGGCGGAACATTGTTAGCCGTATTGTTGGGTTTAACATTGCATCACCTTTTTTTTTCCGGGGTGGAAATCCTCATAGGATGTCCGCCGCCCTAGAGTGGGCGGTGGGGTCTGTCAGACTTTTACGGACTAAAACTCACGTGTCTCTTCTATCACGAGCGCGCGTGGGGCCGCGGGAGTCTAAATTCTTCCGCAGCCCCACACTCTCGTGCTGGCCTGGTCTGTCCGCGCCTCGTCTCCGGCACGGGGTAGTGGGGTGTTAAGCTACCCCGTGCATCGGCTCAGCGGAGGCGCGCGCGTCTCGTAACGGAGGCGCGCGCGAGTGTCAGCGCGCGCCTCCGCTAAGAGACGAAATCACACAGTATGTAAATCTAAGTAGTTCCAAACCAGGTTCAGCCGTAGATACTTTTGTTTCCTAGGTGATTATCTTTATAATAAAGCCAATAAAGCCATTTCCAAACATAAGTCCAAAACTGGATTTATTCTCACGATTATGAAGCCACTGAGAGGCTCTTGGAAGTGAGCTCATAAAAAGCAACTCGACATGTCCTATCCATACACATGCATTGCTCATACATCCACACCCATAATCAAACATCCACACAAACACACCCTATTTTGCTCTCTAATCTTTTAAATTAATTATTTACTTTGTATTTTCCTTTCATCCATTTTTTGTCATTTCTCTTTCATCCCATAATCTTTTTCATTTGTGAGTAGACGTTTGTATTAGTTTTGATACGACCTTGTAGTCACCTGACTACCAGGTCTCCAGGCCTCCTGGCTTGGAGACCTGTAACACAGGTAGTTTTAGTACAGGCTCCAGTTTCCACAACATCAATATATTTTGCATACTTACCTACGTATTGAACGTATGTGTCATTATGTGGTAAAAAAAATAAACGCTTTTTATTATTATTCTCTTTATTTTTCAATATGTACATATTATTTTACATTTTTAAATATTTATCTATAAATAAATAAAAAAACATTTAAAAATATAAAAAAATAGTAGCCCACCGGTATCGGGAACAGGGTCCAAGCTACCGGCGGTCAGGGCTCCAGAGAGAGGAACTTCCTGACGATGCGAGCCGTGTCCAGCAGTACCGCTTTCTGAATCAAGCCCTTGATCCAGCTGCCTAACGAGAGCCTCCTGAGGTGTTGGTCGAGACTCTTGGCTATTAAGCCATTGGCTGTCACGACTATCGGTACAATGATTGCTGAATCCACTTCCCACATGTCGACAACCTCGTGAGCCAAATCAAGATACTATTATTATTATTATTATTATTATTATTAAATAATAACTATGGTTCCAAAGAAAAATAAAAAATCACAATATTTTACTGGACAGATATGGTACTACCTGTCGCGTGGCGCAACCCTTGATCCCTTTCGAAACTCTTTCGTACATTCTTAATCTTCATAAAATATTCCAAAAGTTTTCTAATCCTAATAAAACCCACTGCTTTTAGCTAAGTAGAGTGTACTCTAACTTCAATTTTGTCTAATAGGCAATAAATCCCTGAAGTGTCGAAGTATATCTTAGCTTGTAACTTGAACAGAAATATTTATAGATTCTGGCTGTATTGTATTGTATTCAGGTTGCCTGGGTCAGTCAAAAACAAGTGGCTTTATAATAATTATGGTCTACATCAGACTTTCGTATGTAGAATAGATTTTGGGTTGTGTTTTCATCGACACATAACTAGCTATATTTTTATTGAATTGTCGAAAAATCAAAATTATTCCTCGTATAAATTACTAGCTTCGCCCGCGTGGAAGTCGGTTATATCGCGCTCTTTAGATTTCCCTCGGGAACGTCTTTTTTTTTTTTCAATAAAAGGTAGCCTATGTCCTTTCTTATGGTCTAAAGATTGTCTGTGCCAAATTTCATCAAAATCGGTTGAAAGGTTTAAGCGGGACAGCGTAACAGACAGAGTTACTTTCGCATTTATATTATTAGTATGAATAAGTAGGGATCTAGCCTTGAAAGTATCAGCTCTTATACTTACATATATAGATTTAGGAAGATACGATACCATTTTTTATGAGCATTCACAGTTCCATCATTTGCCATTTCACAACTTATTGGTTGTTGTTACGTAGTTGGAACGTGAAATACTGAGATTCAGCTGAATATCGGTAAATTACGTGGACTGCCTATCAAATCTCTGCAACAGTTACTGGGGATTAGTACCTATCGTATTACTCAGTAACTAGTATACTTGCTCCTTTTTTGTTCTGGATGGGAAATCATCAAATGACCTCTCCCGTTTTGGGTGGAGCGGAAGGGCGTGTCAGACTTTTACTGACCTAAACCCACCCGTGTTTCTTTACTTGCCCGTGCTCCAGGGCCACGGTTTCTTAACCAGTATTCCCTTGGTAAGAATGTTCATAGTTACTTCTAATTTACTTACATTTTTTATAAGTTTTTGACGTTGATTAACCCTGGGATGACATTACATAGATTCTGAACATTTTGAACTAAAGCAATTAGAACATGCATAGAATGTATTTATTTGCTTAAACAAGTAAAGAGATCGCTTAGAAACTTTTTTTTTAAATTATTTATAAACCAGCGCTTGACCGCAATCCCGCCTGATGGTAAGCAGCGATGCGATCGTTGATGGTAAGGCGTGCTAGTTTATTAAGAGCCTATTCACTCTAGCCTTGAAGACACTCAGATTGTAGTCCGACGGAAACACCGCCGCCGGCAGGTTGTTCCAGTCCCTTGATGTACGCGGTATAAAGGAGGAGGCGAAACGCCTCGTCCGGATCGTAGTAGTGTTAACAACGTAAGGGTGGAAACTCGCCGTACGACGGGTCGTCCGATGGTGGATGGCGGAACTTCTTTCGAATTCTAAAGCAAGTTACTTAAATCTAAATAAAATGCGCCAGTGTTAGACTGTCCGCCTCCCTTTTACAATGTAATTTTATATCCCGGGTCTGGAAAGCATTATATTTTAGTGTAAACCTAGTCCAATCAGCACGATATACAATAAGGTACTACGACCCCAACCTGAACTCGGTGCACATTGCGTCACAAAGTTGGAAATGTGCGCCCTCTCTCTTTGTAAAAGAATTCGTATTGAGCTGGTAGATCGTAGTACAATAGACAGTGTAAACACTTGTAACTCACAGGAGTATGGTTTTCATTGTGGGTGTCTACTTTCAGTCTTACCAACGGATACTGTAGTATACTGAGCCCTGAATGTTCCCTCTGCTGGGAGAGGCTTCCTCTTTATGAGAGAGGTGAGGTTACTATTTGACATGTAATAACACTGTAAAAATTGTATGTGCTAACTTATTTATTAAGGAGAAAATACCTTGTTTATAAGTATTTCTTATATTAGGTTTACCTTATATTTCTCATAATAAATAATTGCCCTCAGCGACACATCACGACATCAGGGCCAACTAGTACCAACTATGGTTGAAATTGTTTTAACATTTGAAAAATTTTATTTTTTGGGGCGTTACCGTTTTCGTTACGCGATTTTGTCTGCTATTTTCTCCTACCGTATGTACCAAAAATGGGTCCTAGCCAGAACAGCGGTAACAATATGTCCCCAATTACTACGCAATCGCAATACTATGGGCCTGCTACGGAGTAGCAGAAATCGTAAAATTTGTTGACATCATTGCGTCGATCCAAATAACTTGAAATAAGAGCCAGATAGGTAATTATACTACCCAGTGTTATTTTTATAGTATGTGTACCGCACAAAAATATAAATATGCCCATTGTTGTGGAGTTGCGGCCACCAACCCGTATTACCTAGTATTTATAGCAAATCTTTGCTACAGATTAGAATGCTAGAACATTGAAACTTGACTCCTAACTAAATATGCTTATCAGGAAACTCATTTCTAGCCATGTACGTTTATAAACCTATATGATGATACTCGCCAGATTTGATGTCAAATCTGTAGGCCCACCATATCATCAACACAACAACGTCAAGTGTAACGTCTATAGCACAAATAGCCGATAGTACTGGACTCAGATTGTGTTCTGAACTCTAGTGAGTGTTTATCTACAAATACGTTCTGCCACTGAATTAGGATGAGACATTTATTATAAATAAAAGTGCCACGATAAATCTACCAATGCCCACAAATAAATATAGTGCAGAATGAAACGCAACAATGTCACAAACACGTTATCAAAGTCATAACATTGATCACAGCTCGGTTGCACAGTTCTGTTGTGTTGTGCAGTTTTGTCCTAATCTCCAGTTACTGTAGCGAGTTTGACAACGCATTCGTCCGCCTTCGTACGGCGTACCGCGGAAATTACATGACGCAGCGGGAGTGTCGTAGTGAGGGAATAGTGTCGATACCATTGTAAAAACAGGTGAATAATGTTTTTGTAGAGGGGGTCTGAAATGGTTTGTTGAAATAATTTATAGTTGATGTAAATAGAGTTTAAATAAAATGAGAAGTTTTAAAAACTTGGTTACTTAATCATCATCAAAAGCATTTTAGAAAAAAACTTAACACATAGTTTCTGAATTGCGAACTAGTCAAACTCTTTTGTTTGAACTCAAATCATAATAATATGTTATTTCATATAAACCTACATGAACGCATATAAAACTTCAAAAAGAAGGTAGCTAAATTCTTCCAATGGGTCATTTTGTATGGAGAAAAGGTGGTTACTTTTATTACATACTAGTGCGGTTTCACCTGCGTTTTTTTTTATATACCCCGCTGCTATTGGTCGCAGCGTGAAATTTATATATCCTAAAGCCTTCCTGGATTAATGAGCTATCCACCGCAAAATTAATTTTTCAAATCGGACCAGTAGTTTCATTTTCGTAATTAGCTTATAAAATGTCTATTAACTATTGTTTCAAAAAGTATGGGAGGACATTGTAGTCATCTCATCTCATGTATACCAGGTATCATATTTGAAAATGGTCAATATATAGTATAGTAGTATAGGGTATTTAAAAAAAAAATAAATAAATAAATAAATTAAATTAAAAAAAAAAAAAAAATTTAATTAAATTTTGAAAATTTGTGAAATGTTTGTAACATTGAAATCATTGTGGCGTTCGCAAACAAGACAAAAAAAAAACAGAAATATTAATTATTATTTTATTGAGGAGTAGGTATTTAGGTAATTGGAAAGGCTTAAAAAGTTGGTTAACAAATTATTATCAATTATTTTGTGGAACTACTAAATCTCTGTCCTGATAAGCCCTCGTTCTTGTTTAGAGAACATAAGCAACTTAGTTTTTTTTGCTACCCTTTTTTTTTGTTGCTAAAACACCTTATTATATAATATCTTTTCCTTTGTTTAACGTCTCTGTATTGCAACATTGTACTCAAAAATGGCCATTTCACGTAGATGCAACACATATTGTACCATATTAGAATACTTTTTTTTATTTTAATTTTGTTAATTAAAATTAAGATCCGCCTAATAAATAGGATCTAACCTTAATTAACAAGTATATTCATATCTTAAAAAAAAAATATGTACTCATTTTGGATGTAAAGTAGTTACTTACTTTTTGGTCTTTTCATTGATCCCAAATAAAATCATCAAAGGGGTTCATCAAAATAATGAATTTCAACGTATCAAAAAAGTTAATATTATTGAACTTATAGAAAGTAAACCGGTCTAGGTTTAATTATCGAACAAAACAAAAAAAAAGTTCAATGAGAGCAACTTCAACTATCGAGAAACTATCGACAGGTCCCATCCCTAAGGCGTATCGTTCGAGCACAAGTCAGCAATTTCCCGGAACGAGAGGTGATTTATTCCATAAGTGTAAGTGTAGTGTAGTGTCAAAGTTGCGAGCGGCAGGAGCAAGAGTTCCGGGTAGCAGTCAGAACAGATACAGGGTGGAAAAAGCACCCTACGTAATGAAGGCGGCTATCATTCTCTGTAGGGATATTTTTTAACTTAATCAAAATCAAAATACATTTATAAATATAAGGCTGTGAATCAGCACTTTTCAAACATCAAAATAACAACAGACAGTTCTTCAAAACGTGCGACCTTGACCACTTCCTTGAGCTTTCGCTATTTCACGTCAGCTAAATTATATTCAAAGATAGGTCAAGGCTGCTCTTTCACGTTTTATCATCATCATTATCAACATCATTTCTGCCGAAAAATGCAATGCTAAATATAGGCTTGGAGCTTGCCTGGAAGAGATTGCACGAGCAATAAGTCTACTTTATGTATACTTTGTAGTTTTTTATGTATGTCTTTTACAAGAAAGCCCTTTCGGGCTCTTGTATATCAGTTCTGTGCTTCCCGAATCCAACGAATTCCGACCGGCCTTCACCAACTCATCGATCCCCTTTGTAGGACTTCTAACGTTACATCATATTCATATATTAATATTTTGTTAATATAACTGCCATCCTCTGGAATGACTGCCATTTTACTTGTTTACTTTGTAGATGAAGTTAGTACCTCATGCTACTAAATTTCAAAGGGACCTTTGGGCATCCTTTGGAATTATGTTTAAGCGCAAATATCCCTAAGTATCTGCTATGTATTTTACCAGATACACGCTTCACCTTTACTTGAGCCATTTTTCACACATTCTAACTTTCCTGTTTATGATATTAGTTGCAGGTTCAACAGCACGGTTCACACACATGTGCAACGTATGTAACTTGGACGAGTACTAGTGCTTACACTGTGTAATTTGTTCGCGGCGTCGGAACTTGTGCTCTGAAAGTTCATTGTGTTATTGCAAGTTCATGATGATTTATTTAAGGAATACATATTTTAGTTGCTTGCATACAGTTGGCTTTGGAATGAATAATGATATGGGACAAGGTATGTGTTACCTTACCAGAGAGCAGCGGTGTAGGAAGACGTCGTGAGGAAACCCTTTTGTACTAGAGGCAAAAACTTCGAAGACATGTGCCCACACTGGGCCAGCGTGGTAGATTACGGCCAACTCCCTCTCACAGAGAGGAAGCCTGGGTCCCAACAATGGGAACATTATAGGTCGATTATGTATGAATGCATGTGTTACCTATTATAATTTTTAATTCAGAAGACAATTTTAATGAACAATTTTAGAAATGCAAAACTTAAATGAATCATTACGATAATATACGAGTGGGTAAATAAAAACATTAATCGCAATTAACTGGTAATAAAAACAGTTCAGGAAACTGAAAAGATTGCCGCATTGCCATGCTGGATGGCCGGGGCTGATCTTTGCCCCAAAAACGACCCTGAGCGGGACTAAGAGTAAGATATGTGTTGTACCAAAACCGATGTCGGGTGTGAAGTCATCAGTCTTTCCCCTGATCTCTCTTCAGACGTGAGGGAAGGAAAAATGGGTACGCATGTGCCTCAGATGGATCTCAGAAGGCTAGTCTCCGCTGAGATTGGCTGCCATGACTGAAGTTCGATTTGGAGTACTATTACGTCGCGAAAATCAATTGGAGGACATCTACAGGATAGTCTCTTCACTAAATTGTGAGCGAAATTTTATAGTTTATTTGTAAAACTAGAGAATTATTGCAAGTAAATATAAAATTATAGTTGGAGAATAAATCGTTATTTGTCTCATTCAATTCGAGACCGTAACTACAGTAAGTCTATAAAAGAATACAAAAGCAATACACATCACTTGCCCCCCATCCTTATTAAAATAATAAACAATAAATATAAATCATTACCATAATCCTTGCTTCCTATACTCTCCACCCTATTATGTACGAGTGCAGCTTACCGCCACATCCAGGGAATTCATTAAAATACCTAATTAAATGCGCGGCTTTAAATTATAATAATTATGTAAGTTCAGGGCTCGGCGTTAAGCTGGCGTGCTCAACTTTAAGAACTGTTTTAGAAGTTTTGTACTAGATTTGAGGCACTAGAGGCTTAGGATTTTTTGGTTTATTTATATTATTACTTTTTTTACAGTTAAAAACTATTTACTTTACTTAATCAGTTGTCACATTGACTACCAACTTAAATTGCTCGAGTATTCAAATAGTTACTATCACTTAGAAAATCCTATTCATAAGACAATGTATATGGTTTTAATGCGGCAAATTGACGTAGTACTGACGACGACGGTTCGAAATATTAATTGTTTATCATGCTGACAGATGATAAAAAAATAATTTCCCTGACCGAACTACCCTAGAGCACAAACTCAGGTATTAAAGATCGAAGAGGTGTAACAACTGTTATTCAAAACACGTTAGGCAATAATGATAGTATATTAAATTACAAAAATTAATGCAAATTCCATTTTAATCCCTACTAACTGCTAGATATGGCTCAAACTGAAAAGCTAACCGACTGTGAAACTTAATTTCTTGAAGCTAACCGACGTAAACTTGTGCTTTCAGAGTTTTATCAGCTATCTCCACCTCAGTTGTTCCGGCAGTTTCATAGAATCATTTTAAATATACCTATAGTAGCCCTTGTATCCTTGGCTTTTTGTCTCACATTCTGTCTTACTTCGAGATCTATAAACAATAACAAGCACATGCTTTAACTGAGACATGTTTCCACTTGTAGTTTGGCAGTTGTGGGACAATAACAGGAGTAACGCTTAGACAAAGATTTAGCACGTGCTAAGTAACGTTTATAGATATCAGCTTCAGATTTCTGACTAGAGATTAATTTGAATGTTCCTTCAGCTGCACTCCCGAAGACAATAAAACAGTTTTATTCCTACCCACATAACTCGAATATTAATATTCACGGGACAAAGAGCCAGGCGGCACGCCCACCATATAATTTTCCTCTGGTCACCCTTATTTATAAAGCTGGACGGCAGAGGGCGCTTAACGTATAGTTCCTACGTGACATGATAATGGCATTTAATAAAAGGAGTCCAGTTTTTAGATGAAAGGAGAGAAAGGATGCGATGTTCACTATATACGATTTTCATCTGCAGTAATGTAAACCTATAAATATGTACATACGTCCAAAAATACTTTTGTTGGTTTTGTTAATATACCCGGCTACGCAATGACTACGGCGTAGCAAGTACTACGCGGCCATGTTAAGGTTGTGATTCGGTCTTGATAGCGAAGTGTTTGTTGATCGGATGGCGAACAACGTAATCATTAACAAATAATCGAGCTCGTAACTTAGTTTACACCGATATTTTGTTAAAAATACTGTTGCTGTGCCTGTGACAGTCCACTGTTGGGCAAACGCCTCTTCCCCATGATTTTAAGCTCATTTTACAAAAATTACAACATAAATGTAATAAATACATATCTACTACGTTTTATATTTAAAATAAATTATTTCATATTTTTCATTTTATAGTTAAATACGCACACGCATATTTAACCAAAATTGGATCGCGGCCCTAATCATCGGTCAGAGATCAGAGATCGCAAACTCAGATATTAGGGATGTTACGTTCAAAATGTGCGCATATTTTTGCGTGCAGTGGACACGTGGCACGTGATGTTCATGCTAATTACTATTTCAACTGTTGTTTAGTATAACGAGAGGTTTAATAAAACGTTTTGTCTGACCAATATTTTTGGTAAATAGGCGAAAATACTGACACGAGTTAGAGAGTTAACACGGTAAAGTGGCAATGGTTGGACGTGGGACTCTGACTGGGAAAATACTATATGAATTAACGTTTCCTCGCAAAATGTTGTTTAATGTAATTCTGTTCTACGCTCTAGGCGCTGTGAACTCCGGGCTCGTTGTGCTGATCGGTTTGTTATTTGTGTGAATAATTAATAAAATTAATTTTATATTTGCCGTACAGGGTTCATAATTGTACCTTATCTTTTAGCGTTTGTAAGATCTTAATAGATTCTCAACCTAGCCTATTGTTTCCGCTGCTGGTTATAAGCCCACCATGCTGCTCCAGAATACCCGTCCTTAGCCTTCCGCATCACCTCTTTCTGAGCCACATATTTGAGGTCGTCAATCCATCTAGCTGGGGACGGCTCACACTAGTATAGACATTTAACACGATATGGATTGTCAGAACAAATATGAAATGACTGTATCCTTTAAAATCTTACACCGATGTTAAGAAACCATCAAAAACCACTTCCAATCTAACACTAAACTACCTTTGAATGCGGTCTCAAGTCCGACCAACATACTCGTGGTACCACGTTTGCTATGGTTATGTGGTTCAGAGTATTTCACAAATATTTCGTAAAATCCTCCCTACACACACAAGCTGAGTCTTTGTGAGCGACAAATTGGTTTTTCCAGGTTTTGTATGCAGTTAGTGCAGTTTGCGACCGATAGATAGATTTTGCTAGAAATTGTTAACTTTGCTCGTTTCAGATTGGCACTGTGTACTGTGCGGTGAAAAGTGTATTTGAATATGGAACTGATGTCTGTTATGCGGAGAAGAGTGGCCATATTCGTTATTGTAAGATTAGACAACTTATTTAACTTTTAGTTCTCCCGTTTCCTAGAAAAGCGGCTGCTGTTTCATTGTGAAACCTTTTACACAACCTAGTGGCTTGATTGTCAAGCAAACACTTTACAGCACGGGGCTTCAACGACGACATTAAGGTCGTACCCTCACCAAATGACCTCGAGCATTTGCTCCCTCTTCACCGCGCCCCACCTCTACAATACTTCGCAAAATATTACTAGCGCCGTCTGGCGGACGAAGTACTTACAAATACAAGTTAAATTCATAGACCACAGAAGTAACAGACATGGCACTTTTATTTTTGTTTATTGGTGCGCCCAAATACTTTTGGTTATTATGTACTCAAACAAATGTTGACGATACTTCATAATAAAAATTCTGCGGTGTTTATTTTTTAACCGACTTCAGAAAAAGGTGGTTCTCAGTTCGATTTATTGTCGCTGATAACTTTATGGTTAATGAACCTATTTAGACCATTCTTTTTTTATATGAAGGGATATGCTGCCTATGTAATCCCATTGTTACCACGTCAGTGTCGATAATGGAAATTCTGAGAAATTTAGGCCAATTATCGAAAATTGTAGGCACGCTTCGGGTGACAACTTGATACTCGTGTTTATATCGGATGATACTATAAAACCGTGAAGATTTGGGCCTGACCTGATGATGGAGATGACAGAATATCAAGGGAATCCACATCGGAAGCAACTGTCACGTGTTTGGGCTTATTTAATGTGTATTGATTAGACCTTTATAACTAAATATGTTATGACTGTAACTTCAGGGTTGGAAGTTAGTTTTGTAGATTGAAAGTTAGCTAAGTCAGATGGACAAAGGGATAGAAAAATAATATAATAAAGTTTAATTTATCATTATTTATTATTTTAAGGGAAAACGTAATCAGGGTCAAATAAATTTCTGCAGAACTGACACATTTAAAAAAAAAATCATGTTTTTTTTTGGGACCAGGCAAGACTGTGAAATTATATTATTAACTTCCGAAATTAGTTATTTTTCACTTTGTAGTGGTTTTTGAAGTCGGTTGTTTTTTGTAAAAAGTTTTTATTTTTATGTTTGTTTGCGGATAACTTCGCCTAAAATTTGGTATTTCGATGAATTTTTGGGTATTTCGACATGGGTGTCGTGATACGGGTTTTTGGGAGTGCAGATCACGAATATGACGTAATTTTTGAAATTAAGGGAACTCCTTAAAGGTTTACAATAGTTACCTTATGTTTGGACTTATTTCTGTTCATTTATATTGATGAAAACTTTACACCCATATAAGTAGGTTAAAATTAATGTCTGCAATAGATCTGATGATAGAGCCGAGAGAAATTCGAGGGAACTCCTCACCTTGTCCTCACCACCCTCAGTCTTGCCTGGTCCTACTAAAGCTAGTACTAGCTTTCCGCCCGCGGCTTCGCCCGCGTGGAATTGGGTTATATCGCGTTTTTTAGATTTCCCATGGGAATAAAACTAATTAAATGACGATTGATAAGTTTTGAAGGATTGATCGTAGAAGGGTGAAAATTTAGGATTGTATGTATTTTTGTATGTTGTAAAAAAATAGAAACTAAAAATGTTGTGTAAAAATAAACAAATAGGGGTGGACTACCCCTAACATTTAGGGGGATGTAAAACAGATGTTGGCCGATTCTCAGGCCTACTCAATACGCTCACAAAATTTCATGAGAATCGGTCAAGCCGTTACGGAGGAGTATAGGAACAAAAACTGTGACACGAGAATTTTATATATAAGATAGATGTTCGCTAGTACCAAATTTTGTATGGAGAAACGCATGGTACTATACATTGAATCTGCGCTCACGCGCAGGGCTGCAGATGTGCATGAAAATGCAGATAAAAAACGCAATCCTGCGCGTGGCTGCGGGGTAAATCGCAAAGGTGTGCACACCGAGTTCCGCAGTATGTAGTTAGTAGGAATTTTTTTATTAGTTATTTATGACATAGTATTTTTTTTATTTTGCTAATTAACGTATACATTTGTATAAGTATGTATTTTCTTTTTTGTAGTTTATTTATTTATTTTTTACCAGTGACGTCATTGAAGGAGTGCGAAAAATGGTGGCGATTTAGCGACTAAACTATATTTGATGTTTTATTTTTGACTTTGATAAAGAAATAGAAGCTATGCCACAGCTTATAATTGACGTCATTTTCGTAATCAGCGCTCCGAAAACCCGTCACGATACCCAAGTCAAAATATCATAAAATATAATTTCGGCCACCTTGGATTTCAAAAATGACGTCATTTTCGTGATTAGCACCCGCGAAAACCCCTTTCACGACACCCATGTCAAAATATCATAAAATTAGCGTCAGCCATCTTGGATTTCAAAAATGACGTCATTTTCGTGATCTGCACCCCCGAAAACCCCCGTCACGACACCCATGTCAAAATATCATAAAATTGGTGTCGGCCATCTTGGATTTCCAAAATGACGTCATTTTCGTGATTAGCACCCACAAAAACCCCTTTCACGACACCCATGTCAAAATATCATAAAATTGGTGTCGGCCATCTTGGATTTCCAAAATGACGTCATTTTCGTGATTAGCACCCACAAAAACCCCTTTCACGACACCCATGTCAAAATATCATAAAATTGGTGTCGGCCATCTTGAATTTCAAAAATTACGTCATATTCGCGATCTGCACCCCCGAAAACCCCCGTCACGACACCCATGTCAAAATATCATAAAATTGGTGTCGGCCATCTTGAATTTCCAAAATGACGTCATTTTCGTAATTAGCACCCACAAAAACCCCTTTCACGACACCCATGTCAAAATATCATAAAATTGGTGTCGGCCATCTTGGATTTCCAAAATGACGTCATTTTCGTTATTAGCACCCACAAAAACCCGTTTTACGACACCCATGTCAAAATATCATAAAATTGGTGTCGGCCATCTTGGATTTCAAAAATTACGTCATATTCGTGATCTGCACTCCCGAAAACCCCTATCACGACACCCATGTCGAAATACCCAAAAATTCATCGAAATACAAAATTTTAGGCGAAGTTATCCGCAAACAAACATAAAAATAAAAACTTTTTACAAAAAAACAACCGACTTCAAAAACCACTACAAAGTGAAAAATAACTAATTTCGGAAGTTGGTGTCTTTCGTTTAGTATATTCGTTTTAGACACCGAGTTCCGAAATTAGTTATTTTTCACTTTACATAGTGGTTTTTGGAAGTCGGTTGTTTTTTTCTAAAAAAGCTTTTATTTTACATTTTTTAGTTGTTAAAAGTACTATGTATTCAGTTGCATCCGGTCAGACTGGAAGCTGACGCAAATATAGTTGGGAAATGACGTACTTTTGTTTACTTTAATTTTTACCCGTAAGTACCTATTCCTTCAACTGCCTATGGTCTTCATCATTAAATTTACTGTAGACTATTATTTTAACCTAATCGGAGTAAAGGTCTTATTAATATAAATGAATGAAGTCCAACCACAAAGTAGCTACTGGAAACCGTTGAGGAGTTCCCGGAACTGGCCTTTGTCTTCATCATTAGAGCTCTTATGAGAGTCGCAACCCATCTAGGTGTAAAGTTCTTATCAATACAAATTAATCGAGCCCAACCACAAGGTAGCTGCTGTCAATTGTTGAGGAGTTCCTTCGACTGTCTCTCGGCTCCATCATCAGATCTACTCCAGACCTTTATTAAATTGTAGTGCTTTAAAATATTTAATGAAAATGCTAAGAAATGCACTAGTCGCCCCCAATTTTTGAAAGTTCCGCTTGTTTTCTCTGGACTTCCACCATCAAACCTTGATATCCTTATCAAGGGACCACCTTGGGAACGTCTTCCTTCCAACAGAAAAAGAATTATCAAAATCGGTTTATAAATGACGAAGTTATGCGCGAACAAACATAAAAAAAAACATATACGGTCGAATTGAGTAACCTCCTCCTTTTTGAAGTCGGTTAAAAATTGAACATAAAAAACATATAATTGAGCAACCTCCTCCTTTTTGAAATCGGTTAAAAAAACGAACACCAAAATAAACATCAATAACAGAGATACTCTAAGATAGTATTATACTCTATGCGACATGCGGTGCGTGAGCGAGCAAGCAGATGCTTTCTCGCTCACGCGCCGCCCGCTTATGCTAGCGGAGCGCGCGATGACGAACGACACGGGTTCCCCCTTCGAGAGCTTGTGGCATACTGAATCTCAATAGCCCGGGCAACAGAAATGATGGCGAATGCGCTCAGATTGTTGAACAAAATTTTGATTTTGGTCGTTTTAAAAAAATATTTCTACAATAATGTTCGTCATGAAATTACCTATCCATTAGTGTAAGAACGCAATCTAAATAATGCTTACTTTCCGAGGAGATGCACGTTTATGATAATTATTTCTCTTGTCAGTGGTTTCGTTGTGAAGGAATTATTTAAACATTATACTTAGTAAAATAAAATAAAAAATCTACAATTTTGGAGCCAAGATTATGGAGAAAATTTACGTATTTTTAATAAGTTGATATTTCTTTTGGATAAAGAGTAGATAGCTCCGGAAAACTACATAAAAACGGCTTGCGGTGTGTTTTTCCTCTGGAGCCGCCTTAAATTAACACATGTATACGATTTTGCGTTTTCGTTTTACGCACATATTTTAATTTTATAACGCTTTTATTTACCAATTTACTAAAACAGCTGTATCGCTGAGGTTGTTTGCCGCGACCACAAATCATAACATGCATCAATGAAATTAAAACGAATACCGCGTAAAGTGTAGGCGTTTTAAGGATAGTGAGAGTCATATTTCGGCGAAAGGCGCAGGTGGTACTTATCAAATTACGAATTATTTTAGTATGTTATATTTTTAATCATTGCGGTCTAGTAGTTCTTAGCCTAACTCATGTTTTGAATTAATGTCGTAATTATAGCGCCTTGTTGTATAATGATATCTAAAATTTCTCTTCACTTTTCACTGGACTAAAATAGTCTGTAGGCCATACCAACCAACTTACTTATGTTTTACTTTTACATAACTTACTTTCATAACAAAATTTCAGTGGCGTCATTCGCCGGTAAATTGCAGGCGCTATGTAGGCCGTCATCGCTTTTCTAGGAAACAGCTTTGCTTTTTAAGTGAGTGCTACGTTTAACGTAATCTACTGCAGAACCCACTCCCAGCTTACTGTATAACCATAATAAACTTGGCTTAGTTTTTAATATATAATAAAAATGTTGATAGAAGTCAAACTCACACTGAAAATTAAAACTCATTATTGCCAGTTCCTTCTTATTCATTTCCTAATTTCTAAACAACGGACGGACGACAGCAGATCAAGCTATCCCAAAGTGCCAAATATTCCCAATCAATCTTGAGCCTCAATGCTTTATGGATAAAGTTGAAAATGTAATAAAAAAATCTGACAGATTCTAGTAGCTTGATGTGCTGTCGTGTGTACATTATATCAGATAGAACATTATTTAGTTTGACAAAAGTGCATTTTTTTTTTACCTTTGCCCTTCACTTGGAATTTCTTCCGTATTATGGGTGTCTTATAAACATATAAACTCACATACACAAACAACCAGACCCGGAACAACTACTTGTAGATCGTAAAAATATTTGTTCCGTGCGGGAATCGAACCCGCGACACGCATTGCAGCAGTCAATAGCTTAACCACTGCGCTAACCGTGCTGTCAAATTGTCTTACTATATCAAAATTACACTTCTATCGAAACACATTTTTTCGCCACTTTTACACCCACATACCACTAACATTACGTCGATCCCCACAGTGAGCTGTCTGTCCAATGAGGCGTGTTTTGCTGGTGGTAGCGTCGAGCGAAAAGTGCAGGATTCACATGCAAATGTGTACTGCATGTATTTGCATGTTCAACGATTTGGAGACCATTCTGTTCGAATTTGACGATGTGCTTTTTAAATTGCGGGTAGTCCCGACAAGTGATTTGGTAAATTTTCGGATGTGGACTGAAGTGAACGAGTGATAATATTGTACGTGACATTGCATAGTAATAATAAAATTGTCATTTACATATTTATCTTCGTTAGTCTAACAACGAGAGTTTCGTTTATAGAATATCATTTAATTGTGATTTTAGGATATATTATTGTTTTGTAATATTAGGTTTTGCTAATAACTGACTTTTCCTCAAAAGTTTGATGAAAATTTCATTTGCAGAAACTGAATCACAGAATTAACAAGATAAATAAATTAATGTAATAGATAAATATGTTACCTTTTACTGACTATTTCATCATCATCATCATCAGCCTTTACTCGTCCACTGCTGGACATAGGTCTCCTTCATGGCACGCCAATAAGCTCGATCCTGAGCAGTTCTCCGCCAGCCACTACCAGCCAACTTTTTGATGTCGTCGCTCCATCTCGCCCAAGGGCGTCCTACGCTACGTTTGCCGAGAGGCGGTAGACTTTACTGACTATTTACTTATTCAGAAATAATCGAATCTCACAAATATCATAAACACGAAACTTTATTTTGACGATTCGATGGATGCTGTCTTCTATGCCAAAACTACTAAATATATTTGGATGAAAGTTATCAAACAGATAGTTCATAAACAGGATTTTTATCTCTACATTTCTTAATATACAGATGAAAGCACAGATCGTATTTAGTTAAACCTATAATATATTAACCAAACTAAAACTATTCTAATATTATCAGTAAATAAACATTTCTTTACATTTAAAATGGTACTAATTTAAAGCTAACCATCGCAACAACACATAACAACAACACATATCAACACATCGTTTCCTTACTGCTGATATCATAACAGACCACTCAAGCCAACCGAAGACATTCTCAAAGACGTACCCCTACTCCACTATACTTAGGTATGTACATCCCTATCAAACAGCTAAAAAGGCATGGAGTACTTCTTTTGAACTGCACCCCATTCATCCCCCGCTAGTCAGATTAGCATAGCGCATCTGCTTATTTGCATATCCTTTATTCGGTTTCAGAACTGATATTTCGGTAAAAATATATTTTATATTACGAGCGGCTGGGGAATCTGCTCCTATTTCACGGTGCTTCACTTGAGGGGAAGTTCAAGTGGCTATGGTAGTATGCATCGCCGCTCAATGTCATGACAATTATTTAGTTCGGCGTAATTTGTTTAATGGTATTTATGAGGCGGTTGTTTATGGGTAACTTGGAGACGATGTTTAATTTTTGTAAATACTCTGTGTTAGGTAAGTATCTAAGCGCTGCCCCATCATTATGGTCTGGCTCGAGTAGTAGTTTGTTCATAATAATTACCTCAATTCAGTGGAGAGCAGGTGGTAACACACCGAATTATGAGCTGTGGGTCGTGGGTTTGAACCTAAGCAGGTAATTAACTTCGCGTAAACAATTTCCATAAACACAGCTCTCAAAACAGCAAAGGAAACAAAAGAAAATATTATGAGGAAATCTGAAGACATTTGAATTTGGCAAAATTGTAAAAGAGATTCAGTAAACTAAAACAAATATATCTTCCAAAACCACATACTTGTTAAGCAAGAACAAGTAAGTGCATTAAAGAACAGTGCAGTTAAGCACACAGTACTGCGTACAGTGCACAAGTTTGTGCCAGTTTGTGGTATCGCTAAGTTTTATATGTCCTTATTACCGCTACCACTGGTCCATGTGTTACGAGTTTAATAAATTGATGGTTACTGCGTTCTTAACTTTATTTATTTAAATAAAGCACAAAAGGTATGATCCTTATTTCATGAGAAACCTCTTCCAGCACATCTGCGATAGGACAATAGATAGTATGTTGATATGCTGGAGGAAGATTTCCTGTAATTATGTATAGAATGTGGACAGTATGTAAAAGAGTAATGAAGGCAAAAATAATACATAAAATAAAATACAATTCTTCAAATAAAACATAATGAGAATATACAAACATACATACACTACTATGATGATGTGAAAAGATAGTGTTATTATACTTCTTTATGTTATTTCTTGACGGAGTTGGTCTAATGGGTTTACTTACACCAAAAACAAAGAAAAATGGATTTATAAAACCTATTAATTGGTTTTTCTATTTCTTCGAAACTATGAATTATTGTAAACTTGTTCTTCTTCTTCTCGGCTTATAGAGGTCCATTGCTAGGCAAAGGCCTCCTCAAAACTTTCCACAATAACCGGTTTTATGCTGCCCGCATCTATTCGTTTCCCGCGATCTTCATCAGGTACCATCTGTCCACCTTATTCGGGACCTCCCTACGCTGCGTCTTCCGGTACGTGGCCGCCACTCCAGAACCTTACTGCCCCATCGGCCAACGGTTCGACGAGCAATGTGCCCCACCCACTGCCACTTAATTTAAGCCACTCGAACAGCTATGTCGGTGACTTTGGTTCTTCTGCGGATCTCTTCATTTCTGAATCAACTTTTCGTCGCCAGTTTATTATATTTTTTATATCTCAAGTAGAAAAAATAAACACTTCGATATTTTCTGGCTTAAATCCTTGCGAAACCTTTACATATTTTGAAAGAACACAATTGCTTCCTAAATTGTTTGTAAGCCTCAAAGTTACCGTCGATAACCCTTTCACGCAATAGTTGAAATCCCCCGCGACTGTGAACACAAGTGCTCAAAACGTCGGCAAAAGTTAAGTCTCCCAAGGAAATAACCCGTAAAACTATTTGCATTACAGTCCTTTTCACTTACTTGAATGGCGTGCCATTTACAATAATTGATGGCAAAATTTCAGTCAATAGAAAAATGAAAACAAACTTATGAAAGATAAACTTATGTGTTGCGTGCGTTGCTTATTTTCGCAATCTTTAGCTATCCTGTAAACATTTTCAGATCGATTTGAAGATCACGATATACTCAATTTGATTATTGCAACATTGTATATTTGGATTTTATTTTCTAGTAATTAATCAAATCCTGTAACTACATAATATTTGCTTTAGTTTCGGGAAAAAGGCGTGAGTTTATTAAGTATCTGTAAATTAAAACAATACTAAACATTTTGTGGTGTACATCACCAAATTATTTATTTCTGTTAATCAAATTATCTTGTTGATCAAACTGCCAGTTGAACAACTCAGCCATCAGCACAGCTTTGTTGTTAACTAGTACTAGTAGTAGTAGTCTAGTAGTAGTTTGTTGTTTACTAGTTTGTTATTTGTTGTGTTACTAGTGTTGTTTGTTTGTTTGTTATTTGTTTGTTATTTGTTAGCTTTGTTATTTAATAAAATAAATGCTATAATTCAATGGAAGTTTTATCTACATGTGAGTCCAATTTTTCACTTCATAGAAATGGTTAAACCTCATGGTAGTGGTCCAGGTATGCCTGTCTCCCCATTCAAGCCGAGCTTCTCTGCGACGTTGCGCCTGTCGCTGGCAAAAAGACGCTTGTTAGCGGAGTTTCAGTTTCAGTAACCAATTCCTAATAGTGTGGCGTCATTTTGTTGGCTCTCTAGTATTGTTGGAGAGAAGCATTTTGTTGGCTCTCTAGTATTGTTGGAGAGAAGCATTTTGTTGGCTCTCTAGTATTGTTGGAGAGAAGCATTTTGTTGGCTCTCTAGTATTGTTGGAGAGAAGCATTTTGTTGGCTCTCTAGTATTGTTGGAGAGAAGCATTTTGTTGGCTCTCTAGTATTGTTGGAGAGAAGCATTTTGTTGGCTCTCTAGTATTGTTGGAGAGAAGCATTTTGTTGGCTCTCTAGTATTGTTGGAGAGAAGCATTTTGATTGGAACTTCGCTTAATAGCTTCGTTCAAATTTTAACGTATTTAATAAATGGCACATTGATATAAAAGAAAAGATTTCTCTTTTTTTATATTAAAGAAGAAATTTTCCGGTACTTTTGGTTTCAAAACCATATTATTTAACACATTATGATAAAATTGCTAATCTGAGAAATGTTCTTTTACACAATAAACATTGTAGGTAATTTGGCACAGTTAATAGAACAGAAATCCCTGCCCGACAACCTAACCAACCTACCTTAGTGATGTACTTCCTATAGATTAGTAGTAGTTTTTAATCAAGCAGTCGTATCCAAACAATCTTATTGACACAATGTTACCTTGGCACGCATCATACTAACCCAGATTACCAACGACGTCATCTTTATACGTCCTCATTAATTCATACAAAGATACAAAGTAAATTAATTTCGTCCCAAAACCCCACTTTAGCCTATCTCCAGCCGTTTACACGTCCCCGAGCATCGACAACAATAATATCTGAAGCCTCCTTCTTACATAATTAATACGAAAAGAACCACTCGACGTATCTAAGAGTAAACTTCGAGCGCTCGAGAGTCCCGCTGCTTCCACAGTTTGATTGAATGTGCCTTTTAAAATATTTCTCGTTACTCGACTGGAGCAAGTCGAGTTGGTGCCGATTGGGACCAGGCGCTGTTGAGATGATAACGATTGGGAAACTCGTTCTAGTTCAGAATATGACAAAAGTGTTTCGAAAGATTTTGAAAGTGTTATTCGAAGTATTTTTCTTGTTCGTTTGCGAAGATTGCGCAATTGATAAGTAGGGAGGGAAAGTGTCAGTAGTTTTTTTCTGTTAGAATATTGTTTTATGGCACAGATTTCTTCGAGGTTGAAACAGCTAATGTTAAAGTGTTTGTTAAGCTTATTTAACGGTTACAGAATACATTTCCAGTTCTCGATTTATTTGCCAAAGATGTAAACAATTGACTAAATGAATTAATAGAATTATAAAGTTTAATATAACACAAAAATCTTTAGTTTCCGCTTCAATTAAAAAATAAAAAACTTTTCAAGACTGCAAATCACTATGATTTCAACTTAATTCTAATTGAATAAAGTTGATATTTGTTTAAAATAGGGTGATGTTGTGTGCTTTTCTTTCGGTAAAACCATAGATAACACAAGCACTTAAAAGGGAATTAAACTCGTCAAAATACTGTCATGTATTGTTAATCTTTTAATAGTCTGTTTTAACGTCGAGGGATTCGTTTCTTTTTACTAAATCTCCTAAAGTACTTAAGGAACCATTCTTCTTATCTGTTCAAGAACCAGATACATTAAGTGCGAAAACTAAAGCATCAAAGTTCTAATGTCGACTTATAAAGTTGACGTCACTGAACTTCTTGATCCGAGTATCCGGAGATGGCCGAAAGTATCCGAGACTATCCGAACTGAGATTTAGTGGGCAGATGCTTTCCAGGGCAGGCAAAACTTGGAGGAATTGCAAATCAACGAATAATGTCAGTTTAATGAGACTTAGTTCAGCTGTTTGTACACACATAATAGGTTATGACATGAACTAGGAAATTTGATTTGTGACGTGGTCTATGTTTGTATCTCTAATATATTTTGACAGTAAATAATGAATAGGCTATTTCCTCGGTACTTTTAGCTGAGTGAAATCCAGTTGGGGAATCCATCCAGAAGTTCAGTCAGGATCACCAATATATCAACATTTCATCATCATCATCAACTATTTTTTATCGTCCCTCTGCTGACCATAAGTCTCCTGTCATAATGAAAAGGATTCAGCGTAATCACCACGGTTGCTCAAAGCGGGTTGGCGATTTCCGACCTTTTCCACCGTTTCCTCGAGATTTTTGCCTTCAACTTCTAATCAGTCATTGGTGTCCAAGATATTATATTTTCTTTTTGTGAATTTTCAAATGCAACTTTGATATACAACACATTACAAACACAGGTCATACTGCGGTGAGTAGTGGGCAGCTCGCTGCCCAGTAAGGACCAGGCCCGGATCGACGGCGGGTTGTGTATAATGCGCGCCTCAAAGAGATGTCAGCACATCGTGACGGGGTCCACGAAGACCGATGCCTCCTGGGTCAAGGTTGCGAGTTGGTAAAAAAAAGAAACCGTAGCCCTGGCGCACAGGCTAGAGAAGAAACACGGGTGGGTTTTAGTCAGTAATAGTCTGACACGCCTTTCGGCTCCGCCTAGAGCGGGAGAGGTCATTTTATGATTTCCCATCCAGAACAAAAAAAGGTCATAGCGCTACTCATTCTGTATTCATGCTCCATCTTTGTCTGACACTGTAATAATGATGGCATTAACAAAGTTACTACAAAGAAAGTTTAGACGTAATTAAAGACGCTCGGTGGTGCCGATCGTCTTGCCGATCGGTGGTGCCGATCGTCTTGCCGATCGGTGGTGCCGATCGTCTTGCCGATCATCTTGCCGATCGGTGGTGCCGATCGTCTTGCCGATCGGTGGTGCCGATCGTCTTGCCACGTCGGTGGTGCCAATCATCTTGCCGATCGTCTTGCCGGCCTCATCTTGCCGATCGGTGGTGCCCGTCATCTTGCCGATCGGTGGTGCCGTCTTGCGCCCATCGTCTTGCCGATCGGTGGTGCCACGATCGTCTTGCCGATCGTGCGCGCCGTCGGTGGTGCCGATCGTCTTCGTCGACGGTGCCGATCGTCGCGCCGGTCAGTGAGATTGCCGATCTCTTGCCGATCGGTGGTGCCGATCGTCTTGCCGGCCGGTGGTGCCGATCCGTCTTGCACCGATCATTGGTGCCGATCGTCTTGCCGATGGTGCCGATCGTCTTGCCGCCGGTAGTGCCGATCGTCGCGCCGATCGTCTTACCGTCGTTGGTGCCCTCGTCTTGCCCCCGCCGATCGGTGGTGCCGATCGTCTTGCCGATCGGTGGTGCCGATCGTCTTGCCGATCGTCTTGCCGATCGATGGTGCCGATCGTCTTGCCGATCGGTGGTGCCCATCGTCTTGCCGATCGTCTTGCCGATCGGTGGTGCCGATCGTCTTGCCGATCGTCGCGCGATCCGGTGAAGGGTGCCGATCGATAGCGCCGATCGTCTTGCCGATCGATGAATTTGCCGATATCGTCTTGCCGATCGGTGGTATATCGTCTTGCCGATCGTCTTGCCGATCCGGTGGTGCCCGATGCCACGTCGGTGGTGCCGTCTTGCCGATCGGTGGTGCCGACGCCCGATCTGTCTTGCCGATCGATGGTGCCGTCTCGTCTTTACCGATCGGTGGTGCCCATCGACTCTTGCCGTCGTCTTGCCGATCGGTGGTACTTGATCTCGTCTTGCCGATCGTCTTGCCCGGTATCGTCTTGCCACGATCGGTGGTGCCAGCTCATCTTGCCGATAAATTTGCCGATCGGTGGTGCTATCGTCTTGCCGATCGTCTTGCCGATCGGTGGTGCCCATCGTCTTGCCGATCGTCTTGCCGATCGGTGGTGCCCATCGTCTTGCCGATCGTCTTGCCGATCGGTGGTGCCGATCGTCTTGCCGATCGGTGGTGCCGATCGTCTTTTTCAGAAACTAAACGAAATTTAGATTTAGCGCATCTTTTTATTTGTATTGAGAAAAGGACTGAAGATAAATATTAGTTTAGTTTTGCAAGATAAGATGTCGACCCTTGACGGTGAAAAATGGTGCGCAATTCGTGATATTATGCAATATAATTGATCGTCTAGGCGTACCCTTGTTTTGTGCCCTTATTTTCGTAACCATTTAACTAACATTAAACACCCTAATGTCAGAAACAAGACACTAAAATAACATCACACTCACACACACCTACTTCGTTCATACGTTCTCAGTTACCGTTCGCTGTCTGAACTTTAGACGCTCGTTAGTCTGACCGCGATCTGAGTCAGTACTTGCACAACTGCCGACACAAGTGTCGGATATGCACTTCTACTTCTAATTGGTTGTAGGGCGTCGTATTCATTGATAGTTGAATTGGTGTAATTGGATTTATTGATCTTTGGTGTCGGTTTTATCTTTTGGGTTAATGAATTGACGGTAATTTGGATTTGTGTTTGTTGAAGACTTTAAGAATACCTGCAGTTCTAAACTATATGAGGGTTGATGACTACCAAAGAATATGGTCTATTTTTCAATTAAAATTTACAATGATGAATAAAAAGTAGATAATTTACACAGTTTTACATTGTCAATCTATTTTGTCATAATTTTTTAAAACAAGATGACACCTAAGATTAACTTCCAATATCAATAAGGTCTGACCACTTTAAAAAAGTTCAATTTAAATAATAGCAATATTTTATAAAAAATCTACCAACATTTTATTAATTAATAAAAACCCCTTTCAATAAAGCAAATCTGGTAAGCATTAAATATTCTTTTTTTTTAAACTTGAATATTCACTACATTAATTGTAAATTTGATATTATAATAAAACCAAGTTTACTTATAACATTCCATTTTAATTAACTTCCAACATCAGCAAACCACATATCAAACAGTTCAAAAGAACTTTAAACTGTTTATAAAACGACAAAGTTACGGAAGTTGGTTAAATTTCTTGAAAACACACGAGAACCCGCTAGTTTACGTACGTCAATATAGGCATGTCGTGTGGTGGAAACACACGGGCGACGAGATGCGGGGCGGGGACGTTGTTATTAGAACCAATCTATATAGCGTGCAACAAAGTTATGGGACAGACAGCCGCACATTAGTGGACTCTTGCATCAGGAAAAACGATACTTCACTACTAAATAAATATGAACTGCCGTTCATTATTATAGTTATACTAACACGTTATGTTATGTGTGTTCGTTATGTTGTGTTTATGGTGGCCCAGTGACAATTGTGACCCACTGATAATGGTGGCGTAGTGATAATGGTGGTCTAGTAATAATGGGCGCCCAGTGATAATGGAAAAATATGGAATACTAGCTGTTGCCGGCGTCTCCGTCCGCGTGGACTTCAGTTTACAGCGCGTGGTGGTTCCCGTAAATTAAAAAGAACCCAGTTGAAATAAAATAAGCGCCTGTTAAAATAATGGGAGCAATATGTACGTCCGCGTTAGCTCCCGTTTTCGCAACATTTTTTGTTACTGCTCTGCTCCTATTGGTCATAGCGGGATGCTATATAGCCTATATCCTTTCTCAGGCTCTAGAATATCTGGGTACCAAATTTCATTACAATCGGTTCAATAGTTTTGGCGTGAAAGCCGGACAGTCAGACAGAGATACTTTCTCGTTTATAATATTAGTATGAATTTCACAAAATAAATATCGTGTCATTTCCACAATTTTTACCTTATTTATTTATAAAACAATGTTTTCTACATAGTAATAAAATTTCCATGTAACATAATATTATCATAACATATTATTATAATTGCGGTATCTAATAGTGTGAGTTAATTTCGGAACATGTTGTATAACTCCGTATGTTTCCCCAAAGCCAAATTGTAAGCTGGGCAATTTCATGTACGCAACTTGTAGTAAGCCAACAGTGGAACTTAGCTCGTTTACGTCACTACAGTTGATACGAGAACACACTCGGTAATGCATGCTTGTACTTGACTTAGCTGTTTGTGCTGCTTCAAGACGGATGGGTTATTAACAGAGTTCTGTGCTGTATCTGGGGGTGGAGTGAAAGAATCGGTAAAACTATGCCGGTTAAAAACATTTTACTTTCTTTTTATTTTCTTTCAATGAAGGTTAGAGTTTTTAGTTATAATTTCATAATTTATAAGCAAATTGTGACTTCGGACTCTTTTGTTAAAGAATGATCCTTGGTAGCTCTGAACAGAGTTGGGTGGAAGGAGAGTAGGGAGGCCCAGCAGTGAGAAATGAACGTTTAAAATATCACCGTATATTTTAAACGTTCATTTCTCACTGCTTTACACATGTCACCACGTCAACTAGAATCATCATCATCATCTCAGCGTTTATCCCGGTTGCATCCGCGGCTTTCGCGTTGGAGCCCGGGGTCCGCTTTCCTGCACATTCTCCTCCATTTCGCACGATCTTTAGCGTCCTGTGGTAAGAGCTTGTTGGCATGCATGTCATCTCTTACAACGTCAAGCCAGCACTTCTTTGGTCTACACCGCTTGTTCCGGCCCGGCGGAGGCGCCATGGCAAGACATTTGTTACCCACGTAACATGCCGGTTTCCGTAAGACGTGGCCGTACCAGCGTAGGCGACCCTCCTGCAGTTTGTCTGCAATGTCACGGACACGAAAGCTGCCCCGGATGCGGGAGTTTCTGATGCGGTCTTTCCGCGTAACTCCACACATCCACCGCAGCATATTCATCTCCGTGACACGCAGCTCCTGCTTGTGTCGCTCAAGCACAGGCCACGCCTCACTGCCATACAGGAGAACAGGTCTAATGATGGTTTTATAGACCTGTCCCTTAAGCTTAAACGGCATTTTGGGGTCACAAGTGACACCTGTCACCTCACGCCATTTCGCCCAAGCTGCGGAAATACGTGCCTTGACGTCGCAATCAATGTCGCCGGACGCGTGAAGCACAGACCCCAAGTATTTAAACTGGTCCGTGCGCTCGACCGTGTCTCCGCCTATGCGCACAGACATGGGGTCTGTCGTGTTGCTGGCCAAGTATACGGTCTTCGACACGTTGAGTTTCAGACCTCCGTTCTCAAGCGAGTCCTTCCACGCATTCACACGCCGCACCAACCGTTCCCTGTTCGCGTCCGCCAGCGCGATATCGTCAGCATACATGAGTAGCCAGGGAGGCTGCTCATGTGAGTCCTTGATGCTGTCCGACAAAACGTCTAATATCACGCTGAACAGAAACGGACTAAGGACGGATCCCTGGTGGACTCCGACGGTGATGGGGAAGGGTTTAGTGTCGTCAACAGCGGTCCTGACAACGGAATCGGAATTGAGGTACATGTCTCGAATTATGTCGACATAGATTTCAGGTACCCCTTTGGACCTCAGTGCCCACCAGATCACCCCGCGAGGGACACAGTCGAAGGCCTTCTGCATATCTAGAAAGAGCATATGCAGAGGCGTGTTCTTCGATCTGTATCTCTCCATGGCGATCCTTAGTGCGAAGCACGTCAACTAGAATGCCTAATACAATTCTTTATGAGGTTTTCCAAATTGTAAAATTACATTTACTTAAGCAACGTGTAACGAACTGGGTATATACATATCAAGGGCACTGCATATTTGGATGATATCAAATTATATTGGAAGGGTTTTTAATCCTATCTCTACATATTAGGAAGTTGTGAGTTAGACCATCGCCTGCAGTAGGCTACTACCATAGCCTAATACACAGGTAGAAATACAGAAAAGATACATATATCGTGATATTGGCAAGATTTTACTTGGAGTTAAAACTCTTCAATACTGTTTATTGCCATCTATAGAAGCCATGCCCTTGGTATGTATATACCCTATTCGTTACACGTTGTAGATTTTGAATAAACCACACTTTTTTTCTAAAAAATCAATAATTTTAATATTTTATATACTTAAAAATAATAATAATAATGGCAACACTAAAGTCGACTAGTCAATTTCGTCAAGCTCCTGTTTACATTTTAATTTTAAATACATTTACAAGCAATTTTCATCAACATTCATAGAAAATCAATAAGGAAAATTAATAGCTCAATAATAAACCCATTTTTTTAAAATAAATGTGCAATAATGTGAAATTAAATGCTTATAAAAAACTGCCGAAGCGGAGGTGACATGACAGCTGTCACCTCCGATAAAACTGGAAAACGAGGACGAAAAAAATGTTGACGAGACAAGCCGCACGAAGAGCACGCTCACCACCTCCGGACTCGTCGCCCAGCACCGCCTCGCCGCCGCCGGTCCCCAGCGCCAATGTAACCGCTGTGACGACACCGGTCGCGGTAGTTGCGTCGAGCTCGAGCGACAAGTATTTCTCTCCGCCGACGTCGCCAAGACCTGTACGTCGGCAGGGGAGAGGCCGGCCACCGAAGAGCTTGGGACTTAGGGGCCATCCGGCCCCGAGCCGGGTCCTCGCTGCCGGTGGTTGTGTGCAGCGCATGAGATGGACTCAAACAATGAACGAGAACGTCATGCGCGCATATTACAGGGCTACAGAGGGGGGAACTCACCTCACTGCGTACCGTGAAAGGATGCCGTCTCTGTTTCAGGCACTGGAACCAACTGTCAACGTCTCGGCCCAACGACTGTCGGATCAGGTGCGGGTCATTCAACGCAATGACAGGTTGGATGATATCGCACTTGATAGGCTGCGCTCAGAGGTACTGAGCAACCAAATCACCCCGACTCTGACACAGACTGCGGCACAAGCGTCAATCATCGATGCTGCTCCGCCGCGGTCCAATCGTGTTGAAGAAGAGGATGATAGGGTTGAAACAGTAAGTAGCCAGTACAACGACCGATTGAGGAACGCACTGGAGGATGCGTTCCGCGACTATAGATCCACTCCGACTGACCTTAGACCCCGGTTACCACGGCTACCTATTCATAAAAAAAATAGGGCGCTGGTGTGTGCTTTGGACTCGCTGCTCAAGAATTTCTTCGAGAGCAGCGAGGATCTCATTGATACACACTCGATCCTGTATTGCGCGGCTGTAGCGGCATGTCGATTAGCGAAAGTCAAGTTCCCGAATTGTGAGGAAGCTACTCGACCTAAACCAGCCGTACCAGCCTGGCAACGCAGAATCGAGCGTCGTATCGATGGGACCAGGGTACTCATTGCCAAACTATACTGCTTCAGGGATGGCAATACTCGACCACGAGTGATGCGCTTTGTGAGACAGGCATTCTCGGGGACTGGTATCAGCCCGCAAGAATATATAAATCATCTCACAGAGCGCATCGACTTCCTGAAGCAGAAAGTTTGTGCATGGGCGAGCCGTATTCGGCGGTATAAGCGGCGAGTGGATCGATATACGCAGAATCGCATGTTCCAGAGCGATGAGAGGGGGGTATACAGAGCTTGGGAGCGACCTGAACAAAACGAGGCTGACGTGTGCCGCCCGGATGATGCCACCACAAGTGCATTCTGGCGCGGCATATGGTCGGTATCCGTTTGTCACACTGAGGGTAACTGGATACAGAATGTCGAACAAGTGTGTGAAACCATACCAGAAATGGATACCATTTTGATAACACCATCAGACGTAGCCGCAGCAGTCCGTTCGTTACCGAACTGGAAATCACCGGGACCGGACGGGCTGCATAACTTTTGGTTAAAATGGCTAAGTAGTTCACACACTTGTTTGGCATCTCAATTCCAGTCATCCTTAGAGTCTGGTTCGCTACCCCAGTTCTTAACAACTGGAATTACCCACCTGCTCCATAAATCAGGTAGCACCGCGGAACCCAAAAATTATAGGCCGATCACTTGTCTACCAACGGTCTATAAAGTTCTTACATCCATTTTGAAAGCTAAAATAAACAAACACCTTAACAGCAACTCCATCATGTCTGTCTCTCAAAATGGATGTAAGAGCGGGTCCCGTGGTACTAAGGAGCTACTCCTCATAGACATGGCCATCAGCCAACAGGCTCGTCGATCCCGCAAGGACCTCTCAACTTGCTGGATAGATTATAAGAAGGCCTACGATTCGGTGCCACCTACATGGCTTATGAGGGTGCTGGAGTTGTACAAGGTTAATGCAACTCTACGCACTTTCCTTAGGTCGTGTATGGGGCAATGGAAGACAGTCCTTCGCTATCCAGGGAGTCGACGGATCCAAGGGAATGATGAACCTGTATGGATTAAGCGGGGAATATTCCAGGGCGACAGTCTGAGCCCACTTTGGTTCTGCTTAGCTCTGAATCCTCTAAGCACACTGCTGGAGGATTCAGGTCTGGGTTACCGATTGAAGAGAGGTGGTCAGGTCATATCTCACCTCCTCTACATGGATGATTTGAAACTCTTTGCCCCCAATAAATTGCATCTGATGAAGCTACTGAATGTAACTGAAACTTTTAGTAGTGGCATCAAAATGGAATTTGGTGTGGACAAATGTGCAGTCATGAATGTAAAGCGGGGGCAGATTATGGAATCCGAAGGAATTACACTCCCGGATTCCATACACCTAAGATCCCTCTCCTCATTCGAGAGCTATAAATATTTGGGTATGTCGGAAGCGTTAGGTATCAACGATGCTGACATGAAGCAATCGTTGAAGGAGCGCTTCTTTGGTCGCCTGAAGAAGGTATTAAAAAGTCTTCTTTCGGGCGGGAATAAGGTGCGCGCCTTCAACGGGTGGGTCATGCCGGTTTTGATGTACTCTTTCGGCATACTTAAATGGACTCAGACTGAACTCGACGCCCTGGATAGAAGGGTCCGTACACTGCTGACAGCAAACAGAATGCATTACCCACGATCATCGGTGATGAGACTGTATATTCCCCGGAAGTGCGGGGGTCGAGGCTTTTTAAATGCGAAGACCCTCCACAACCGAGAGGTATGCAGTCTCAGAGAACATTTTTTCAAAACCGTAGTGGGTATGCATCATGATGTTGTCACAGTAGACAAGGGGCTTACCCCGCTATCCATGGCAAAAGAGAACTGGCACAAGCCTATAATACTTACCACTGATGACCGCAAGATGATATGGCAAAGCAAGGAACTTCACGGGCGATTTTATCGGGCTCTTCATGAGCCCGATGTAGACTTCTTAGCATCCGTATCCTGGCTACGATTCAGTGACCTTTTCGGGGAAACTGAAGGTTTCGTCTGTGCAATTATGGACGAAGTTATCTTGACGAATAACTACCGGAGATATATTATGAAGGACGGGACGATTGACGTGTGTCGGGCATGTCACCATCCGGGTGAGTCCATCAGACATATTATCTCTGGTTGCTCTCGTCTGGCTAACAGCGAGTATTTGCACAGGCATAACCAAGTACTTAGCTAGGATTATCCATCAGCAACTTGCTTTGAAATATAAACTTCTGGATTCTGAGGTACCATATTATAAGTATGTGCCCGACCCAGTTCTTGAAAATGACCATGTCACGTTGTACTGGGATCGGTCTATCATTACTGACAGGACTATTGTTGCAAATAAGCCTGATATAGTAGTGATAGACCGATTAGCGCGCCTTGCAATGATTGTCGATGTTACCATTCCACATGACGGGAATCTCGTGAAAGCTGAGAAAGAGAAACAAATTAAGTATCTCGACTTGGCGCACGAGATTGTTGACATGTGGAATGTGAACTCGGCTGTCATTGTACCGATTGTCGTGTCAGCCAATGGTTTGATAGCCAAAAGCCTCGACCAACATCTATTGAGGCTCTCGTTAGGCAGTTGGATCAAAGGCCTGATTCAAAGGAAGGACAGTGGCAACACTGGCCGAGTGACATTGGGTTCTTGATATTTTGTGATAAATAATTTGTTAATATAGTTTTTTAACAGTTTTGTCGTGTTTACTGTCGCATAAAGTGGAACAGAACTCATAAACTGTGTGAAATAATATTATTAAGAACTTAGGTGAACAAATTATAAAAATAAAGCAAACTAATAGTGAACCAGTGAACAATCTAACTACTGACAAGTTTTAAAAGTAAGCAATATAATTGGAATACATAAGCAATTACAGTCTATTGAGTGTCATTATCAGTGATATATATACCAATTATCAAGTCTCTCGGAATAAGTGAGATACATTTTCGATGCAACGGGCTTCTTTTTTTTTTTTGTAAATAGCGGTCAGTCGAGGATTGTCGATAATTGGAGTAGCGACATCTGTTGACAAGTAGCAGAACACAGTTGACACATGATACTAGATCACGCATGAATACCATTCATTCTTTTTACAAACCTGGAACATAGCATTTTGGCACATCAATCAAATTGACAGATGATATTCTTGCCATATAACAAGTACAGTGTGCCCAGGGTATCCTGTTCCTCTATTAGTTATTGCAACAAAAATCTATCCAAATTTTTGAACGAACCAGTATGTCCACTAAAAGCACTTCTAAAATTAGCCGTAAGATGCCAGAAAAAACTACCTGTTTTAAATGCAAGAAATCTGTTGACATCAAAAAGACCGCATTATGCTCAACGTGTAACAAGCGCTATGAACCAGATTGCATTGGCTACCCGGAACAAACTTACCGCCTGTTGGACCAGGAATCCAAGAGAAAATGGAGATGTACTGCATGCATCAAAAGTAAAAAATTCTTAAATGATAGCCAAACGTTTAACGTAACTACAAGGAAAAGACCACAAATAAACCGCTCTTCTCCAGAACAGGTTCAACAACAGTTCCAGGGCAGTCCACAAATCCAAGCAGAAAATTCCGGAACTCCAAATAGCTTCAAAATGTTAGACTCGCATATAATAACTGAATATGAAACATCGGATGAATCGTATATCACCCCTAGTAAGCTGTCTAAAAGCGTGGACGGTACCATATCGGAGTCTTTATCTATTCTAGAAATGAAAGACACAATAACAGAGCTCACACGTAAACTAGATAGTACAGAAAACGAGCTAGAAAATACGATTCTTGAAAATAATAGTCTTCGCCAACAATTGATCAAGTTAAATCTAGAAATAAAAATGTTAAAAGCACTCTGCCATTCTCCAGTTGAAAATAATCTTGACGTCACTATTAAAGGAAAAAGACATTCTTTACTACACCAGACATTCTCTACACCTTCTACTCCTCTTACAAGCAAAACGAGTGCGGATAATAGCATCAAAATTATGCATTTACAACAGAAGATCACCAACCTGCAGCAAAAATTAGTAAGCGCACAACAACAGATTGAAACTTTTAAAAATAAAATAGATTCACTAAGACAATACAACTACGGTAAGCCTATACTACCCCAGGTCCAAAAGTTCTGCCCCCAAACATCATCGGGTACTGAAGAACAAAAATGTGTCCCGCCAAATCGAATTCTCATCTTCGGCCCTCAACAATGCGTCGGCCTAGCAGCAGCGATTATAGATTCTAGACAAAATACACAATATGAGAAATATAGTGTTATCTCAGAAACAAAACCAAATGCTTTAAGTAGTCAAATAACCATTAATTGTCTTCATGCTAAGCTAAATTTCAATGATAAACTGGTAATATGTTTGGGAGAAAATGATCACAGTTTACGGAATGTTTTATCACATTTGCAAACTGTGCTAGAGACATTCTATAACAACACGGTAATTGTATTAAACGTGTTTAAAAGTGAGTACTTAGACATAAATAAGCTTAATTATCGCATAAAAAACATATGTAAAAATTGTAAAAAATGTACATTTCTAGAAAGTGGAACCTCTAAGATAACTGAATTGTGTAAAAGTATCAATCACATTATAGACTGTAATGATTACAAAAACAATTATTTAAATCCTAGGGAACTTATTAAGAAAATAGCGAAAAACAAACAAAGCCAATTAAGTACTGACAAAAACAAAGTGACTGAGCCTAAAAAAGGAACAATTCCGTTCTATTTTCGCCGTGTAATTTCTAAGTTGCAACAACAGGAAAATATTATTGAAGATCCTGTAGAAAAAAGTCACAGAGGAACCATTCCGTATTATTTTCCGACCATAAAACGTAACACTACATTTTTTCGAGACCAAACCCCTTATAACTGATACCCCTAATACCCTAACAATTCTCCATCAGAATATTGCCAGTATTGTATGTAAAAGAGAAATTCTTGAACTAACTCTGCAAGAACTTCAAGAAGCTCACAATGACCCAGATGTAATATGCCTCTCAGAAACCTTTATCAAAAAAGGAAACGAAAACTATATTAAAATACACGGCTATGAAATGGCAGCCACCTACTGCAGAGAAAAGCAAAGAGGTGGCACTTGCATCTTAATAAAAGAACATATTTTCTTTAAAGATCTACCATTTGTAAAAACCTATGCCACGCAAAATACGTTTGAGGCTTGTGGTATTGAACTTATATATCATAAATTAAATATTATTTGCATTTATAGAACACCTCAATCGGATCCCACTCAGTTTCTAAGCAAATTAAATAGCCTCCTGCACAATGTAATGCAACAATATAAATCTAAATTTAATGTAGTTTTGGCTGGTGACTTTAATATCAACACCTTAAAAAAAGGTCATATTTCAAATCAATTACAGGATTTAGCATATAATTATAACCTGAAATTTCATATCAATGGACCAACACGTAAATTATCATGTATTGACCACATTCTTAGTAACATACCAGACGCAACTGCTGTTGTGATGCCCCTTCACTTATCAGACCACGACACTGCACAAATGTTGAACATTCCGCTAAAATACAATACACAAAAACTACCGACATATTATGCATATAAAAGAGATTTCAGCAAGGATAATATTCAAAGGTTTAAGGAATGCTTATGTAGTTTATCATGGTGTGACACATATACAGCTATTGACGCAAACGTGGCATTTAATTATTTTCATGAAATGTTTTGCTTACTCTACAATCTCTGCTTCCCTAAATTAAGAGTAAAGGTTAATATAAACAACAAAAAGAAACAGACTTGGATAAGTAAGGGCTTAAGAAAAAGCTGTAAAACAAAACGTTCACTACGCCATAGATTCTATAAAAATAAAACGGCAAATAATAAGATCAAATACATTAACTATTCTAAAATCTTTAAAAAATGCATCTTCAACTCCAAAAAGAATGCAAATATCAACTTTATTGCCAAAACCGACAACAAATGTAATGCTACTTGGAAGGTTATAAAAGACGAGCTTAACAACACAAACACCAAAAGTAATATTGGCCATATTAAAATTGACGATACGGTAATATCCAACCCAGTTGAAATAGCATCCGCTTTCAATAATCACTACATCAATTCAACTAATAAATTAATAGATACAAACGAGGGAAATATCTTTGTGAAAAATGTAACTGTTTATTCAATGTTCCTTAAACCCATGACAGTAAATGAAGTTAGACAAGAAATAACGCTTTTGAATAACACCAAATCTGAAGGTTAAGATGAAATCAATACAAAAATTATTAAAGTATGTGCTGATGAAATCATTGACGTACTGACATACTTAATTAATTTGTCATTCAGCTGTGGAATTTTTCCAGAAGCACTGAAGTTTTCCATAATCAAGCCTCTATACAAAAAAGGAGAAAGACATGATATGAATAATTATCGCCCTATTACTCTAATACCCATTTTTTCAAAAATATTTGAAAAATGTATGTACAAGAGACTTCTACATTATTGTAATAAATTTAATATAATAAAAAATGAACAGTATGGGTTCCAAAAAAATAAATCTACCACATTAGCCATCTACGCACTTATGAAAGTAGTATTACCTAGTATCAATGATAATAATTTAACCACGGGTCTGTTCTTTGATTTATCAAAAGCTTTTGACCTAGTCTCCCACGATTCATTATTACAAAAACTAGAATCACTTGGAATCAGAGAGGCCACCCTTACAGTGGATAAAGTCATACCTTTATAACAGGAAACAATGTGTTACTATATCAAATATTAATGATGATAAAGACTTAACACTATACGCATCTGAATATATTTGCAACAGATTTGGTGTTCCTCAAGGAAGTATACTAGGGCCAATCTTATTCTTATTGTACATAAATGACATCACTGAAATAACTAACCATAAATGTATTTTATTTGCTGATGACATTTCTATTATTGTGACATGTAACAAAAATAATAATACAATTTATGACCATGAAGCTGACATTAACAACACAATTGACATCTTAACTAACTGGCTTAATAAACAAAATTTGACAATAAATCTTGACAAATCAGTGTACATTCAATTCAATAAATGTAATAATAATAAGTTTAATATCAGTCTAAATATACCCAAAATCAAATCTGTAACAATGACCAAGTTTCTGGGTGTAACTATTGATGAACATTTAAATTGGAAAATGCATGTAGATAATGTCTGCAGTAAAATAAATAAATTTGTATATGCGCTCAGACAAGTAAAACAAGTTACTAATTTAAAAACAGCCATATTGGTTTACCACGCATACGTAGAATCTATACTGCGGTATGGACTTGTAATATGGGGCAACAGTACCGACCAACATAGAACATTTGTTGCCCAAAAAAAATGTATTAGAGCTCTATACGGACTTCAACCTGACGAATCATGTGAACCAGTATTTAAAAAGCTATGTTTGTTACCGCTACCTTGTCTATATATTTATGAAATATGCATGTTTGTGTGGAAACATAAAGAGTTGTTTAAAACAGCAAACGATATATGTCTTCGAAACCGACGAGACCCTTATAGGCTCGTACTAAGCAATGCTCCTAGGCTTGCAAAGTATAGCAAAGGCTGCTTAGCTATGTGTGTACGGATATATAATAATTTGCCTGGTGACTTTAAGTTGGTAAACACAAGATATTTTTTTAAGCGGAAATTGAGTGCATGGCTAAACCAACATAACTTCTATAGTCTAAAACAGTTTTTTGACACGAAATGTTGAGTACTTTTTTTTTACTTTTTTCTTATTTTGTATTCTAATTTGCGTGCTGAGTCTAAGCTTGGCAAAACATGTTTGTACTATTGCTATCTGTAAGACCTGTTATACAATGTTTTGAGCAAATAAATATTATTATTATTATTATTAAAGGCAGTACTCCTCGATACGGCCCGCATAGTGAGGAGGTTCCTGTCTCTGGAGCCCTAACCACCGGTAGCTTGGACCCTGCTCCCGCCATCGGTGGAACACTATTTTTTTTATATTTTTAAATGTTTTTGTATGTTTTTTATATAAATATTTAAAAATGTAAAACGATATGTAGACACGGAAAAATAAAGAGATAATAATAATAATAATAATAATGGCAACACTAAAGTCGACTAGTCAATTTCGTCAAGCTTCTGTTTACATTTTAATTTTAAATACATTTACAAGCAATTTTCATCAACATTCATAGAAAATCAATAAGGAAAATTAATAGCTCAATAATAAACCCATTTTTTTTAAATAAATGTGCAATAATGTGAAATTAAATGCTTATAAAAAACTGCCGAAGCGGAGGTGACATGACAGCTGTCACCTCCGATAAAACTGGAAAACGAGGACGAAAAAAATGTTGACGAGACAAGCCGCACGAAGAGCACGCTCACCACCTCCGGACTCATCGCCCAGCTCCGCCTCGCCGCCGCCGGTCCCCAGCGCCAATGTAAGCGCTGTGACGACACCGGTCGCGGTAGTTGCGTCGAGCTCGAGCGACGAGTATTTCTCTCCGCCGACGTCGCCAAGACCTGTACGTCGGCAGGGGAGAGGCCGGCCACCGAAGAGCTTGGGACTTAGGGGCCATCCGGCCCCGAGCCGGGTCCCCGCTGCCGGTGGTTGTGTGCAGCGCATGAGATGGACTCAAACAATGAACGAGAACGTCATGCGCGCATATTACAGGGCTACAGAGGGGGGAACTAACCTCACTGCGTACCGTGAAAGGATGCTGTCTTGTTTCAGGCACTGGAACCAACTGTCAACGTCTCGGCCCAACGACTGTCGGATCAGGTGCGGGTCATTCAACGCAATCACAGGTTGGACGATATCGCACTTGATAGGCTGCGCTCAGAGGTACTGAGCAACCAAATCACCCCGACTCTGACACAGACTGCGGCACAAGCGTCAATCATCGATGCTGCTCCGCCGCGGTCCAATCGTGTTGAAGAAGAGGATGATAGGGTTGAAACAGTAAGTAGCCAGTACAACGACCGATTGAGGAACGCACTGGAGGATGCGTTCCGCGACTATAGATCCACTCCGACTGACCTTAGACCCCGGTTACCACGGCTACCTATGCATAAAAAAAATAGGGCGCTGGTGTGTGCTTTGGACTCGCTGCTCAAGAATTTCTTCGAGAGCAGCGAGGATCTCATTGATACACACTAGATCCTGTATTGCGCGGCTGTAGCGGCATGTCGATTAGCGAACGTCAAGTTCCCGAATTGTGAGGAAGCTGCTCGACCTAAACCAGCCGTACCAGCCTGGCAACGCAGAATCGAGCGTCGTATCGATGGGACCAGGGTACTCATTGGCAAACTATACTGCTTCAGGGATGGCAATACTCGACCACGAGTGATGCGCTTTGTGAGACAGGCATTCTCGGGGACTGGTATCAGCCCTCGAGAATATATAAATCATCTCACAGAGCGCATCGACTTCCTGAAGCAGAAAGTTTGTGCATGGGCGAGCCGTATTCGGCGGTATAAGCGGCGAGTGGATCGATATACGCAGAATCGCATGTTCCAGAGCGATGAGAGGTGGGTATACAGAGCTTGGGAGCGACCTGAACAAAACGAGGCTGACGTGTGCCGCCCGGATGATGCCACCACAAGTGCATTCTGGCGCGGCATATGGTCGGTATCCGTTTGTCACACTGAGGGTAACTGGACACAGAATGTCGAACAAGTGTGTGAAATCATACCAGAAATGGATACCATTTTGATAACACCATCAGACGTAGCCGCAGCAGTCCGTTCGTTACCGAACTGGAAATCACCGGGACCGGACGGGCTGCATAACTTTTGGTTAAAATGGCTAAGTAGTTCACACACTTGTTTGGCATCTCAATTCCAGTCATCCTTAGAGTCTGGTTCGCTACCCCAGTTCTTAACAACTGGAATTACCCACCTGCTCCATAAATCAGGTAGCACCGCGGAACCCAAAAATTATAGGCCGATCACTTGTCTACCAACGGTCTATAAAGTTCTTACATCCATTTTGAAAGCTAAAATAAACAAACACCTTAACAGCAACTCCATCATGTCTGTCTCTCAAAATGGATGTAAGAGCGGGTCCCGTGGTACTAAGGAGCTACTCCTCATAGACATGGCCATCAGCCAACAGGTTCGTCGATCCCGCAAGGACCTCTCAACTTGCTGGATAGATTATAAGAAGGCCTACGATTCGGTGCCACATACATGGCTTATGAGGGTGCTGGAGTTGTACAAGGTTAATGCAACTCTACGCACTTTCCTTAGGTCGTGTATGGGGCAATGGAAGACAGTCCTTCGCTATCCAGGGAGTCGACGGATCCAAGGGAATGATGAACCTGTATGGATTAAGCGGGGAATATTCCAGGGCGACAGTCTGAGCCCACTTTGGTTCAGCAAACAGGATGCATCACCCACGATCATCGGTGATGAGACTGTATATTCCCCGGAAGTGCGGCGATCGAGGCTTTTTAAATGCGAAGACCCTCCACAACCGAGAGGTATGCAGTCTCAGAGAACATTTTTTCAAAACCGTAGTGGGTATGCATCATGATGTTGTCACAGTAGACAAGGGGCTTACCCCGCTATCCATGGCCAAAGAGAACTGGCACAAGCCTATAATACTTACCACTGATGACCGCAAGTTGATATGGCAAAGCAAGGAACTTCACGGGCGATTTTATCGGGCTCTTCATGAGCCCGATGTAGACTTCTTAGCATCCGTATCCTGGCTACGATTCAGTGACCTTTTCGGGGAAACTGAAGGTTTCGTCTGTGCAATTATGGACGAAGTTATCTTGACGAATAACTACCGGAGATATATTATGAAGGACGGGACGATTGACGTGTGTCGGGCATGTCACCATCCAGGTGAGTCCATCAGACATATTATCTCTGGTTGCTCTCGTCTGGCTAACAGCGAGTATTTGCACAGGCATAACCAAGTAGCTAGGATTATCCATCAGCAACTTGCTTTGAAATATAAACTTGTGGATTCTGAGGTACCATATTATAAGTATGTGCCCGACCCAGTTCTTGAAAATGACCATGTCACGTTGTACTGGGATCGGTCTATCATTACTGACAGGACTATTGTTGCAAATAAGCCTGATTTAGTAGTGATAGACCGATTAGCGCGCCTTGCAATGATTGTCGATGTTACCATTCCACATGACGGGAATCTCTTGAAAGCTGAGAAAGAGAAACAAATTAAGTATCTCGACTTGGCGCACGAGATTGTTGACATGTGGAATGTGAACTCGGCTGTCATTGTACCGATTGTCGTGTCAGCCAATGGTTTGATAGCCAAGAGCCTCGACCAACATGTATTGAGGCTCTCGTTAGGCAGTTGGATCAAAGGCCTGATTCAAAAAGCAGTACTCCTCGATACGGCCCGCATAGTGAGGAGGTTCCTGTCTCTGGAGCCCTAACCACCGGTAGCTTGGACCCTGCTCCCGCCATCGGTGGAACACTATTTTTTTATATTTTTAAATGTTTTTGTATGTTTTTTATATAAATATTTAAAAATGTAAAGCGATATGTAGACACGGAAAAATAAAGAGATAATAATAACAATGTATTTGCTTAAATAGTAGGTACAATGAGATGTTCAATAAATACAATGATCCTTTACTATCTACCTTAAACTAGGCGTGCAAAAATAGTATTAAGTAATAATTATAAAATAATAGTAAGTATAAATTAGGAATGTCAAACATGAAAATACAATAATACAAGATAAAATATTAATAATAAGGCAATGATACAAATTAATAAAGTCAGCTAAAGCATTACATTACATGGTCAAAAAATATACATTTAAAAACAAAAATAAAAATGTCTGTCGATGTAGTTATATTACAGCAGTCAAGTAAATGAAATTAAAAATTCATATTTTATCATCAAGAAATTCTTGAATGGAATAATATGCCTTCTCGATCAAAAATAGGAACAATTTCTTTTTAAATATATCAATGCCTTCCACCGACTTCATGTATTTTGGCACTTTGTTGTACAATTTCGGAGCCATTACGAATATGCTTTTCTGAAATAATGCAGTCTTGTGTGGAACCAAATGTAGCTTATCAGCTCTACGCAAGCTACTAACCTGCGAAAATTTAGACAGGTTGCGCCTGACGAAAAGGACAGTTTCGTATATATACAAGGACGGTAAAGTTAATATTTTTAATTTTATAAAATGAGGTTTACAACTGTCGGTCCTTTGTAAATTACACATGGCTCGGATGCAACGTTTTTGTGCAATAAATACAGTTTCCTTTCCAGTTGCATTACCCCAAAAAATTATGCCGTATCTTAAACACGATGCAACTAGTCCATGGTATGCTGTCAATAACGTGGGTTCATTTACAGTTTTCCTTAACATGGTCAAAGCATACGAATATTGGTTAAGTTTACCGCATACTTTCTCGATTTGAACGCGCCATTTCAATGTACTCTCTATATGTATTCCTAGAAATTTTGTGGTGTTTGTTTCATTAATACTAACGCCGTTATGGGTTACATTAAGGTTCAGTCTGTTAGTCATTCTTTGTCCAAATTTCATAAGTACGGTTTTACTTAAATTAATTTTTAAATTATTATACTCTAACCAATTAATTATATATTAGTAAACCCTACGTGCAGGAGTCCGAATCGCACTTGGTCGGTTTTAACTTATCATGAAATTTTGCAATATTTAGCGTATGTCAGTAAATTGCCCATGACCGAATACTAAGTAGGTAAGGTTATCATTTTTGTCCCTTGCATGAAAAAAACCTCCTATAAAAGAATCCAATCCGCGATATTCACAGTGGAAACTCTATAACTGCCATTGATTGCTTTTGTGCATTGTAATTATTTGAGGGAAGATTTTTTCTTTGCACTATACTTTTATCTCCAGCAGGTACTTCCCCGTCCCAATATTATGAAGTCCCTGGCAGTGTTCGTCCATTGAAGATTTATGAACATTTAATTGCAAGGGACCAGTAAAGATGTCTCATACTGACGTTATCACTCATAATTAAGTTTATTATGAACCAAATTTATGACCTGCCAGATACTGGGTCTGTGATGTTAGGAGGTAATTAGTGGTGTTACAATTAAATTTGATGTTATAGAGTGTTTTGAAGGGAAATTAGCTTCTTTGTTACTGGGTGTCCGAGGTGTTATCATGTATAAAACTCACACAGGTGAAGTGGGCATAAAATGAGCTATCACCACTGCCAATCTATAGAGATTGTGTGTGTGTGGTATATAGATTTATTCCTGATGGTAGCATCAGGAAGAAAGAGCACTTCATCCAGGATCTCACGATGAGTTTTTTTTTTAATCTATACTATACTAATATATAAAACTGAAGAGTTTGTTTAAACGCGCTAATCTCAGGAACTACTGTTCCGATTTTAAAAAATCTGTTTGCGTTGGATAGCCCATTAATCCAGTAAGGCTTTAGGCTATATAAAATAAAATAAAAATCTATTTATTTCGGGCAACATGCCCATATATTGTAAGTGTACAACTTAAAAACTATGTTAGTATTAAATAAAAATAAAAAGAAATTAATTAAGGTATTTGCCTTCCTCTGGAGCACCAGGCACACGCACTTGTGCTTGAACCCAATGCCGCAGAAGGGGGCTGTCCAGCTTGTGGCTGAGCACGTTCAGAATGGTGTTGGCGCTCCCACGTGTACGAAACATCAGCGACGCGATACGGCGCCGCAGCACAGTGTGAAAGCCGCCTGTGTGCGCGTGCGCAAACATCGCAGACGCACTACAGTAACGTGGGAGCCCCACCAGCACCCTGAACGCATTATTAACACATTATTATATATAACATCACGCTGCTACCAATAGGAGCCGAGCATAACTAAGTCCACGCGAATGAAGTCGTCGTCGGGAGTGGGCCGTAACACGCGGCCTCAGAACATAAAAGAAGAAGCTAATAGATAAAATTCAGAAACCGTAATATTATGCGCATCATGCTGCTGTAACTTACGTACAAAGAAAGATAGACCCGGATCATTTCACAATCATACCTGAAACAATATAACATCGATATGAAATTCAAGAAAGTGTTTAAAGAATTGCACTTTATATTGATAAAATGTCTATCAGATCCCTTAAAACCCTTAAACCTTGGACACCAATGACTGATTAAAAGGTGAAGGTAAACATTTTGAGGACTTAAGTCTGAAATCGCCAATCCGCATTGCAGAGCAGAGCATGCGTGGTGATTACGCTCAATCCTTCTCGTTATGAGATGACACTTTTCTAGAAAAATCCTTATGGTATTATATTACCAGGTACTTTTGTTATATATATTTTTTTAAATAGCTTTGCACTCAGTTGCTGTATTGATCAAACAAGTCAGTAGTCAGTTTCCTATGTACTACGTATGCTACTTAAATCTCTGCCTACCCCGACACACCAACACTTCATCTCCTATTCCGTCACATAGCGTCCCATTCGTCACACCCGTCAGCGACAGACTTGTAATAAAACGCTACTTGCTCTAATTGATTGATGAGCCGCTTCTCTGCCTACCCTTTCACCGAATGAGGGTATTTGCATATCTGTTACTTAATCTGTGCATAATTAGGGGTTGGAGAGTATGGTTCTGTTAAGAAGTACCTAGGTAAATGGCAGCTGGTATTTAGTTACACGCTTTTGTCTTCGCTAGTTACAAAACATGGTTTAATGATAATTAAACCATGTTTTGTAAAGCGTGAAATAAATATCTAACCTAGACTATCGTCTAGGTTAGATATTTATTTGTGAGAAATCCACAATGAGCTTAAACTAAGGTAAATAAGCCACGATTTAATATCATATAGTTATTTTGATTTAGTTCAAACCGTCATGGTAATAATTTTATCAAGCACTGAAAGGTCAAATTTCACAAAACTACAGTACAAAATTACAGTGTCAGCAAATTAAGACTTTTTATAACATAGTCCTAATTATCCGCTTTTTTATAACATAGAAATAATTATCCGCTAATAGCCGTGGAATCGATGACACTGTAGGGACTGACTGAAGAAAAGTTCTTGAGCGGAGACCGCGAATCGGCAAACATAGGTAAGTGTCCTGCTAACATTTGCCGATTAACGGTCTCAGGCTGTTTAGCCTTCTTCGTAGGGTAGCTGGTTGCAGCTGGATGTGAGTTGACGGGTGTGCGATAGGAGAGGCCTGTAGCCATCAGTAAACTGATAATGATGATGGGCAATTCATTTGTTGCATACATTTTATTTCATGCGACATACAAGACACGTGTACCATGTCCCACTGCATGAAAGACATACAAGACACGTGTACCATGTCCCACTGCATGAAAGACATACAAGACACGTGTACCATGTCCCACTGCATGAGAGCGAATGATCAACTTTACATATATTTTTTTTACAATTTATAAACTAGTGCTTGACCGCAACGCCACCTGATGATAAGCCGTGCTCCAATTGTTGATGGTAAAACGCGCTAGTTTATTAAGAGCCAATTCACTCTATCCTTGAAGATACTTAAATTGTAGTTCGATGGAAACACCGCCACTGTGCAAATTATTCCAGTCCCTCGATGTACACGGTATAAAAGAAGAGGCGAAACGTTTCGTCCGGATCATTGTGGTGTCAACAATGTAAGGGTAGTAACCTGCCGTACGACGGGTTGTCCGATGATGGAACAGGATGATGTCCGATGATGGAGATGGGGGAATTGAATCATGCAATTCCTTCCCACAATGCATCCTACAGAACACCGACAGGTTACTCTACGCCTGTATTCCAGGCTTTGCAGACCATTTTGAGCTAAATCTGAGTCGCTAATTAGCCAGACTATTCCCCCATCACATTACAAATAGAAGAAACCAATTAACAATCACTTAAATAAACATAAGCTCAAGAGAGAGTTTAGACAGCTGTTCAATTTCAATTAGTTCCAGTTTGATACAGGTGCCCTACCGCTAAGAACTTGGACGAGCGGGACTTACCTTAAAACTTGCGCCTAATCGATCACCAGTAAATAGGTTACACTGCTCGTCGGGGGCCGTGAGTGCGAACCCATGTAGGGTGCCTGTACGTGGATAGGTTGTGGTGGAGGTATTAAAGAGTTACTTTCAGGTAGATATTGAATGTGGAGGTACAACGTTCGGGATATTGAACGAAACTTTTATTTGATCATTTCTTTTAATAATATTGTCTGTAATATTGGCTTGAAAATTATAGGTATATTATCTAATGCATAACGGCACGCTTAGCCTAGTGGTTAAATGTTTGACTGCTGCGCTGCACGTCGCGGGTTCATTCCCGCACGGAATAAATATTTGCATGACCTACAAGTAGTTGTTCTAGGTCTGTTTTTTGTGTATGTTTGTAAACGCACCTACGGTACATGATAAAATTCTAGAGTGGGGCAACGTTTTATTAAAAAAAAACCACCTTTTTTAAATAAGATAATATTTACAAACTTCCTATACTAAATAAACTACAAATTAAATAAGATTCCATGTAAACCTTGTAAACCATTTCGAAACGAGCTAATCGAGTCGAGTCGTTTTATTAAGGCTTGAGAAATAATCGTATTTTTGTTCAATACGTATCCAAGTCCAATGTCAGTCTTACGTCAAACTACATGATAAAATGGTTGTCAATTGTTGAGCTTTATACAAGCATAACGAAACTATAACGTTCACATTGCTGAGACACAGCACAGATTCCGTAAGCAAACATTAAAATAATCCATTTTTGTAGTAGTTCAGTCAAATATTTTACCTTCAAACAGAACGAATAATAAGTTCGGGGTTAAAACACAAAGTGAGTAGGTAACAATAATGGTTATACATATTAGAAACGTAAAAAACGAATAAGCATTCACGAGCACCTGCTAACAGAAAATATCAAATACTTCGTACCTACTGCTTAAATAATTTAACGTATATTTTGCACCAAAAAGACAGTAAAACAAAAAATAGCGCCTCACAACACAGTGCCGGCGACGCGGGGGCGATGGCGCTGCGATAGTGAAGCTAACACAATCGTTAGTTTTTTTGTGACCGCCAAATGGAAGATCTGATACTAGCGGTTAAGCTGTTCGTACACTTCGCCTAATTTGAAATGATAGTAAAACTTCCTAAAGCGACCGAGGTAACTTTTTGCAACGAAATTTTGTACTGAAAATTACACTGAAGACAGATTTCATTATGTGGAAACCGTATCGGCTATACATTTTTAAGAAGGTCTGAATAGGCTTATCCGCTCGGTTGCTTCTGGGAACGATCGTTTCCAAACAAAAAATCCGAACCTTGCTCGTGGAAACAATTGCTGCAGTGTCTTCATTTTTGTTAAACGACTTAAAACTCTAATAATATTACGTTAGAGACCTTTCGAAACCTCTTAAGATCGTAGACTAGTAACACATGTGCCGAATGAGCGCAAATTCACAACATCCATAGACTAAATTTTATTTAATATTTTGAAGTGAAGTTGAAGTCACCATTTTGTAACTTTCTGTCATCAAAGTTAGTGAGTGCTCCAATCAAAAATGCCACAAGTATCCAAATTTATTGTTTATTATTTAATTTAAGGTATCAAATTATTGTAGAAGATATATTCTCTGATATTTTAAAATTTTATTTATACATACTTTATGTGAAATGTGATAAAATCCAAAGAATCGAACGTGCATTTTTTGTTGTTTGTTTACAATATTTTAAAGTGATAATTTATAGTGAAATTACTTAAAACTCCGGAGAATTATGAATAAAATAGTAAAGGTAAGACTCAACTTTAATCATAAATACTATAATATCATTAAAATATCTTGTAAAACAACAGGATTGCGTAAATTTTGGCGTCAAGTACGTACGTAGTAACGAATTCTTGCACTGGCTACAATCGTTTCCAAGAAGCAAAGGAAGTTTTAGTGTCAGGGTTGACGCACGCAGTGTCTTTCACGCATATTTTTTTGGTTGAAATGAAATGTATGGATTTGAGTGGTTTTTCAGTTTGATTGATAATTTTATACTGTGCCATACGGTCGTCATTATTACAAAACATGCATTATGTTATTATAAATTGTATTTTTTTTATTAGAACGATTTTTGGGCAATACTTATTATTTGATTCATTAATTAATTAATAATTACATGGTACATTTTATTACATATTGTAGTTTATTGGTGTGTGTTGGTTCTGTAAGTGGTGGTTGCGCTATTGCGCTAGTAGACGAAGAGGGCAACGGGGAGAAAGTGGAAGAGGGGGAAAGGGAAGTAAAAGGGGAGGTAGGAGAAAAGGAAGTGAAAGACGAGAAAGGGGCAAAGGAGGAGGGCAAGCGATGAGACCAGAAACGGAAAACCTGGATCCTATCGCATTGCAAACTTATTTATGTATTTGTATTATATTTTATTAAAACAATGTTATATAAATATATGTATCATGTTTACTTTAGTTTATTTTTTTACAAACATTATGTAGGTACTCATAATTTATGTACAAAATAAACTAAATAAAAAAAGGTATTTTATTAAATAACACGACAGTAAAATTAGTACGACGCAACCCTAGCGCTAGCGCCAGATGTGATAGGCGGCCATCTTGCTTTTTTTTGCATTTTAAATGGTTCGCTAGCAAAAATGTGCATTGTTAGGAACTCAGTTTGCGTAAGTATTTTGTTTCGTAGTAATTATAATATTATTATTTAATAATAGTGTCGTATATTTTTAGAAACTACATGATTTACCGATTCTATTTATACCTTTATCCAAATAAAGTTAATATTAAAATCTTCTGTAATCTTCACCTAAATATGATATGTAATTTTTCCCAAATTTGCGCACCAGCTCTTTTATTTAAAGATTATGATTAAAAATCTGTATATTTGTGTATATATTTTTATACAAAATTAAAGATCGGTAATCAACCTACAAGATCATACTCATATTTTTGTCCTATGACTTATGGTTATGGTATAAAATTTACTTAGATTACATATTGCAATTTGACAGTGAATTACGCAGCCCGCAAAGTTATTGCTCGGTTTCACATTTTTTTTTACCAAATTATTAAGCCTTTTCTGGATTTATTTTTGATTAAAACGATAAAGTAACTATAATACTTTATGAAAATTAAAAAAAAAAGTACACTTGTCGATCTTGTTTCGCTATAAAACCGTATTTTTTACTAGAAGTTGACAATATGCTTGTTCTCAAATTTTCTAGTTATTTATAAATATAATTATACTAAAACTCGAGAAAGAATTGACTAATATTTATTGTATAACTCAATGGCTACCTAATACAGTTATTTTTTTATTATAAAACCTATCCAGTCGGTAGTAAATTAAGTTTTTGTTATGACATGTCACAGCGCATTATGCGACGGAGTGCGCCGAGCAAAGTTCGGCACCTTTTTCATTTTTGCAAGCAATCGAGCGGTTATGTTTACTATCGAAGCGAGGAGAAAAAATAATAATTGTTGTATGAAACAGCGCCATATTGAGAGAGCAACTGAAAGATATTAAAATCTATTACCTGCCATCAACATAACAAATAATAAATGTAACTGACAATGTTTACCCTATCATTAAACCAAAAGTACATCCCACACCCGTTTACTGCCACAAATTGTGACAGGGCCACGAACAGTCACGACGACACTTACATCCGGACACTCGGACACACTTCCCATTGTACCACTAACCTAAATACAAAACACGCGAGCGTTTCCTGAAGGCTCAAGTCGTATCCGGTTCCGGTTGTAAAAAGCGAGCCGGTGAGGATCTGTGCAGGATGTTGACTCCATAGATGTGACATCAAGTGGTCGGGCCTTTAAGTATACTTTTTGAGTGGGTGGTTTTACTGGGTAATTAAAGAGAAAGCTAATTTTATTGCCAACAGTTAATCTGAACCGCGTTTGGTACACATATTTGTTTCGTTTATTATACACATATTGAAACCCATTCATATAACACCAGTAATTACACGTTGACAAACATGTTACAATAAATTACGTGAACATAAAAACATTCACATTTACCACATTTAGCATTACCAAACAATACATATTTGAACTCTCTCAAAAGAATACTTCTTCTAAACTTCCCACAAAACAGACTGAGCTACTTCGGTACAGCTTTATATGTATAGCTGTCGTATCCAGCCGCTCTGCCTCCGCGTGAGGCGCGCGGGGCGGGTCGCCCGTCGACAATTTATTTCGCATTAGCGCCTTTTGTAAGAACCATTAGTCTGTTCTGATAAAACCCAATATATGCCGAACTTCTTTCTAGATTTCCATAAAGGTGCTGAAGATTATGTGCGATAATGATGGCAGGTCTATGGTTGTTAGTCGGCATGCGGCTTTAAACCGTTGGATTTTTATGAGACTGTTGTATAGAGTCGGTATTTGAAAGAAAAGAAAGAAAGAAAAATGCATTTATTGACATTACAGTAAAAACATAAATTTAAAACTATAAAACTTGGCGTGTAATGCCAAAAGGGCCTCAGCTCAGCATAATGTCAGATGACAACACAAAGTGTACCATCTGACGCTGATTTTCAGCTGCAACCCACGAGTGCCATACGCTAGAATTACAAAACACAGTCCGCAATAATATAAATAATGTATTATAATAATAGTTATCCAAATGATAGAAAAACTAAACAGAATCTCATGAAAATGTTGTGACAAGCATAAATGAGTGTGTGTGTGTTTATATATGTTAAATGTATTGTAATTAATCAAATATAAAATAAGCATTCAATTACATTAATTTTATAAACAAATACGTTAGATAAATATTAATACCTAAATAAATATTTAAAAACATTAAAATTCAATAAATAAATCCGGGAAATAGAAAAACCCCCTTCCCACCAAACATAGAAAATAAAATAAGATGGCTTATATGGCAGATACGTCTGCTTGGACATCTTCGAATTCTTTTTGATGAGATAAAACATATTCTTTCAATTTAAATTTGAAAGTCGAGGAACTTTTATTTTTTAGATCAGGTTAGGTAGCGCGCGCCTCTGAGGCGATGCACGGGGTAGCTTAACACCCCACTACCCCGTGCAGGAGACGAGGCCCGGACAGACCGGACCAGTGTGGGGCTGCGGAAGAATTTAGACTCCCGCGGTCCCACGCGCGCTCGTGATAGAAGACACACCGGGGTGGTTTTAGTCAGTAAAAGTCTGACACACCCCGTCGCCCACCCTAGGGCGGCGGACATCACATAAAAAAAAAAAAAGGTATAAACGATCCCCTATTGTTAAGACCGGTGTCAATCTATCCGTTTATCTTAGTATCACCGAGCTGTCTGTACCTCATGAACAGCGACAACTAGACAATTGAAGTTTTCACATATTACAATAATTTCTTTCGCCGCTATAACAATGAATACTAAAAACAGTTTTGTTTTTTCTATAAATGTAATGAAGTCTTCTTCGATTGCTCAGTTCTTCTAGTCCGACTCACATTTTGCCAGTTTTGTAATTTAAAAACTAGGTATGGGGTAAAATTACTGGTATAGTCAGCGACAAGTCATCAGTTTTTAAGTCAAAATTGGTAGAACGGGCTGTAAAATAGGTTTATTTAAATATCTAATCTTATTCCTAATATAGTGTGGGTATAATTCAAAAACATCGATGTTTTGTTACGTCTAACATCTGTAAGAGTGATGTGGGTTGCTACTTGCTAGAATAATGTCTTTAGTACCTCTTATTTACAAAACAAGGTAAAGAAGACACCCTATCATCATCAACTAACTTTATCAGTAACTCGACCGACATCTACCCACCGGTGTTTACACTGAATTGAAACGATAAATACAACTTCAGCTGCTTGTAATAAAGCTATCTATGGAACTAGCGTTATTATAAGCAGCTGAAGTTACAAGCGCTCCAGCTGACTTGATGTTCAAGTACTAAATTAAATAACTTGACGTTGCTCACAGTTTACTTAGTACTTGTAGGACGAGTTGATTCTGGATATGTGTGCTGCTGCTAATTCTGTCTGCCTAGACTTCACTCAACTGTTTTAAGGTCGACTACTAAATCAACAGAATGCCACCTACCAGTATTATACTTGGAATACCGATCTGACCTTCCCAACCCTGTTACTGGGTCAATGACAACTTGACTTCTCAGACTTTCAGGTTTCTAGGACTTCAGAGATCTGCGAATGACAGCCGAAAGTAACGGTTTTACGTACTTTTCCAAGGTTCGTAAAGATCTCGTCGGTCACCCATCCACGCACCGACGCAAAAAGCGTAGCACAAACTTTAATCGAATCGTATAGCTGATGTTATTTAGGCACATACCCCTCTTTCTGATCCACATTTTAATGTGGTAAATAATATGTGATGAACTAATTTGGAATTTATGATGGACTAATATTGTGATGGCCTACATTAGCCTATTATTTTTTTGCTTTGAGTTACAGCTATATACTACATAATCCAGCATTGCACATGTAAGCGGGCGCGCTCTGTATTCCTGTCGGCTTTTATTTAGTTATTAAGCGCTGTTTACGTTTTCATTCTTGCTTGAGTTTTCGATGTTTCGGTTTTTATATAATGTGTTTCATTATGTTAATTACTTTGCATTCTATTCCACAAGAGTCAAGTTATTATAACTTTACAAACAGCTGCGCTGCTGGGGAGTTTGTTGAGCTGCTTCTTCTTTGCAGCTAAAACACCAGGACGAGATGAAGCGCGAGTGCTATGTGGACTGTATTATTTAATTTTTAAAAAGTTCTTATTAATAATTCGTTGGTATGAGTATCATATTTCCTGCTAGAGTAGTACTGTATGCATTTCCAGTTTTATTTTACCTTGTAGGGTAAAAGCCGGATAGTTGCCACACTTTTAAAAAAGCTTCTTTAAAAAATGTGTACCAATGCATTTTTTATTTAAAGTGTATTCTCTAACATAGTTCATTATTCTTCTATCTTACCCTATTTATAAAAAAAACTATAAGTATTATAAATTTTGAGTAAATCCAGTTTAATATGACCTCTAAAAAAGGATAGTTGCCTACTATAGCGGATAGTAGCCTAACGTTAAATATGGTTCGCGTTACTTGCCCAATGTGAGGATAGATGCCCGTCCGTTTGATTTTCAAATAAAAATTGAACTTTTATTAATTTAAATAAACAGTTTTATTATTAAATACAATATTTTGTTCAGTTTTAATTAAAGTTAAATTATAAGTATAACAATAACAGACTCCAAAATACTAAATATGTAAATGTCATAAAAATGTAAATTATTATTTATTTTGAACAAAGAACAATATAAAAAATTTGAATTAACATTGCATTAGCCTCTATTAAGTAAGTATTCAATCCTTATAACTTACTGAGATCCTTTATTATGTACTGAGTACTAAGAGAAATTATACCTAATCAATACTTAAAGATACTAAGGTTTTAAATTGTAAGTTAGTGAACATGTAACTTTTAAATCAAACATTAGTATTTATCTTAAATATTAAAAATATGGTAATTAACTTTGGCATTAGCATTGATTATCACCAGAAGTCAAGCTTCTAATCTGATTTCGATTACATATAGGTAAATATAGTCAAACCAAAATTTAAAAAATCACCAATAAAAGCAAATGAAAAAAATAACTAAAAAAAATCTGTCTTTGCTTGTTAAAAATGTATAGATACGGATAGTTGCCGTGGGGCAACAATCCGCAAAATACAGTAGGGCAACTATCCGATTCGATACGGATACTTGCCTTTTTTATTTACGAAATTAATAAAACATATTTAACAATAATACCTAATAAACAGTGCAATTTAAAGTGTAATGCATTCAAAGAAAAAATGTTATGACTGAAATCGCAATTAGTTATAAAAATATTTAACAGAGAATACCTACCAATATAATTCTGGCGCTCGTCAAAGTATCGCCGCGGAAGATATTTTCTCATAAGGACAAAACACGTGCCCCTACTTCTACGGATTATGCGGCACGGAGGCCTGCGTGGGGGACGCTTTTAATTATGATCAAAAAGAAACGCTGTAAATACGTCTAACATAGAGCATTTGAAACTGAGGCATGTATCCGTCCGAGGCAACTATCCGGCTTTTACCCTATTATATAGGTTTCACGTACGTGCTTCTCTTGTGAAATAACAAATTACTGCGATCCCCAACCCGCCTGCCAAGCGTGGGGATTATGACAAACCCCCCAAAAGCAATAAAAGCCTTGGGAGAGGCCTTTGTCCAGCAGTGGACCTCTGAATGATGTAAGACAACATGACTTATATCAACCCTAACCATACCATATTACATACAGTTATCTACATTCATACCCAAAGATTCCTCATGGCGAAATTTTATAACCTACTTGAAAATTACATGTAATCATGCAATGTCTATCAATAGATACCCAACATACATAAACCCCAAACTGGGGCATCCCTGATTGATGCAGTTGACGTTCATTCAAGTTTTATGACTCGTAAACCTGAGCGTCTAAGATACCTTCTAGCGTTATCTGTTAAATGGCATATTTAGATAGGACACAACTTTTGTTGGTGAGATCTTCGCTTTTGGTTTGGTTTCAATAAATTACATTGAAAAAGTTATAACACTTACAATAATGTTAGTTTTTTTTTCTTCTTAAGTTATTTCTTATACTTTTTTTTTAGGATCACGAATGTTCATTAACTATCAGAGCGTCCGATCAGCACTCTAATAAGATCAAAATTGAAGGCAATAGCAAATCCGTTCGAAAATTTAAAATTGCAAAAATGATTCAGATTGAGAATGATGATTGATATCAATCTGAATAATTTTGAAGACATCTAAAACAATGTAATGTATTTTTGAATCATATGTCTTAACAAATCAAATGACGTAATAGTACTGCAATGAATATTCATCATGGAGGATTATGTCTATCTACATACATAAGGATTTATCTTCAATAAAGTTCTATATTTCAAAGGGAAATTTCTTACATTATTTAGCATCTATCTATATAAAACAGCTTTTTTACCAATTACACCAAATAGAAATAGACAAATACATCACAAGTGTCAGTACCAAAAACCAGCGCTGGTGTAATTAATGCAAACTACCGTCAAATAGACGGGGCACCCAAATTCCACACATTGCTAATGTAAATTCCTGTTTAGCATAGCGACTGTTTTCACAGGCCACGCCGGGCCACGTGATTAGTGATCATTACCTCATGCGGGAACAAGAGGCATGGTTTTGTCAGTACTAATCAAATATGAACATTTTGACTTGTATTATTGAGAATTAAAAATCATCATTATTTCCAGCCGAAAGACGTCCACTGTTGGTCATAGGCCACCGCATAGCATTTCCTGCGGCCTTAACAAGGTCGTCAATCCAACTTATGGTTGGCCTTTCAACGTTGTCTTCCGGTACACAGGCGATTCCAGAATCTTTCATCGTTCGGGTCCATCGGTAATCCGTTCTGCGAGCACCCTGCAATTCTTCAGCCTATGTCGGTCACCTTGAGACTCCTGTGGATTTCTTTAATACTGATTTGATCACGTAGCGAAACTCCAAGCGCTCTCCATTGTCCTTTGAGTGAGTTTAGGCCTTCTAATAAACATAACTTATAAAATTCAGCTTCAAAGAATACAGAATACTGATTGAAACAATACTAATAGTATTCTTTCACAGTGACTTTACCTCTGAGTTTGCGTCACCGATCAAATCATAATTATATTTATTGTCATTGTAATACAGCTGCTGTTAGATTGCTACCCCTAGCAAGTCTTTCAAATTCATTGTTATCTTTATTTTCGTTACAATAAAGTTACTCTGAGAAGTACCATAATAATGAACCGACTATGGTATCGAGTTCTATGGAAACATGTCCCAAAGACCAGTTACATATTGTCGGACAAACTAAAGTCCCTCAAACCAACTGACGTGCTCGGCTGTAAGTATATTACCTGCCTAAATGGATCATCTATGATAGGGAGATCAAGTCTCAGTCTTGAGTGATTAAGCTAGATCTAGACTTTGAGATGAAACCTAGGTATGTGCCTAAGCCCCATTTTGACAAACACACAATGCAAGTGAGGCATACAATACTATGCTTAAATTTTGTTGTTTTTTGTTCACTTTAACCTGGTCGAATAAAATTATTACCTTTATTTTTCTTTCTATCTTTCAAGTTTCCCAACTGTGCCATATAATGCAATTGAAGCAAAGAATGATATCCGTCGTCTAAATTCGACCTCGACTTATGGCATGCCACAGGCAAAGCAATTGTACCGTGGAGATTGGGTTTTAGAAAATCCTTTGAATATGTATAGTCACTTTTATTTGCAAAGCTGCACTTTATTATTTCCATAAAGCTTTCATAGAGAACAAACAGATCAGCCTAACAACAACTATAAATTTTAATAACTAAAATACTGTAGGTTTTTGAAATCTCAAATTGAAAAAGCACAAGGATCATGTGCCCTTTTTTTAAATAATTATAAACTAGCGCCGATAAGACTCGGGCAATGATCAACTACAGACAGATACCATTTTAATGATTATTTGTTTTCAGTATTTAAAACAGCTCCCCCGTCCATATTTATAAACACAAATCCCTTGGCAAAGCTCAGCTCTTCATCATTGCCCTAACAAACTATCTGGCAAACACGACAAAGAACTTCCATTTAAACAAGAATAAGTATTCAAAGACACAATCCGCCTGCAAAAGTCGCCTCTTAAAGGCAATACGACAGAGTTTCATAAAAAAAAACTTACGAATTTCTTTGCGCACGACACCGTCCCTAATTCTTCGCCTTTGGAAGTTTTCAAGCTAATGACATAGCAATGCACTTAGACCCATGCCGATGTCTTAAGGGAGGCGGTCACACCGGAGTGGAATGTTGGACGAATTAATTTTTAAATTCTTGTATATGATTCTTGCGTATGAATGACTGCGCGTATGGTATGCGTTACATATGAAATAATACTGTACGTTTTCGCCACAACACTAGTATTTTACTTATGTATTGTACACGCATGAAACGATAACAACTCCCTGACAAGGTGGTTCGACGACCTGATGATGGTCGCGGGAAACCGCTGGATAAGGGAGGCGCAGGACCGGTCGTCGTAGAAATCCTTGGGGGAGGCCTATACCCAGCAGTGGACGTCTTTCGACTGAAATGTTAATGATGATAATATAATGGAGTAAATATTATGGTTCGTTAAGTAAGACATTGTCAAAGATAACTATTGTAATAATGCAGACAGTATCCCCTTTAGAGCTTTCCGTGGCAAAATTGCCTATAATATATATATTTTTTTAATAATTATAAACTAGTGCTTGACTACAATCCCGCCTGATGGTAAGCAGTGATGCAATCATTGGTGGTAAAGCGCACAAGTTTATTAAGCCTATTCACTTAAAAATCTTAGTGAGGAGGAAGGAAGACGGCAGTTGAGCGAGGTGATACAATGTTAAACCCAACAACACGACCAACGCTGCTGCACCAGAGGGAGATTAATCTGGAGACCCTCCACGATCAAACTACCGATACAATAACATTTGGCGCATCGTACCCGGCACACATCGCAATACAACTGCTCAAAGCCGTCCTCCGGACGGCTTCACCAGACATCATGCTGGAACAAGACGAATCGCTTGGCGGCAAGACTTTGTCTGGTGGGTGGTAACTTCTGCCGGCAGCCGATATTATGGCCTACCACCGAGTTATGATATATGGCCGAGATATGTATTTGATTTTCTGGCCAATCCTAACGCAGGTAAAGAAATAAAGTAACGTATTTCCGAAATGCCTCCTTCCGATTTACGGAGTGTGTTAATTTGCACATTCAGAGAAATAAATTATTTATCAAATTGGAATACTTTTCTTGTTATAGCGATTTCATAATACTGTCAAAGAATAACAGTTCTCATTTTAATAAGCGGACAAATTACGATGGTATATTTTTTTTCTAGCCTTAAAGGCGTTCCTTATTTATAATGATGTGTAATGCTCTAGCAACATACTTACTACGCCTATAGCTTCACTCATTCGATCCGTATTTAGCAGGCACAATAATGTGAAAGCATGGACGAGAGAGTATCAGCTTAATTTTGCAGTTACTCCCTTAATTAAGTTACCGGCTAAGTGGTGGCTGAAAGGGTGGTAAGTTCGATTGAACATTTTAACAAAATTTGGATGCACGCAGGTAAACAAAGAGATACGGAACAACGTTAGCTGCCTCGAAATTGCGAATAGCTGATGAAACTAGCGACGTAATGTAATATTGCTTTTACGCAGCTTTTATTGAATTAGTTTTTGATATATAGCTTTATTTTTTGAAAACGTGAAAAGGTAGAATTTTCGTTAACGTTCTTGCGTTGTGATCATGGCTTCGATTTTAAAAAATCGGTATGTATTTTTCTACTAAGACGACACGATTAGCGCAGTGGCTGAGGCATCGACTGCTGCGCTGCATGTCACGGGTTCGATTCCCGCACGAAGCAAATTCTTATGACCTACAAGTAGTTGTTCCGGGTTTGGTTGTTTGTGTATTTGAGTTTATATTATGTTTGTAAACGCATCCACGATACACGAGATATTCTTAGTGTGGGACAACGTTTTTGAACAAAAACAAAGAAAATGGAAAAAAATCCAATCAAACATACTATATTTCTCTAGTAGTCACGATCTTCACTTTCATAAATATATCATCTTTCAGATGGTCGGTCCATCGTTTCTTTGGTCTGCCCCTGTTCTCATAATCCACATACTCAGACATTCTTTCTTCATGGCATTCTGCTCATTGCTGATACTTATGACAACTAATTTCTTCAATTTTTGTTTACCAATGTACCTTTAAGATTTTCCCTTAAATACAAAGGCTCTCTTATTTACATCTCAGTTTGGAGGCATGAGGGACAGGATGTAAAGTTCACTCATTCTCCATAGAGAAGGGAGGATCCTCCGAACAGACAGGTGTTGAATTTGGGGGGCACTTGCCCAACGGTTGATGTTGGGAATTTGTGCGTATGCCAATTGCACGGTAAACTCTACTTGCGAGATGTAGAATACGCGTGACGTCAGTATGACGCGTCGTTCGCATGTGGCGTTTGTAGGTATCACGACAACAGTTATAAAAAAGAGTATTTACATTGAAATTCATAGTTCATACAGGCTTTTGTCATAGAATAAAGAGAGGGAAGTACGTTATCTTCATACAAACGGACCGCGCGCGGCTTGTATGTGTGCGCCATAGTATCTATGCGTCGCCACACGCACACCTAAACACAATATTAGAGTGCCTTTGACTGCGCTAGTCGCGGCTAGCACGGAACGAGGTTCGCGCGTCACGGCTTTTCGGCACATTAGCTTTTAAAAAATGATCACATAAACTGCAAAGTTGGTATGTCTATTTATGAACAAATAAAAGACTTATATTTTTCAAATTATATTTCTAAAAGTTATTTACAAGGATACGGATATATTACACATTAAAGTTTAATAACAACGCGTTTCGTAATAGTCGAAACCGAAGAAAGTAGGTATTTTTCTGTAGCTAATTTGTAATTTTGTATTAAATGTGTGATTCAATAGATGTTATGTTTGTATTATTTATATTTGTATTAATTAAAAATAAAAATAAATATGGTTCTTTATGTGTACAAAACTAAAAATAAAAATTACAAAAAAAAAAACTGACTAGTATATGTAAACTAAATACTAAGCAAATAATTTAAACATAAGCTCTTAGTCTATAAATATTTGTTAGCGGTTTGGGCGACAACCGTAACCGACGAAGCGCGGACAGTCGTCAACCCTAAGACAGTAGGCAATTAAATCGCGGATTGGGTCGCAGATAACCTACTTCCCCTCTTTATTCTATGCTTTTGTTTCACGTCTTACACATCGGTGTAACAACACTCCAGCCGGCTAGTTAGTCTCAAGGCGGTAGGTTTTAGCGCCGTTTCGACTCATTTTAGCCCACCTGCAGTTTCCCTGAAGAAACGCTTTGAACTACCCGCATAAAAATATCTGCCGAGAAACTGTTTTAAGTTAATTAGTCTGTCTGTTTTTATGGTGTATGCTTAAGAACTTGCCTTTATGGGATTAAATTATGGGGCGTTATGATACGGTAATGACTTCATTAGATGTGTTTATCTAGGCTGTAATAAGGGTCATTTTAATTATGTGCTGGTGTGTTTGCAGCAAATATTTAACCGTTACCTACTGTTTATGTCACTAAACGTTTTTAATCACTTGAGCAGACGAGAGAGGGCTTCGATCAAATATAATTTTCATGTGTTTGGGAAATTAAAAGGTAATTTTTGCGTGACAAGTTATCACTACATATTATAAAACAAAGTCAATTTCTCTTTCCCTATGTCCCTTTGTATGATTAAATCTTTAAAACTTCGCAACGGATTTTGATGCGGATTAAAAAGGAAGGTATATAATATGTATAATTACATCCATTAAATGGTGGACAAATACTATTATTTTTGAGGTTTCTAATGTGATGTCGTAAGTAATTACATTTTTTGCGCATTTGCAGTGAAACACAGGCTGAACCCTACGAGATTTACACATTGAAAAGGTCTATAAAAAGTCCCCAGTGGTATATGTCTATCTCTTATGGATATCTCACAGTAACATTTTTTGTCATTTACTTTTTACGACAAATACCGGCTAATTTTCGAAGCGATTTTAACCAATACAGCATTAATCTTTATCCAATTTAATACCTTAAATACATTGTTGATTTAATATATTCCTATATCGCCCTTTACAGTATATAATTTGAATGACTATTTTCGAAGATATCACAGATTTAAAAATTGCGCGAAATATAACTTTTCCGAATAATAACTTTTAGTTTCAACAGTCCACTCGGAAATGCGATAGTATTTATTTTAAGAGACTAAGTTTACAAACATTATTTGGTATCAAAACCTAATTCAGATTATATAATATAGTGAAATACATACTATGTATACAAGAAACAAGATATTAAATATTAAAATGATAAAATTACACATCATCTAAAAATTCATTTATTAAACGAAAACAAAACCTTAAGAATTGCTACAAAGGTCAGATAACAACCACTCCATATTGTAAGTAAGACTCGTTTATTATTTTGTAAGTTAGTGTCAAAGACATCTCAACTGTCTCGTTAGTCATCGCGAACGCTATTAAGCTGTAGGGCAATGGCGTAACACACTACCAGTAGTAATGGGCTTCATTCTGACTGTCTCACAAGATTCATTGCTTTATTGACGTTGTTGAACAAATACAATTTTGAACATATAGAGTAATGGATTAATAATATATGTACTTAAATAAGTGTGGTAATAGATTCAGGGTTCTTAGCTGGATCATGCACAATTTAAATATCGGGGTTTAATTTCAATAGGAATCTCAAAGCAATATTAGCCATGTAGTCTATTAAAAATGACATAAATATTAATGATGCGATGTGGAGTATCTAAACATCTCTGCCTACCTAAAGAAAACCACACGCGTGACGTTATTTAAGTAATTTTATCTGTGTGTACACACATTATTCCAATCATCCGACTTTACCCAGAAAAATCTAAAAACCAAACGTTAGGGCGAGCACCCACTGTTATCATTCGGATCAAAATAGGGTTAAACATTATAAATCACAATAAATATCGGTTCAGTGTGCATAAAGCGATAATTTACGATTTTTGAACCCTCGCCTAATGCGAATGTGTGAATAAGGGTAGCAAAATGGCGAAGATTATGAAAGAATAATATTTACTTAATTAGTGCATGTCACGAGATCGCTACGGTTGGGAAAAAGGATTTCGCATGCAAAAGATTAACTTTGTTGGGTCATTACTAGAGATTAAGTGAATTTGTTGAAACAGAAATAAATAAGTTGAATGAGCTGACAATGAATAAGACTCAGAACGTATTGTTTTACTATTGTTTGCGAAACAGAAGTAAGATTATTATTAGAAATTAAATAAATTTCTGCAGTTAATAAAAACATTTGGAAACAGAATTCATTAAACTAAACGTTATTTTAAGTCGTTTTTTGTTTCCTGAACAACGCACTTTTTGTACGTCCCATCTTTTCCATCTCCATCCCCTTTCTCTTTCTAATTTATGCGTCCGCTGTCTGGCCATACCCTCCGTATGATGTCGCCGTAAATTCGGCACAAATTGAAAGTACTATTATAAAAGGGATACGGACAGAAGGGCCATATATTGTGATATTAAGCTTATATCTAGGATTGTTTTTTTTTTCTAATAAATCTTGTAAAGCTTCATAGTTATGGAAGCTGAAGTGTCTAATTATACTTTCATTGTAGTTTAAAATTATTTTTATACATACTTAGACTTTTTATACATATTTAGACTTAGCGTGTTCAGAAGAAATTAGCAATGATTCTTCTTCTTCTTCAGGCTATAGATGTCCACTGCTAGACAAAGGCCTCTCCCAAGGCTCTCCACGCCGACCGGTCTTGTGCTGCCCGCATCCATCAGTTTCCCGCGACCTTCACCAGGTCATCGGTCCACCTTGTTGGGGGCCTCCCTACGCTGCGTCTTCCAGTACGTAACCGCCGCTCCAGAACCTTACTGCCCCACCGGCCATCGGTTCTACGAGCAATGTGCCCTGCCCACTGCCACTTAAGTTTAGCGACTCGCAGAGCTATGTCGGTGACTTGCAATGATTACAAATTGTTTAAATAAATTTGTAAATGACCGAGCTTTAGATTAAATGGAAAATTTAAGAGTTACGTACCCTATCGCCTAAGGCACAAAATCCTTCGTGAGCGGATTCGACTCGCACTTGGCCAGCTTTTTACATACGTTTTGATCATTTTTTTTAACCTTAATAGTAGATATTTAATGTATCTAATATTTTGTGTGTGTGTGTGTGTTTAATAGTTTTTATGGACCTTTTGCAGATCCTCACTTTATCGCCTACTATTGTTAGTGCCCAAACGTAGAGTGGCGAGTGGTGATTCTTTATCGCTAGGGTTGATGACGACCCTTAATTTTATTTATGCTCGTGACACGTGCCATTGTGTGCGGTTGTGGTCGCGGGTGACGCGCGATTTGCTCTGAGCTTGTTGTTCGGTGGAATTAAGTGGTGATAATGTTGGGGAATTAATTTATCGGCTGGAAAAGATTAGATTAGATATTTGGTTATTGAAATAGATGGGAATATTACTAAAATTAAGTTGAAAAAAATATCTATTCATTTATAATTATTGTTTTGTAGTAATTTTAGTTCAAAATTATTTTGTGAGCCTTAAATGTGTTCTTTCTGCAATAAATATATTATTATTAATCAGGTTAAGCTACTCTTGCCGCAGCTAATCCGTGGATTGATGAACATCTTTACATACTGTTGGTCGATGGTCGACTTTGGTCCTGATTGCCATTCGTATTATGTAAAAGTAATCAGGTTGTGGATGTTGATTTATTTGATTCGCTTATTTACAATAATCAATCTAAACTGATTCTGTAATAATCAATATATTGTGGGTACTTATTTTATAAATAAATAATCCCCTCCTGCCTACCAACATCAGTATCGCTCTTGGTTGTTTGCGCTTCTGTATAGACGGACGTATAAACTTCTTAGTGATTTTTAAATTGACTGATATTATATTATAATTATACAGTTATAGAAAGCCTATAACTCGTTTTACTCAAGTGTAAGAACCAAAATATCATACAGTGGAGGTCAGATAGGCAATCCCCCCATTTAAAATACAGCTGTGTCCGGTTAGACTGGAGTCTGACCCTAGCCTAGTAGGGAAAAGGCTAGGCAAATTGATTAAATATGGAAGAGTATTTAAAATCTAGTGAAAAGAATGACTGTATTATCACATTGTATATCGAATATCACGCTATCGTTTTGGACAGTTCTTGGAAAACAAATTGAAATCTTTCGCGTAATGTCAATGTAAAGTCGTCATCAAATCCCCGTTAGTGGGAACAAGTGACGTCACGCATCACGTGAGGCGCCGGCCATTAGCTGGTAATTCAGGATCGGATGCAAATAGTACGGCGCGGGGCTAATGTATCCGGGCATGTATTTATACGTGAATCACTTTCAAAGTACCCAACAAAAGGATTTCATGTTAGATGACTCTCCAAAAGGAAGTAGGAATATATTATTTTAACTTTCTTGTTTACTAAAATAGTTATACTAAAGTCAAAGCGATTCTTTATTTTTTGTTTTCATATTTTGTAATTACTCCTGTCTCGTTGTACGTTACAAACATTTAAAGTCATATACATATTACATAAACAGCGTGTAGTTACTTAATTATAAACTATGCAAACTTTTACGTTTGTTGCTTGGGGTAGAGGATAAGAATAAAGTTTGCAAATCTAACACATTATTTTTTTTTTCGTTTAAAATAAACCACAATACTTTTATTGGAACCGTTACAGTAGCGTAACTTACTAAGTAAATATAGATCTATGATATTGTGCCCGAATTTCCATGTGACTTAGACGAACAATTTGCTCTGTGCTGTACAATGCGAGATCGGATGCAAATCGGATGGAGCCGCGACTAATTTATCCGGTCGTAAAGCGCCGGACGGTAGCCCTTACGCAGGGATGTGTCGTATAGCTGGGGTAGGTATGGCCAGTTCCAAAGCAATTTGATAAAAGTGTAAACAAATCTCCTCTCAGTTAAATTATTACACAATCACTATAATCAGGTCAGAGCATTCAATTTGTAAGTTGAAGTCACACAATGTACACATTGAAATCTAGAGGTGCTTATGTTTTGTGATCTATTTGTTTACATGTTCATCTGATGCTTATGGAACAGACTACTGCTTATAAAAGATTTTTAATAAAATTTAAATGATCTTGAACCAACTACACACATCAAAAGTGTCTAGGGATCAAGCATTTTTATGCGGATTTCTTGAGATTGAGATGTGGCTTTGTAATAAATTTATGATTTTATAAATTTATATGGATCCTTTTTGGTGCATTTCATAATTTGAATCAGGAACTGTGAATCAAATTCGAGTAAAAGATGAAAATCAGCTGTCAATATTTTCCCTATAAAAACATACAACGCATTGAAGACATTATTAGTGCTACTGTTTCCCTACTACTGATTAAAACCAACGTTATTATGGAGCGGCGACGTCATTTAAGCAGGGAAGAAATGCTCAGAGCCGTGGGAATGATAGAAGCTGGTTCCCGGCAACGTACTGTGGCTTTAGCTCTGAATACAAGTCAGAGTGTTATCAGTCGACTTTGGACACGTTACCGAAGCACTGGTACCGTGGCTGAGCGCCATGGAGGACGGTATCGCTGCACCACACGGAGACAAGACCGATACATTCAAATCTTAACTCGAAGAGCTCCAACAATAACCGCCATGATGTTAGCCGTGAGGCTTCATCACTCTTCAGGGAACTTAATTAGCGACCAAACAGTCAGAAACCGCTTGCATGAAGTGAACCTTCATTCCCGAAGACCGCTACGGGTACCACCTATAGCAATGCACAATCGTAGGATTCGATATCAATGGGCTCTTGAACACAGAAATTGGGCAGAAGAACAATGGCGTTTCGTGTGCTTTTCTGATGAGTCTCGTTTTGGTATGAGACCGGATACAAGACGTATACGACACTGGAGAACCCCTGGACGCCAACAGCGATTAAAATCCTGCCAGGAAGTCCATCCTTATAGTGGTGGAACCATCATGGTATGGGCGGGTATTTGGATCGGCGGAAGAACTGAGTTGATTTGGATCAGAGGCAACCTCAACGCTCAAATTTATGCTGAAACGATTGTATCAGACGTCATCGTTCCTCTACAAGTGCAAATCGGTCCCTTATTTCAGTTAATGCATGATAATGCACGACCGCACACCGCAAGAGTTGTAAGACAGACTCTCGCCGCAGCTAACATCAATGTCCTGCCCTGGCCTGCTCAGTCGCCAGACTTGAACCCGATTGAGCATGCATGGGATATGCTACAGAGAAGAGCTCTGCCGAATATGGAGGGTATCCAGTCGCAAGAAGACCTTTTTTTGTTGTTGCAACGAACATGGGCGGCCATTCCACAGCGTGATTTGGATGAACTCATTTTGAGTATGCCAAACCGATGTTCTTGTGTTGTTAGTGTTCGCGGTAGAAACACGGATTATTAATTGTTTAAGTTACCCAATAAAATTTTAGAGAAAACTGTTATTTCAGTCTTTTTTTCGAACTTTTGTGTTAGTGGTTCAAATGTCAAATATCCCTTTATTAGGAAAATGGCAAATTTCTTTATTAATGCAAAGGTGACTTGGTTTATCGTTACTGTGACAAACGAAAACACTTTATTTGATGAATCCTTAAAGAAAATTTTAATTAATATCAATCAGGAGAAAAGTTATTGCAAAAATATATGTTGATCCCTAGACACTTTTGATGTGTGTAATTGATGAACCTTAAACACCGACCATATGTTCATATTATATAGTAAATAATTAAACCAGCTATAGGTAGGTACATATACAAACGTTATTTTTTGTTTATGTGAAACCTGAATAAAGTTTGTTCAGAATAAGCAACTGAATCGATTCCAAGCGTTTTTACACCATGTTATATTTGCCCCAAATACATATAGAACTAGCTTTCCGCCCGCGGCTTCGCCCGCGTGGAGTTCGGTTATATCGCGTTTTTTAGATTTCCCTCGGGAACATCAATTTTTTCCGGGATAAAAGATAGCCTATGCTCTTTCTCAGGGTCTAAAGATTGTGTGTGCCAAATTTAATCAAAATCGGTTGAGAGGTTTAAGTGGGAAAGCGTAACAGACAGACAGACAGAGTTACTTTCGCATTTATAATATTAGTATGGATTAGTTGCAGAGTGATTACCGAACTTAATACAGATCGCGCTGTCGCCGATCGGAGGTTAGTGAACTAATTATTTTGTAAAGGATGTTTTATTTCTTTTGCAATTTTATGCGATTTGGTTTGTTTGAAATTTTCATTTTTTTTTTGATGCTAGGTTTTTTTCTATAGTTTACGATTATTCCTATGAATCAGCATTGTTCGTGTTTTCATTTATTGTCATATTATAAGCACTACTCTGTACAGAATTTTATTTAAATATACTGAACACGTGTTCGGGTTTCGCATAAACAAAAATAATGTTGTATATAGCCGATGGATAGTAACAGTTCCACATGTAAGTACATAGGTAGGTACTCGTAGAGCTCAGTCTACCAATTTTGTGTCATATTATGTAAACGCAGTAATTTTATACAATGATGCCGTTTTGTTAATACAAATAAACTGTTAATGAAGACTGACATTGTATAAATATTTACTAAAAAGGCTTAATTAAAAGCGTTTTATTTTGCCTACCTAACTACATATCACTTTATGTCATCATCATAATTATCAGAGCTTGGGCCTCAATAAAGCCCCATATACAATATATTCGAACACCAAAAGATGGCCGTGTCCACTGCCAAAATGACGTCATTACCGTGACGTAGCTACCTGTAATAAGGGGTGCCATGCAAATTGCGAGGGGTTCAGACTAATTTGACTGCGTGTAAATTTCGCTGTCCCGGATGCAAGCTCCCCTATTGAAGCACTTGTTTATAGTCGGACGTAGTGATGGGAGGTTAGATGCTAAAATGTGATGCTTTAGAATGTTCGCCACATAACTCCTGGTGACTACGATCATGTATATCTTGATTATAAAAATAACTCCAAGTTATGATAGCTGTTTTGTATTACACCTAATACTAATAATAATGTAATACTAATATATAAAGCTGAAGATTTTGTTTGTTTGAACGCGTTAATCTCAGAAAATGCTGATCCGATTTGGAAAATTCTGGTTGCGTTGGTTGGCCCATTAATCCAGGAAGGCTTAAGGCTATATAACATCACGTTGCGACCAATAGGAGCAGAGCATATAAAGGCCTTAAAATCGGCTGCTGGCAGAAGTTACCACCCCCCAGACACAGTCTTGCCGCCAAGCGATTCGTCGTGTTCCGGCATGATGTCTTATGAACGACGGGTCTGAGCAGTTGTGTTGCGATGTGTGCCGGGTACGATGCGCCAAACGTTGTTGGGTCGGAAGTATAGTTGCATCACCTCGCTCAATTGCCATCTTCTTACCTATTACTTAGCTTTTTCGAGTGAATAAAGCTAGCACGCTTTACCATCAGGCGGGATTGCGGACAAGCACTGGTTTATAAAGATTATAAAAAAGATTAATCCACATCCAAATAAATTAATAGTAATAATTAATTGTGAACGACTTGAAATCTAAAATGCATGTTGTATATTATGGTCTAGATCATCATCATCATTATCAACCTTTTTACCATCCCACTGCTGGGCACAGGTCTCCTCTCATACAGAGAAGGATTGAGAGTAATCACCACGCTTGCTCAATGCGGGTTGGTGATTTCAGACTTAAGGTCCAGGTTTCTTCAAGATGTTTTCCTTCACCTTCAGTCATTGGTGTCCAAGCTATACTTAGAAAGTACATATAACTTTGGAAAAGTTACATTGGTACTTGCCTGACCTGGAATCGAACCCGCGCACTCATACTGGAGAGGCTGGTGTTTTAACCACTAGGCCACCACGACTTATGCAGATGGTCGGTCTAGGTAATAATGTATCCATAGAAATCGACTATTTTGAGGTTAAAATAAAATGTTCAAATAACAAACTCTACGCGAACTTTGTTATAATATACCTAAATACAACAGTATTTTTAACAAGACGTTAATTTAATATTCTAAAAACTACGTGACTTAGTAAACCGACTTAATGTAATACCAATCACTTCAAAAGGCAATTCCTGTAATTAAAAACCTTCAAAATCAACAGCTTTCAAAAGCAAATTTGCATAAGATCGTTTTCATGGTCGTCGCATCCAAGTCTATCATTTTAAAACAAACAGCATTGAATGTCCAACGGTGAAGGGACACGGTATATCTTTTCTTTGTTTCGTTGAGCGCAATACACAAAGTTAATGAAATTTTCGTACGAAATGGACACTAGGTGGCACCGCTGTCCAACTTTACCGTTATTTCCAATCGTTATTTTTTATGGAAGTAAAATAACGGTTTGTTATTCGCAATATGGGGTTTGTACCGGTAATTTTTCGACGAGTTTTGTTAATGAAGAATTATTAATTGATTCGGGAATTATGCTTATATTTTGCAGTAATCCGTTTAGAACTGTACCTGTGTTTTGCATTTGGATTTTCTATTATTTGAAATTGTTTTACTGTTGTAAGGACCCTTTTAAGTACGGGTAAGTGGCTACAGGTTTAGCATACTCACGTAATATTTTCTAAAGGTATGTACGGGCGAGGGGCACATCTGTCATCATAATTACATAAAAAAACAGTTTTTAATATCCATTTTTATAGCGGTAACAGAAATACATGATCTGTGAAAATTTCAACTGTCTAGCCATAACGTTCCATTGTTGCCTGGTTGGAAAGAGACACACAGTAGAGAACATTAGCGTCTCGTTTATACAGTTTACAAGGTTTCAGACATATCCTCGACGTTCTAATATTTTAATAAAAATTCCATCTTACTTTTATCATTCTAATGAGCCGGAAAGTAATTACAATAACTCACAGACATTTAAACATAAAACAACTTGCTACAGATAAAAGAATATCCCAAACATAGATCGCATAGATATCCAATCTGCATCCTTATTAGCATGAAAACAAAAAAAAAGTAACAAAATTAATTAGAAACCCTTAAAACAAGTCTCGTACAGGAAACTATAGCGCTCATCGCGTTGTGGGCGACAGTATAAATTAAAAGGGAACGATTAATTCTTCGTACTAACATAACATTTACATATTCTGGCAGTTACAGGGGACTTTTGATAAGGCAGGGGAGCTAATTTCATACAATTGTATCGTCGAGATTAAAGGGGTACTTTTTCGCTGGTGCTTTGGGATAGGTATTACATACCTATACCTACAATTTGCTCATAAAATATGCACTTGTTAGATCGTAACGGGTTTGGCGAATAGAGTTCGCCGACCCTGACATTGGTTGTTTATACATAGATGGTATAATAGGGTTTATAGATGGTATAAGGTATAAAAGAGGGTATAAAAGAGATCCGATTACTAAGACTCCACTGTACGTCACAAGCTCTCATGAACCGCGATAGTTAGAAAGTAATATTTTCACTGCTGATGTATTCCTTTTGCCTCTATTAAAACAATTATCTACTAAAAACAGCATTTTTTTTCTAGTTTACAGGCTAGAATCAAACACAAAAATAGGCTGACATTTACTAAAGAGAAATAGCTACTCTGTTGGTTCATATGTTTGAAAAGTTCGCTGCACAACAATGTAAATAACGCATTGAATGTTCTTGAGCTGTCATATTGAAATGCATTTACATTGCACTTGTGTTGCGCAATTATCTCGCCGATCGTTTCTTAACTGACGTAGTGTAATGTAATGAACATACTTACATTTACATATTTGCATTCATGTCTACAGGTCAGTAAGTAAGTATTCCATTGCTGTTAAGTGCTGTTCTGAATCTTTCACGACATCAGGTCACGTTATTTTTCCAGAACCAGTACGCAGATATAGCTTTCAACTTTAATGCTAAATTATGACAACTCACTAACATCTCAGGGTTGGGATGTATACCCCCGCTGTTTGGTAGTACATTTACCTTCTAAAGGCATTAATATACACCATGACAACCTTTCTTTCAAATGATTGATTTCCTGTTGTTCTGCGAGGCTTCATTATAAATCCAGTTATGACCTGATCAGGTTTTACCTAAAGAAATATCGAAGATACTTAAGTCTTCTGATCCTCCAAAAATTTATATTTCTAGGATAACACTTAATCTAGGTATAAAACTTTGTTGAAATAAATCTTAACTCTTTCGATTTAGTGCTATAGTCTAGACAAAGCTCTATTACGGTCGTACTCGCACTGTAATAAATACATAACCGATATGAATGTCAAAAACAATACAGGTAAAAAACATAAACTAGTCACTTCACTCAATAAAACTGCATTTATTTGGAAAATGAAACCCAATCACACTGGGACTGAGTATACAATACGGTTCACATCAAATGCTGGCACAGACGGGTTGAGTCCGATTTTATTAGTGCCAAAAATCGGCAACACGAACAAAAATGTCCCCTGGCAGTCCCCGAAAAAAGTAAGCTTGAACATACAGGGGGACAAATATCCATTAATGGGTCTGAAATGGGTGTGGAATCAATGTTGGTGTACTGGGCCAATGTTGGGTGAGATTTATTGAGTGATACCATGTCAGAGACTGCCTAAGTTATGGAAAATACCAACCAACTTCTAGTGTTATTTTTATGTTGGTTAGTCCTAACAGTTCCTCAACATTATTTAACTTTTGTTATCATAAATTAATCTTGGCTAAGTCTATAAAGTCTGCGGGCTGACCAAATATTGTTTTTTATACTACTTTAGAAATGAGTCAAAAAATTTAAAACCTATGACTGAACGATGATCCTTTAGAAGGCAGCTAATTGGTTATTGATCGGTACATCACTAGTGATGTGCCGGCGTAAATACCTTCACAATAGAATAAAATGCGATTCATTACACCTACACTATTTCTTACTTCATCTGGAACCTGCAATTGATCGCAACCAACTTTGGTTCAAACATTGGCCAGTATAGTCTACTAATAAAACGCAGATGCATTTGCCGTGTTCACAGAATTATTTTCATAATATACGAGCATTTTATTATCTCGTAAAAGTGGTACATGATGGTATTATTTATGTAGTGATATATTTTTAAGACTGACGTGAAGTACTCCTTTTATAAATAGATAGACTCGGCCCTTTTTTGGCTTTGCTGAAAGATTCTGTTAAAAACAGGATGTTTTATTTAAATACATATTCCGTTAAAAACAGGATATTTTGTTACTAATTTGTCGGGAAGTAAGTACGAAGAATATGGTACACTGATCTGTTTTTTAAATTGACGGACTGTAATGCTGAAACTATTGTCATAACGTCATGTGACGTTGGCCATATTGGATAACTTGTAGAGTTTTTAGCGCCACTAACTCGGTAACGCCGTAGCAATGAAATCCTAAATCTATGCTAACGCCGGAGTAAAATATACAGACGCGTCAAAGTTGTTTTCTTGATGGATTACGAGAGACGAATTAATTAATTGCTTAATTAAGTTTATAACTACATATTATGATAAAATTATCCTAAAGGTTTCAGAAAAAAAAGAATGTTGTTTAAAAATGATGAAATAAAATTTTCTTTGGGCGGGGTTTAACGATTTTTGGTGGGGAAATTTTTTATTGGTTCGCATTCCATGTTCATGTCAGCAGTATATTATATGTAGCAATATGGGTGACTACTTATATCGCTAGTGGAAGATTTTTATGCCATCATGAGGAATAAGGCAGCCTCGTTGCTAGGTAGAACTAAGACCAGGTTAACAGCATCCTATAAACCATGGCCGACAAGTACGATGCGCCGGTGCTTAGGCACTGGTTAGCATTGCTTGTGCTGCAGTCTTGATTAGTTTTTAAGTGTTACTAACTCTTAGTAGATAAGTTACTAACCATTGGACCTTTGTTGTCATTCAATAAATTAATTTATTATTATTATAAATACATATTATATATAGTGTAATTGTAGTTTTTCACTTATATGAATACCTACTTTTATATACATAAACCGTTTCCAAACAATTATTCATTTACTTGTTTTACTTTTAATAAAATTTATGATTCATGTTATCCGCAATTCTATACAGTATTAAAATCATGAAAAATAATAAATAAAATACCAATAATAAAAACAACAGGATCCTCCATTAGTAAGTCACCATCAAACAAACATAAAACAAGTCATGAAATATAATCAAACGTCGATATTCGGCCATTACCACAATGGCGGCGAAACTTTTTATTACGACCAGATGCGGTTACAAGGGGTATAGTTAAAGAGATTTGTCCCAAAAACGGTGAAAAAGTTTATTATTAGCAAAAGTTTTGTTTAGGGCTGATTAACTGGTAGCCGAAGAGGCTGTGATCCGACCTGTGAGGTCACTGGGTTAGGGAGGGATTCGATAAATGTATCTCACAAGCACACTCACACACACACTCGCATGCCGATTATATTTGGTGGAATGGCATGGTTTTGAAAAAGTCGTATACTGGCATTTTGTATACTAACAGAGGCATTATTTGATTAACAGGAGGCTCTAATCACCAAGTAATGTAAAACTTTTTGGATCTCTATTATATTTGATTTGAAATGTTGGATTGTAAGTTGTTTATTGTAAGAAGTAGTTTCACATGTTCATTTGTGTTTCGTTGTGAAGTTAAATGTTTTTAAATTGAATCCTTTATTGATCAAACTTGCACTCCTGGAATATAAATATGTTGTAACAAAGGCAGTTCTAGTATGTTCAGCCTCTCAAGTATGAGTGCGCGGGTTCGATTCCAGGTCAGGCAAGTACCAATGTAACTTTTCTAAATTTATATGTACTTTCTAAGTATATCATGGACACCAATGACTAAAAGGTGAAGGAAAACATCTTGAGGAAACCTGGACTTTAAGTCTGAAATCGCCAACCCGCATTGAGCAAGCGTGATGATTACGCTCAATCCTTCTCTGTATGAGAGAAGACCTGTGTTGTATAAATGATAAAAAAAGGTTAATAGTGATGATGAAAGGCAGTTCCGTTTAATCATTTATTTGGAATGTGGAAAACGGTACCCGTTTTGGAATATATTTTTTTCCGAAATATGTTTTTAATAAATAACTATTAAAACTTGTTTCAGAAAAAGGAAATATTTTATAAAATAATAGTACATTATGGTACTAGTGTGTAACATTGGTGATTACCTCCGAGGCGCTATTGAGATCCGAGCCGTAGGCGAGGGTCTTAAGAGAGCCGAGGACGGTAATCATCAATACACACGTGTATCATACGACGTTTTTCAACATACTTGTGAAGAAAATAACAACAAAAACTCGTTTTTCCTTGGAGTTTTCAGGTAGTGTAAACTTTGCATAACGTTAAGGTCTTCACATCTTATATCGGGCGGTGTACAACATAAATCATTTTCTTCGCAACTAGTACTTGTAGACATTTTAATTAATAAACTATAATATTAATTTCAAGAGTGAAATCGAGTTGTGAAAAATGTTTCACTATGGCGGGAAAAATAATTAAATAATCAGTTTTCCTATGCGCGCGGATTGCTGTCCACACAGACTAGTTAAAGGAATGAGGTTCTTTTTTTAATTTTCCGCGCATAGGTTTTGCACCTGTTCTGCCACGTACAAAATGGGGAATTTAAAGTTTTCTCTTATTACAGAGAAAACAAAAGTTATATATGAGTGAATGTTTTATTTATTAAACACGTATGAGTTAAAATAACCTATTTATATAAGAAGTTGCATGAAATGAGCAATAGGAACATTAATTTATTTGTTCTATTGAACAAGCTTTATTTTTTTTTAATAATTTATACTTTTGAACAAAGCTAACCAATTAAATTTAATAAAAGATGGCGGAAAGACGCCATTTTGTGAAGACGTATTTTATTTTTGCATTTTTTTTTTTATAAGTTATAAACAAGCGCTTGACCGCAATCCCGCCTGATGGTAAGCAGTGATGCGATCATTGATGGTAAAGCGCGCTAGTTTATTAAGAACCTATTCACTCTGGCCTTGAAGACACTCAAATTGTAATGTGACGGAAACACCGTCGCTGGCAAATTGTTCCAGTCCCTCGATGTACGCGGTATAAAAGAGGAAGCGAAACGCCTCGTCCGGGTCGCAGTGGTATCAACAACGTAAGGGTGGAAACTCGCCGTACGACGGGTCGTCCGATGGTGGAACAGTGATGGGGGAATTAAATCATGCAATTCCCTTGCACACTCACCAGAATGCAACCTATAGAAGACCGAAAGGCTGGCTACTCTACGCCTGTGCTCCAGGCTTTGGAGACCGTTTAAATAAGATAAGAAGAAGAAAGAATAAGAAGATATTAATTCAAGACGAGGCTCTCATGGTCTAAGATACCTTTGCCTGCTCAAATCGAACAAACAGTTCCAATGAAATTTAAAAAAATATTTATAACTCACTAGTGAGTTATAGATTTGCTATAATTTATAACTCACTAGTGAGTTATGGTTTTTTTTTTTGTGACAGTTTGATTATGGGTGTCACTATGTGCCCAATTGCGGTGACCATAGAGCCACTTTATGAGCAAGTGTGTTGAAAATATTTTATTAAAGGGTTTATAAAAACCGTTGTTGTCGCAATGCTGGGCAATGGCCTCCCTTCCCTCCTTTCAATTTACCAGATCTTCTACGATTGTGGGTCAATTCATCAAGAAGGAGCACAGCTCATCCCGCCATCTCTTTCTGAGCCTGCCGCGCGGTCATTTCTGTCATTACGGATCCACTGAGTGGTGGTTTTTTATATTGCTGCTCCGACAGTGACAGGTAAATATGTTTCACCTTAGTTCTCAGACTATGCCGCGGCCGCCAGGTTCCGCTGTATTTAGGAACGAAGTTTACAGTTTATAATTTTCTTATACTATAAAAATCACTGAACTTTTCGTAGAACTTATAGTATACCAGCTTTCCGCCCGCGGCTTCGCCCGCGTGGATGTCAGTTATATCGCGCTTTTAAGATTTCCCTCGGGAACATATTTTTTTTTCAATAAAGGGTAGCCTATATCCTTTCTTAGGGTCTAAATATTGTCTGTGCCAAATTTCATCAAAATCGGTTGAGAGGTTAAAGTGGGAAAGCGCAACAGACATACAGACAGACTGAGTTACTTTCGCATTTATAATATTAGTATGGATAGGTAACCTGGCAGACTAATGATTGTCTAGCTTTTACACGTAGGTATAAGCTTTTCGTGATATAAAAAGGTTTTCCAATTTTCCTCAAATGAACCCTGTTTTGAAGTTCACCCATGAAAACGTACAAATCAAACAGAGAGGTTCACTTTCACGTTCATACTATATATAACGTATACGGATGAATGTACAGCTTCCGAATGAACATAATACATCGGCCTTTGCCCTTTTTAAGGAGATTAATACAGGCTGAGCCTTATTTTTGTATGCAGAGAGGATTATGAGCCGCAGACGAAATGTTCGTATAAAATGTTAAGGAACGAATGTCTACTGAGCTGGGAGTGAATGAATACTTTTCAATAATAATTATACTATGGTACTTTTTCAATTTGGAAAGATATAATTTCAGATGACTTCAGTGTTTATCAGCATCCTTCTTTTTTTTTTGTTGAGATGGGGAATCATCAAATGACTTCTCCCGCTCTGGGCGGAGCGGAAGGGCGTGTCAAACTTTTACTGACTAAAACCCACCCGTGTTTCTTCACTTGCCTGTGGGACGGCCAGGGCCACGGTTTCTTGTTTAACCAACCCGTAACCCTGACCCAGGAGGCATAGGTCTTCGTAGACCCCGTCACGATGTGCTGACATCTCTTTCGGCGCGCGTGAAACACGACGCGCCGTCTACTCGGGCCTGGTCCTTACCGGGCGTTTATCAGCATCCTCAAATGATACCATTTTGGAAATATCCTCTTTTGCCATAACATAAAACCAGCTTTCTTCGAAGGGCTAAACAGAGACATACATACTACGCACCTATTATTATTTCACAAATGTTGGTGATGCTCATGTTTACGTCCTGTTTACGTGTAACGAAATACGAAGAAAGCCTATCGACATCAACTGGGCACAAATCCAAATTCCTGGCAGCTGCTGAGAATTCCCTTACGGAAAATCATATAACCCTTTTTGTATAAAACATGGGAATATTCTCATCAGACCTTTTATAATAACCGCATAACTTTATATTCCAAACGCGTCAGGACTAAGATTAATCTAAACAAAAGGGTTATTAATTAAAGCCACAATATTTGGAAAATACTTTTGCAATTTTCTTCCTACATGTTCGTTAATAACACAAAACGCGTCATCAATTAATTAATTAAAATACCTTTTCCACATTAGTCATTCATCATAGTAGACGCTATAATTGCGACCCCCACTCACGAGACCCGCGGGACACTGGGAAGGGATCTATAATTGAACTACCCTCATAATAAAATTTAATCATTGGACTCTTATCTTATCTATGTTTATTACTAGGGTATGATATGCAGATTCATATTGGATAGTGCATTTCTTTCTGTGGAGTCTAAAAGTTATGTTTTAGAAAATAAAAATGTCTCATTATTTATATTTTTTTAGGACGTAATTTATTTCTATCAAAAAGCTTTTGAAAGTTTTAACAAAGTTCAATATGTACATTTGCGGATGATATGATGATAATAATATATTATATAAAGATTTCTTCTTCTTCGTCAGTCTATAGAGGTGCACTGCTGGACAAAGGCCTCCCCAAGACTTTCCATGATGACCGGTCTTGTGCTGCCCGCATCTATCGGCTTCCCGCGACCTTCACCAAGACATCAGTAGGTACTAATGCAGTTTAATTAAGATTAATTAAGGTTTTGTGGAAAACATTAAAAAACGGTTTTTATAGGTTTAGGTAGGTAAACATGTATTTTATATATATTATCTTATACTTGTTCAGTTTTCCGTATAGTATAGAACCTTGAAGGTTTTAAAAAATAAACCAAGTAGCCTATAGAGCACATTTCAATACCTAACGCCAATCAAAAATTTTAGCCCAATACCGATAGGCAATGAACATAAACGACTCGTACAAGTTGCGTCGACCACTATGCAAAATCACCGGAGTGCCCCCTGGCGGACGATTATGAAAAGAGTTCGATGAATAGACCCTTTAACTTTTTTTTTTAAGCACCGACAAAACTTTGACTAGGATTCGTTCACATTGGCTTATTGACAGATAAGAATTAGAAACAGAAGTTTCGGATATTTATTGAGGTGAACTTACACACTAGCTATGCAAGTTTCGTGAACGTTATTGTTTCTGGGAACCAGTTTGCGAAATCTGCGTTTACTTTTTTGATCATGTTATTTCATTTTAAAATAATTGACCCGATTTACTCGTCTTGGTATTAAATACTTAGTCTATTTGTGTTGATATTGAAAATTCGCTTACCGATTATGTGATACACATAACACATAATCAGCTTATAATGTACCGGCGAAGAGTAGCCAGCCCGTTGGTCCTATAGGACGCATTTTGGAGAATGTTCAAGGGAATTGCATGACTTAATTCCCCCATCTTCATTCCACCATCGAACGACCCGTCGTACGGTGAGTATCCACACTTACGTTGTTGACACCGCGTACATCGAGGGGCTGAAACAATTTGCCAGCGGCGGTGTTTCCGTCTGACTACAATTTAAGTGTCTTCAAGACTAGAGTGAATAGGCTCTTAATAAACTATCGCGATTTAATATCAACGATTGCATTATTTCTTACCGTGTGGCAGGATTGTGGTCATTCACTAGTTTATAATATAAATCGGGCTCTGTGAGGGTTGGTACCTACTAATAATCACACACCTGTCTCATGTCCTCGAGTTATTGGTTCTAGATTTCCTAACGACGTTTCCCTTCACCGGCACGTGACATGTTTCATAGAACCACAGATATACAACTTATCAAAACTTTACAATATTGTTACCTATTTTTTTTTTTTTATATAAATTATGAACTAGTAACTTGACTGCAGCTCCGCCTGATGATAAGCAGTGATTTAATCGTTGATGGTAAAGAGCGCCAGTTTATTAAGTGCCTATTGACTGTAGCCTAGAAGATACTCTGAAACCCCGCCGCTGGAAAATTATTCCAGTCCCTCGATGTACGCGATATAAAAGACGAGGCGAGACACTTCGTCCGGATCGTGGTGGTATCAACAAAGTAAGGATGGAATCTCACCTTACGACGGGTCGTCCGCTGATAGAAAGGCTAAGGGGGAATTAAGTTAGATACAATAGGGTATTTGACTAAAAAAAACGAATTAGTCTGTCAGTCAGATTTCTAAAAAATACTAGACACGAATTTTTTCTTTTTCATATAAACAAAAAATGAAGTCGACAAAGCGCGTAGAAAACTCGTGTCACGTCACTGCACGCTACACTTTTTAGCGGTCAGTGACGTCACCAGCCACCACTCCTGATCTTTGATACCTTTTGTATTTGTCAATTTTTATTGATTTGATAAAACAAAATATACGTATCCAAGATTTTTCTATAATCTGAATGACGGACTAAATAGAATCATTTTTTTTTTACCCAGGAAACAGCCCTATTCCCTATTGTAAAGAAAAAGTCAGTCCCGTTAGTCAATATGTTCATACCTTTACAATCAAAACTCTACTCTGAAATATGCATAAAAACATACATCACAAGGACCGTAGTTTTTATTGGGTGAGCAACGAACGTGCAATAACTTCGCCTCTTGTGGCTAACTCGCGTCTCGTAGGGATTGCCTTTCATCCTTTAGAATATTTTCATGTAGCCTGAAATCGTGCTTATACCTACTGGGAAATAATGTTACAATTAGTAATAACAATAAATGTTTAAAGCAATATTCAATATGTAAAGAAAACCCCGTCCGACCCATAAGGATAATAAAGGTTAGGTATATACATGACAAAATAAAATATGAAATTTTACGTAATCATCATAACAACAATGTTAATGAATTTTGAAATAATCTTTTTTTTTTCCGCGAATTAATTCTAACTTCCCCGAAAATTGGTATTTAAAAAAAAAGTGACAACACCATTTTTGACGGTATTATTATGAGCGAATAGCGATGCGACCGCGTGCCGCGTGTCCTGCCCCGTCGCCCATTTATTGTCTACCGTACATGTATTACATATTTTTGCGAAATCATATTTATTTTAGGGGCATTTTTTATAAGTTTAGCCCGTCTTTGTGGGCATTAGTAGAACCAGTTACCGATACCTAACAATACCTTCGCGGATCGGACAGGGTTTTCTTTACATATTGTATAATAAAAATACTTAGTTAATTGGGCGGGGAAAAAGCAATTTTTATAAATGGACATTATTATTTTTAATACTATTGTCCAGCCTTGCAAACACTTAAATTGTCGTCAGACGGGATCATCGCCTCAGGCTAATTGTTCCAGTCCTTCGGTGTACGTGGTATAAAAGACGAGATGAAATGCATCGACCTGATCACTATTATAGATTATACCGTACAGATACTAAGGAGATACACATAAACTCATAAATGAGTTTAAATGTTACAAACATTTACCACACCGCAATAGGGGGACTTTTTTTATGCTTAGCCCGGCTTTGTAGGCATTAGTAGAATCAGTTATCGATACCTAACAATACCTTTACGGATCGGACAGGGTTTTCTTTACATATTGTACATACCATATGTATAATGCGATAAGTAAGATTCTTTATAATAATATCGGCTTGTGAACAAACCTAACGTAGGACAATAGGAAAGCCCTTTATAGGAAATACACTTCTTTGAAGTCAGCTGTCAACATTACGCAGGGTCAAGTCACTCCAAAAAACATCTATTTATGTTCATTGTATTATACAAGTTATTGCCAATTTAAAGAATTTCTTAAGTCCTAAACTTTATTCATGTTCCACTAAACATTATTATCGATAAAATAATGAAAAAACTTTTAAAAGCCATCGAGTGTGTCGACATACCGACCCCAATAGACGATATCCATAAAAATAAATGATCGAAAAATTTTCCAATAGCTATCACCTGATGCTTTGAGCGTCGACCTTGGATTCCTCCAGAAATTTACATCAGAACGAAGTACATTGCAAGGTTTTTGGGATCACAGTAACAGATATTCGTCGTTCGACGATCAGTGGAATGAGAATGAGTCGATAAATTTGCGATTGTTCTAATTTCGTGGTAGGACTTTCAGGCGAGTAATAGGATCGCTTTCTATGAGCACGCCTGAGACAACCCGATCTTTTTATGTTATAGAATCTTTTTCTTATATCACAGAAGTATATAATTTCTTTTGTAATTTAAACGATGAATGTATTTTTTGGTTCATTAAATAGAAGGAAAGGAACAGCTGGGTATTTCTTTATTATATTTCGGAGTATTAGAATGAGACTTTCTGTCTGTGAGGATTAAATACGAAGGAATTATTTTAAATGGCTCATTGATATAAATGTGGCTATTCAACACGCAATTTTTTTTAAATGATTCCAAGCGGCTTAATCGTGCCCCAAATGATCATTTGAAACTCCATCGGAAATTGGTTAAAACAAAGCGCCAACATATTGCGGCTAAACCCAATGACAAAAGCATTACAAACACGACATAATAAATAACTCAAAAACATTAATATTAATTACTCACAATCAAATGATCAACACATAACAAAGGTGTAACTTATTAATTTAATTATTATAATTGTTCGCGTCATTTAATTAGTGGCTCTCGTTTGTTTAATATATGTTAATGATCCCTTGCAAATTGAATGGGATATGTTTGTTGTGGGTTCTGTACATGGATATTAGTTGTGTTGTCTTTGGTAATTGTGTATGTAGAGATCTTGTTCGTATCGCCTATCGAACATTATACGAATCAAGATTAGCTCGTATGTCTAAAGTTATGGAATAACAATTTCCCAGTCAGTAAAAAGGCTCGTATGATTTATTAATGGCAAATGATGTAGGGTTCATCATTAGTATCTGTATTTTAGCTTAGAGTATAAAATAAAGCTAAATAATAGTTTGCACATGATTCATTAGCCGTGAATTAGCAAGGTGGACTGTCATGTGGTGGACCTTGTGAAGGGTGCAGGAATCCGTTACAAGCAATCGATGCGGGAAGCGCAGAACGAGTCGAAATGGAGGTCCCTGGGGGAGGCTTTGTCTAGCACTGTAGTTTGTTAAATGCGTTATAATCCGTTATTAACAATGCCATATTTACAAATTGCCATGTCTCATTTATTTTTTTTACAAATCATCTTTTTCGTCGTATCACAGGCACGATAGTATTTCACATATTGTTTAAAAAACAAATAGAAGCGTCTCATAATTTTTTCACACGCTCAGAATCTGAGTTGACAGATTGGTCAATCCCTGAAAAGAACCCCGAGAAGTGTAAACTTATTTACCCAAACTCAAACTTTTTCAGTGATAAACAGTCGCGCGACTTTTTGAGAAAGAGAACAATCAGCTAGACCGATCTATGGAAAGCTGCTTATCGATACGAAGTTAGGACGCGCTTTATATGAGATATTAGTTATCCCAGAAAGCCGCCCAGATGGGTGCAGATTTGAAAAGTATTTAGGTTTCAGAAGAAGCTATTTATCTGACACTACGAAATATAGATCATCGTATGTTACTTAAAAAATCCAGAAAATTTCTATAAATTTTGTTCAAGATAGACCAAGAAAACCACTATAACAACTTAAACAAACCATATAGAAGATACAACTTAAAAATATCATGTAGTTGAAAATAAGCAGAAATTGCGCAAAGTTTTCATTTTCAATGCTTGTTTGCAACTCGCGTAGCAACCGTAGCGGTACGTAGCATGAAAAAAACTGCTAACAAAATCCCTTGGTGCAGTCCCAGACAGCGTAGGCGGTGTAGCGCTCCGTAGCGCTATGTCGCGGGTACTATAAAAGTTGTGTGCGAAGTTAAAAATACTGAATGAAGTTTCTTTGGAGGCGTACTTTGTGCGCAATTTGATGCCTGGGTTCAGTATGTAAGTCTTTAAGTTTATAGTCAAAGAAATGAAGTTTAAAGAACAATTACCATTCCTTGCACGTTCAAAAGTTTTGAAAAATTTAGCATGACATAAAAAAGACAATATCTTAAACTAATATTATTAATGACTGAAAAAATATTCCTATAATCAGCCTAAGCAGCCACTCTTTTTTAATTATTTTGGAATATTGTAGGCTATTTTGCATATTTTTTTCTGCGTCAATGTCATTAATCACATAAAAATAAAATTGCAGATAAAGCGTTTAGCTATTTAAGTGTATACATAACGCGTGTTTAAAATTCCACTCCAAAATAAAGAACAAGTAATCCTGCAAAAATAAAGAGCCATCGACAAACATCGCAGCACTATATCAACCTCCGTTTTACCACGGAACCCTATAAAACACACACACATTGCGGGTGCACACACACAACACACAAACTCACACGGTGTCCCTAACGTCTCGACACTCCATAGTTGTCGCGAAGTTTCTCCGCAAGAAATATTTTATTGAGTCCTGTATGAGTTTCTACTTAAAATACCACAAAATTGTGGAATAAAATGTCTGTATCAAGACGGGATTGATTGAAGATAAATAAGGAGAGAGGATACACATCCTCTCACCTTATATATCTTGTAATATTAAAACTAGGATGAAAAAAAGATGACATATTCAACGTAAACTTAATTAAGTATTCAAATCCATAAATAATATTATAATCAAATATAAGTCAGACCCATTATAATGTTCAAACACGAACATAATTCCGAATTGCATTGAATAATGAAAACAAGTTATTTCGTAATGAAGAACTTACAAAAAATACATTTGAATGATCGTCGATGTAGATCAACTTGACGAATAATGACGAACTGACCCCTAAATATTGTTATAATCCATTAGCACAAAGGTTAAAAAAATCTCTTTTATAAGACTATTAAACCCAAATTAATGAACAACAATTTATTTTCACAGCAGATTTGTTATTTTTGTCAATTTAATAACAGGCTCCCATTGGTGGAGGCTGGAGTGTTTTGTGTTTAATAACGTTCCGTAATGAGACACTTGACAGTAACAATACTTGTCGTTGTCAATTTAAGCATGAATTATTATACAAACAATCTTTAAATTTATTATTTTTGCTTTCAAGTAGATTGGAAACAAAGATTATACTTTAATGTTCTTGTTAAATAATTAATAAAATCTTTAAACATTATCATGAATAGTAAAACAACAAACTAATAAAAAATATAACAGTAGATTCATAGTATTTTGACATTTGCGTTAAAAATAGTTCGGATAGGGGATCGAACAAAGGCATTGCTTTATTACTGCGTGCTTACGTTTCTATTTGCCAATACAAGACATAAATAAAAAACTCTCAACATATAAGAGTAATAATATCAACTGACTGATCAATCCCACACAATACTGTCATTCTTTACCCACAAATAAAGACCCCTTTCATTGACAAAACATCTATTACCTCATAGAAGACCCCGTCATTATACAAAGCAAATCGCAGCGGGCGTAATTGGCAAATATTTAAATAAAATAATTAGTCACCCTCACAAGAAAATAACAACCTTAATAATAGCAAGCTAAAGTGGAAATTCAAGCGAGCCATCAAACAACTCGTTAACGCTGTACCAATATTGAGACAGTGCTTGGTACAGGAATTATTGACGAATCGTATTTGAACGAAAATCGTCGAATCAACCCTGTCGGGAGTAGTTGTCATGGTTCCGCGTCCGTGTGTAATATTCGTTATTTTAAATCGGATTTATAATTATTGACGTGTTCTGCATGTGATGCAATTTATCAGATTTATATAGAGCTGTCAGTGTAGTGACAACTACAAACGCGTCAAATGCATATTGCACGTATATAGAAAGAAAAATATAGTTTAAAAACTAAAAAACATGCTTTTAAAAAATAACTATCTTTATTTACAACTTTTTAGTCGATATTCTTTAAAAAAAAAAAACGAATGTATTGAAAACGGTGGGACATTTTACAGTAATGAGCCGCCCACTCGTAGTCCAAAGAGTTAGAGACGGACAAACAAACAAACAAGCAAGCAAGCAAACATACAAGTGAAGCTAATAAAAAGCATGTGAAAATTTAGATGATTCGAATAAAATAAGTATGACAAGTAAATAAGATTTATGAAATTAATTATAGCTATGTAAGCATTTGTGAATAGCAGCATGTTTGATACGGACATAGATGCGATATGCCTACAGTGAGCATTTAATCTGACCCCAAATAGTTTATAAAGTCACTTGCAAAAGTATTTTTGCGTAACCTCGGTTAACCAATCCAGAATCAATCAGTTTTTTCATTAATTTTTTACTCTTTTTACACGAATGCTTTTTATTGGTTTCCAAATATTTTTAATTTCCTTCCTTCCTACATAATATACAATATTTCAAAGCAAAGACCCGATGATTTTGTAAATAAAATGTGTATTTACAAATCCCCGACTCTTTACTTTTACTTTAAATAAACCCTCTTCCCAAATTTCCATAAAGCAGTAAATTCTCAACACTAGTTTATCCATTGGCAAGTAAAGCTGGTGTTGACTGGCTACAACATCGATGTGGTCGGGATTAAATAAACAATTAGCCAGGAGCCGCATAAATGTCAAACGACCCTTGTAATCGCCTTCCGAACGATAGTGTGACCGTTGGCTTATGTTGCGGGGTGGTTCAAGTAACAGCGGTTTTTTTTTTTTTTACATATTATAAACCAGCGCTTGACCGCAATCCTGCCTGATGGTAAGCAGTGACGCAATCGTTGATGGTAAAGCGCACTAGTTTATTAAGAGCCTATTCACTCTAGCCTTGAAGACACTCAAATTGTAGTCCGACGGAAACACCGCCGCTGGCAAATTGTTCCAGTCCCTCGATGTACGCGGTATAAAGAGGAGGCGAAACGCTTCGTCCGGATCGTAGTGGTGTTAACAACGTAAGGGTGGAAACCAGCCGTACGACGGGTCGTCCGCTGGTGGAACGGAGATGGGGGAATTAAATCATGCAATTCCCTCGCACACTCCCCGAAATGCATCCTATAGAACACCGAAAGGCTGGCTACTCTACGCCTGTGCTCTAGGCTTTGGAGACCAACTCGAGTTAGATCAGGGTCACCAATCAGCCTCTTTGCACGTCTCTCCACTGAATCCAAAGTGGCCAGGTGACACTTGGCAGCACCAGCCCAAATGTGGCTGCAGTACTCCACACACGAACGGACCTGTGCTTTGTATAACATTAGAAGCTGCCCAGGTGTGAAGTACTGCCGGACCTTTGCGATAACGCCAAGTTTCCTGGCAGCCACCTTGGCCTTGGACTCAATGAACCGCCCAAAGTTAAGGTTCGAGGAAATCTCAACCCCCAAAAGCTGGTTCTACAATATAAACCATTTTTGGATACAGAAAAACTTGCTATTCTACAGGTGTCGCGTGTTATTAATGTAGCTCCAGTTCAATTTATTTATTACAATGACGATTTTACTTGAAAAGCATAATTTAGTACCATCGTGTGTGAGCAAAAACATAGATTGTGTTACAATAAGTTTAAACTACCAAACTGCTGTTGCTATTTTGTAAAACTAGGTGAGTGCATTTCAATAAACCTGCCAAGATCAGTCGTAGCTTAATTTCTTAACGTTTGATTCCATTAAAATCAATCTAAGTAAAGTTTAAATTATTTCTAGACAAATTTTAAAATTGTAGATAATGTTGAAATTTTTGAACTTCTTAAAAGACCATGTTGAAGACAAGATAGTTACGCAATGAGTCCTCATTCTTAGGGTGCTTTGGGGTCCCACCAAAATCTTTGGGACCCAAGTCAACCCCACCTGCGAGACGATGTACCTGCTGACTTACGGACTGGGTGCTGACGCCGGCTTTCCCTTCTTAAGTTGTCAGACGGCAGTCCACCACGCGTAAAAGCCAAACACTCATGAACAGGAAAGGAAGAAATGCACGTGTCACAGTTAGGGCGCTACCGCAAACGGCGCGCAGTAGGCTCGCCCGTGACCTGTGGGCAAGGGCTACCTTGGCAGAGGCGGACATGGCTGAAGAAACGAGCCCACCCCAGGAAACTCCGTTTCGCGTCGTGGAACGTTAGCACGCTAGCAGGAGACTTGACTGCAGGAGACTTTAATTTAACTCTGCAAATGAGTGCAACACAACTACTAATAAATATAGTGGTCAGCAATAAGCGAAATAAGATTTTGACAGTGATATTTAATGGACGTGTCATGTGGCTATCATATCTACATTATCTACCATGTGGCTGCGAAAAAAAAAACTAAACATGAATTCCGAACATATGGCACCCAAAATAAAAACAATCACTAAAAGCTTCGAAACACAATCGACTCAAATCAACACTCACCACGAACATAATGGGAAAATAGAATTCTCAAAGTCGTCAATCTAAAGTCATAACTTCTGTCATGGCTACCTTAAATAAAGGGTTATCTCACTAAAAAACCTTTCAAATAATTAATTATGTATACTTGTATTTTTTATTCAAATTAATTTGAATATATTTTTATGAAAATCTATTATTTTTTCCTTTTTCTGTAATAATAAATATATATAGGTAGTAATAGCCCAAAATGAAAAATCCCCTTTAAACCATTGTTTTTGGCAAATATACATTATGTAATATATATTATGTGTACATTAAAACCGTGAATTATAATTTTCTTCATACGAACCACGAAACCCTCACGCTGTCACTGGCACTCCACCTCAAAAAACCGCAATGTTATCAATACATACATTGTAATACAACCCCTATTAGGAGATATTATTGATAAATGGATAATACGGCAGATAGCGTTGTTGTTATTAAATTTCCGAGTTTCCACCACCATGCGACCGGCATTAACATTGTTTTGAATAATTGCCGCCGGAGTGTGTAGAAAATTTAATTATTCTACGGTCGGGGCACCCATGACCACAAAATTTATGAGCCCAGTTTTCTCAAGTATCAGTAAGTCAAACGTCATATGAGTCTTTTACACTGTATTCAAAGGACATGGCTAAACTGAGGTATGGAAGAGACCCCGGAAAGAAAACGCATGGATAAACAAAACTCCCAGCAATATATAATGCTGAATAAGTGAAAATTAGTATTTTGTAATTAAAAAGGTTTAGGAACTTTTCATATCTGCACAATACTAAAAATAATATTGTATAACTCCTACGACAAAGGTCAAACAATAACATCGCTATGAACTTTTATCTAGGCGTTTAGGGTGCTGCGGCGATTTTTATTGATAATTGTTTTTTTCACTGGTGATTTGGCGCTAAGGTACTTGAAGTAAATAATTAGAGGTAAATGCAAGAAAAGAACTTAATACAACAGATACTCCCTGATCTTCTAATGTCAAACCAAAATAATGCATAACAACAATTGTGAAACTTTTATATGTCTATTAGGTCACAAAGTTGTAAGAAAATTTTAAACACTAAGCAATTCATAAATGAATCTTTTTAATTGTTTTTTTTTTTTTTAATTTGTAATCTTGTACTTGACCACGATCCCACCAGATGGTAAGCAGTGATGCAATCATTTATGGTAAGGCGCACTAGTTTATATAGGGCCGTTTCACTCTAGCCTTGAATACACTTAAATTATAATCAGACGGGACTACAGTCTCAGGCAAATTGTTCCAGTCCCTCGATGTAGACGGTATATTAGACGAGGCGAAACGCGCCCGGATCGTTGCGGTGCTGGGTTGTCCGATGATGGAACGGTGATGCCGGAATTTTTTAAATTAATTTCCGTGCAAACTCTCCAAAATGCATACGCCTCTCCACAGAGTCCAAAGTATGTGGTGGCATTTTTTAGCACCAGCCATATGTGACTACACTACTCCACACAAGAATGGACCTACGCTTTATATAACATTAGATGCTGTCCCGGTGTGAAGTACCACAGTTTCCTAGCAGCCATTTTGGCTTTGCATTGAATAAACCGCCTAAAGTTTAGGTTTGAGGAAATTTCAACTACCAGCAGCCGAAGCGGTCTGTGCATTCCAAGGATACATTCCGAAAAGCAAGAGCCAAGGTAAACGGACTCCTTTTGGCGGTGAACGAACACGCCTGTGCTTTGCAGCATTCAATGTTATAAGATTGGCTTCGCATCATTCGGACACTGCCTTAAGTGCAACATTCGTTAGCTCTACCATAGCCTTTCTTTTAGACTGAAAAGCTTCCTTAGTAGCCCGAGCACTTGGCAGATATCTCTCCACAGCCGTGCTGTCATCTGCACACCCATAGATTCCAGGCATTATCAGATAATTGGTATGCAGTAGGATGAGAGTTGCAGAAAGAACAGACCCCTGAGGAAAACTGGCATAAGACGTCTGCTACGATGAGCATCCTGAAATGTCGTACGCTAAAAGCTTACTCAGAGACTTTGGAAAAGAGAAATTTGTATTAAATTGATGTTATTTCGGGTTAAATAAGCATTAACTTTATTGCAGTGGTAATTAAATTGGTTTTGAAGTGACTAGCACTATTAAAAAATTTATAAAAATATTTGAAGCGGGTGGTGTACTTAAATTGTATTTTGTTGTGTAGGAGTGAAAGTATTTTTTTCCATATACATATTTTTCTTTTGTTTACCGTTTCTGGCGCAAATCATTAAAAATGGCAATCAATGGCCATACATAGAGCGATTGTAGCGACACAGAAAATGTAAAGTATTATATTTATGACATTTCTAAACATACGTATGTATGTTTAGAAATATCATAAATATAATAACTTACATTTTTTTTTTAATTTTGCATCTGAACCGATATCGACTATTCTGCCAATGTCATGTGGAGACAGACGAGTCGTCGAACTTTGCACTTCGTGGTAGTTTTCTAATATATGTAATAGGACAACACAAGTGTATAATAAATAATAATATAAACGACAGTATAACTATCTATACAACATGAATACTAACATATATATTTACAAAAACAACACAATATATACATATATATTTACAAAGTTATTATTACTACACACCAAATCACAATTTCACCTCATTTAAATTTATAAAAGTTGACAAGAATAATTCACATTGTAATTATCCAAAAGAACGTCCTGTTGCATTACCACTACTGTCTTATTTTGTTAAAAACGTCATGCAACTAACACAGATAATATATCTACGGATCCAACTGAAAAGAAAATACATTAAAAGCAATGAACCACAAATAAAGCAAAATAAAACACAACCCAAATAACTCGAGGGTAAAATCCGGATGAACCAACTGCTAAATAAAATAAAATCATGAAAAATAAATGTATTCTCCTAATAAATAATGGCGGGTACTCAATAAAATCGCTTGTGGCCCATCTGATGGGTTACAGACCAGTTATATGAGTTTACTTGGTATAGAAAGCGGCTACTACTACTGTCCCGACCACGCGTTAGTACGCAATAAACTTGTGTCCGGTACTTAGATCGTAAAATCTTTTGGAGTTCTTGAATGATCTGAAAGCATTTGGAAGAGAGAACAGCGTATCTTACACGAGGTCTAGTAGTGTAGTCTGGTTGTAGATTGGAAATGTTTTTAGTGCAATAAGTTATTATTACACTCGTAATTATAATATGTATGTTTGTTACCACGATACAGGAGAAATTCCTATTATGGCGAAAAGTAAAAAAAAAAATAGTTATACATATATACGTATGTAACTGTAATGCCAACATTCGCGATACCTATACTAATATATAAAGCCGTAGATATGTAGCTATATATCATCACGCTGCGACCAAGAGGAGCGGGGCATATAAAAAAAACATATCGAAACCTACGCGGGTGAAACCGCCGGGCGCAGCTAGTATTTGATAAACATGTAAACAAATATGAATGTGTTTACGTTTGGCAAATCACCTGAACGGTGTATATGTATATCTTTTCCCCATTATATACCCCATTTATACTCATATTTATACTTTGAACTTCCTATTTTGAAGAAAATAGTTTAAGTAAAATACATTAAATACATCATCATCATCAGCCTCTATTCGTCCACTGCTGGACATAGGCCTCTTCCAAGGCACTCCAACAAGCTTGATTCTGAGCAGTTCTCCACCAGCCACTACCAGCCACCTTTTTGATGTCGTCGTTCCATCTCGCCCAAGGGCAATCGGCAAACGTAGCGTAGGACATTAAATTAAATGCGCCAAATTGCAAGGTAAACAATCGTTCAGCTAAGAGCAGTGACAGTGGCCTGTTACGGAGCGGGTCGGAAGATGGTTTTTAAAAAAAACTATTTAATTAACTAAAAGAATGATATATTCAATTATCAAACACGTATTACAAGTTACTATGCCCGACGGAAGTCCAATCCAAACTGATGGGAAAAACGGTTAGAATCGCTTACGAGAATAACAACGGTTTCCTATTGCATTCACGTAAATGCAATGGGAAACTCAGCATTTTTAATTTATATTCTAAGTAATAGTTAATCCGATATAACAGGCCCCAACTATTAGACTAGTATATCGAGGGCTCAAAAAGAGGCTAGTGCCTACCTACCCTGCCTGCCTAGCCTAGTCTGCCTTGTGCAAATAGTTTCATCGGCATTCAGCACTACTCTCAAAACGGTAATGGAACTGGCATGTTAAAACCGATACCAACCAGCACTGAGTCCTCGTGAAGTATGACACCCCATTCCCTAAGAAGAGACAAGGCCCTTGAGGATATAAGTCTGGTCTCACTGCTAAGAACCAGTGATAAGATTATAGGCAATAGCTTAGCGTAATCCTAACCTCAAAGCATCGTTCGTGATTATCTGCAGTTCTTAACTACTTTTACAGTCAATTTTATATCAATAAAGTGAATAACTGTCCTATATACGTAATCCTGGCGGTATGCTGCTGCGATATAACAATTTAACGACACAATAATGTACGATCCCCGTCTACCGCTATCAAAACTGACTGAAGTTCATTACTAAGCCTCTTATTTATCCATATTAACTGTATTTGATGTTGTGGAATGAACAGAACTGAGAGATAGTCATAACGAGTACTGGTGACCTGTCGCTTCTCGTTTCGAAAACGAGAGTCGTGATCGTTCTATCGTTGAATGCATATGATTACGTTGATCTATAAATCTTATATAAGAAGAAACATCTGTGAGACTTAAGTAGATTTAAGTACCGCTGCTGTAATTTAAAAAGACTTTATTAGGTACTAACTTCTTGGTTGGCTCTCATCTTGTTGTCAGTTTATTATTGCAGACCTGCGCTGTACAATACAATACACTAAACGATAGTAATAAGAATGAAATGTTTTTTTTTTATAATAAACTATTTATTTCATATTTTTACTTATTTAAATGTTTTTATTGTATTCATTGACATAGTACTTAATTTTGTATAATTATATCAATCTAGTGAAATTTGGTATTATTTTATACTAGCGGCCGCCAGCGACTTCGTTCGCGTGGAGTTAGTTATGCTCCGCTCTTATTGGTCGCAGCGTGATGTTATATAGCCTAAAACCTTTCTGGATTAATGGGCTCTCCAACGCAAAAAGAACTTTTGAAATCGGGCCAGTAGTTTCTGAGATTAGCACGTTCAAACAAACAAATTCTTCAGCTTTATATATTAGTATAGATTTCACTTTATTCTAAGATTATTCTTTCAAATGATTTGACTTCAATTTATAAAAATAAATTATAATCATAGTTTAATTGTTATCATGTCTTGGCAGAACATGGAGAACTAACTTCTATGACAACATCAGTGTACCAAATAGTATGTACCTACATATTATGTTTGTAAAGAAATAAATAATTTGATAGTATCAAATCGTACCAATGAAGTATTAACAAAAGCTAGTTGTTCTGCAACATAGTTCGTTCGCTAACAAGTCGACAAAGAGCTCGCGCACTCGATCACGCCTGTCCGGTACACTGTCTTCACGCCGCAACATTTATCTTGCAATGTTAGAGTGATACCAGACCCACAGAGACGCGCGTTTTTATTTATAGAGTGCGTTAATAATTATTTCTTGAGTGTGGTAATAAATTTTACTGTAGACGTAATTTATCACTGAAGTGACAAAAGTTCACAGAAATTCTAATCATACTTTTGAATTAATTTTAGATACCTACCAAGATTAATTTTTAAATAGTTTCATTTTTATAATTATCTTACAAGGCCATTCTTTTACAAAATTAAAGCATCGTTTCTATTTACTTATAACAGTATTAAGTAGCATCGAATACCGTCACGAAAATTAATAATTTCCATCAAGTTTCCTCTCACCGCCGGAAGCGATCACTCGTTCCTTAAATGTTAACACAAGTTGTAGCGGTAGCAATCAGTTGCGGTGAGAGCTCGACACTCCCGACACCGCCGACACCTCTCTAGCGACCTACTAGAGCTATTTCATAATTAGCAGCGAATTTGTGAAGAAATGCTACATAGTACACAATGGGCCTATAATGTTCTCACTCTTGGGACACAGACACAGGCATAATCCCACCCACCGCGCGGGAGCAGTGCAATGTGGTAGATGTCACAAGTCTTCAAAGTTTTTGGTTATAGGACAGGCTGGTTTCCTCACGATGTT